>OY101440.1:54545247-54926608 GCA_956483585.1 Gymnocheta viridis | reverse complement strand
ATATTATATTATATTATATTATATTATATTATATTATATTATATTATATTATATTATATTATATTATATTATATTATATTATATTATATTATATTATATTATATTATATTATATTATATTATATTATATTATATTATATTATATTATATTATATTATATTATATTATATTATATTATATTATATTATATTATATTATATTATATTATATTATATTATATTATATTATATTATATTATATTATATTATATTATATTATATTATATTATATTATATTATATTATATTATATTATATTATATTATATTATATTATATTATATTATATTATATTATATTATATTATATTATATTATATTATATTATATTATATTATATTATATTATATTATATATACATATGTATGTTTTTTTCAAAACTTAACTTTGTGTTTTATTCAAGCTCTAGGTCAAAAACTTCAAATAAAAAAACTCTTCCTTTGTTTTTATTAGAGATATGTATTTTATTTTTTTATTTTTTTGCTCAAAAATCTCGGTGTTCTTCTTGAGGAACTAAAAAAACAATTTCGATAAATAAAATTCCACTTTTTTGAGAGTGTTTTGTTTACTAAAAGAAAAAGCTTATTACTAAAAAAGCTTTTGTTTATGTTTTGTTGTTATATGTCTATACGTATGCGCGCAATTTTCGATGTCTGTTTTGTAGTTCATACGTACATACGTCTGCGGGAGTATTTATTATATGCAGCATTTCGACTGTGTATCTTTTTTTATAATTATGTTCTTGTTGTAATATCGTTGTCATGGTAGAATAATACAGGTAGTGTCGAATCGTTAACGGACTTTTTTTTGGGTTCGAGGCTGTCAAAATTTGATTATGTATTGCTAACACACACACACACTTCTAAAACAGAACACTTTATCACTTGTTTCAAATGCAAATAAGAAAAGGAAAAGAAAACAAAAATCTTTGCAGAACAGAAAATGCAACCATTTTGCCATTTTTTTTTGTACTTTTTGACAGCTTCGAACCTAAAAGCAGTGTTGTTGTAGCTTCGACACCACCTATATTATTCTACCATGTATTATTCTACCATGATCGTTGTATTACTTATGTCTGGAGAATGACCACTCATTGCACAGTGGGCAGCTAGTGCTGTTTTATATTCATCAGTTGCTCCGTTTTGATTTTTGTAGTTGGATCTGTGTACAGCCAATCTTGCTCTAAGTTTTGTTTTTGTTGTACCTACGTATACTTTCTCACATCTGTTTACTCCGTCGCTACCACACGGTATTTTGTATATCACATTGCACTTGTCTTTCTAGGTCGTTGTTGTTCGCTATTATTTCTTCATGTTTAATTTTAATAATTAGATGTAGAATCTTTAAATATCCCTTTCAGATATTTCGCCATGCCGAATGTATCTTGCGGCTGTGTAGATGGCCGTTATTTCAGCCTGAATGACACTGCATTGGTTCGGCAGCCTTAAAGGAATGCACCAGTTTAGCTGCTCGGAGTAAATGCCAGAACCGACACCATTCAGTGACTTAGACCCGTCAGTGAAAATTTTAATCATGTAGGTCATCAGGTTGGACCGCGTTATCCAAAAATCTTACAGAGAAGCCAGGATCAAAGATTGGCTCAGGTGTGACATAGTCAACGTTCATGTGCAAATTTATATTATACAGGATGTTGGCATGACCGATATTGAAATCGCTCCATGCTCTACCGGCCTTCAGTCTTACTGCCGTGTTCCCAGCCAACTTCTTTTGCCATAATATCTGGTGGTAGCCAGTTCAATATCGTAAACAGTGCTTTAGAGGGGGTTATTCTAATGGCACCAGTTACTGTTATTGACATCATTCGCATTATACGTTCAAACTTAGATGACTCTTCCGCCTAAACGCCGGCCACCAAACAACTGCACCGTCGAATAGAATGGGTTTAATGACACATTCGTATAACCAGTATACATTATTCGGATTGTTTCCCCAATTTAGGCCAATGGATTTTTTACAACAATATAATACAGTTGCCGCTTTAGTGATTCTGGAAGTGGTGTTCATGTTCCAGTTCAATTTGCTATATAGTATTATTCCAAGATATTTGGCATTATCAGATAATTTCAGTGGGACCCCATTTAGCTTCGGGGTAACAAATTTGGGAATTTTGTATCTCCTAGTGAAAAGTACCAGTTCCGTTTTGGCGGGATTAATATCCAGACCACATCTCTGGCACCATTTTACTAGGACATACAGTGCGGATTCCATAAGTTCAGACAGTAGTCTGGGATCCTTACTCATAACCATTACTGCAACGTCATCCGCATACGCAATCGTTCTGCAGCACGTCTTTTCCATGGCCCTGAGAAGGGAATTTATATTTAAATTCCAAAGTAGTGATGAAAGTACACCTCCTTTCGGGGTGCCACTGGTAGCCACTTTGGAAATGTTTAAGGTGCCCCAGTTAGATTCGATACGCATAAGGTGCAAGATGATACTGACAAACAGGATGATCGATAGATCGATCACTAGCACCCTCATAGCATTAATAACCGACTCCGATTTAACATTCTTGAAGGCTCCCTCAATATCCAGGAAAGCAACAAATGCGAATTCCTTGTACTGTAGGGATCTCTCTATGTGACCCACTAATGAGTGAAGCGCAGTTTCAGTGGACCTCTCTTTCGTGTAGGCATGTTGAGCTATTGACAAGGAGTTATGTCCTAGCTTGGATCTAATATGAATGTCTGTAATCCTCTCCAGTGTTTTCAGCAGAAAGGAGGATAGACTAATTGGCCTGAAGTCTTTAGCCTTAGTGTGAGATATTTTTTTTCTCCCTTGGGGATGAAGACAATCTTATATGTTGTCCATATGGATGGGATATGTGAGAGACTCAAGCAGGCTCTAAAAATCACCAAGAGCCATGGCATTAGTGCCTCTTGGTTATTTTGCAAATCCGCTAGGATAATCCCATCCGGACCCGGAGATGTGAAGGGATGGAAGCCTTTAACAGCCCATTCCACACGATGGCGAGTTATCGGGATAATAGAGATATTCCGAGCGCCATTAAGAATTACCTCTCTCGGCGCATCATCAGTGCAGCATCGGAAGTGAGTACTTATCAGAACCTCAAGGGTTTCTTGACTATTTGTTGTCCAAGATTCATCTAACTTCTGTATATACGATGGAATAAATTGTCTTGAGGATAACATCGTACGTAGCCGACTTGTCTCCGAAGAGTTTTCCACATCATTGCAGAATTTTCTCCATGGCTTTCTATTAGCCTTCCTGATAAGATTCTTGAATCCATTCACTGAGGATTTGTAACTGTTCCATTACGTTTAGCCTCGTTAAAGAGCTTCCTAATTTCCTTGCGTTTTTCAGCAATTTCCGCATTCCACCTTGCCTTGTCTTTCCTGTCGATTCTTTCACAGGAGCGTGGACACATTGCCTATGGGATAGAGATGCAAAACTATCTATGGTACTATCGATAGTATCGATAGTTTGGTTTTAAATAGACTATCGATGATTTTTATCCGATAGCGATACCATCAAGAAAAATCAGGTTATTTAAAATGTAAAAGCAAAGTCAATAAAATAAATAAATAAGTTTTGGTTTTTCCACCATCGGTGTGTCCGTTTGAATACCAAAAGTCAAATTAAATAATAATACAAATAGTTTTACTAACGGCTTTGGTACATAAAATACATGTGTAGTTTATAAACTAAAAAAGTTATATTAATAATTTGTCTTTTTTTGGTTAACAAAAAATGTTAAAGTAAAAATTAAAACGTCTGAAAAATGGGGTTCTCTAACAACACCATCTTGGTCTGCAGTATTTTTGTTTGGCGGTAGAAAAATTATATGATATCGGAAAATTATCAATTAATTATTACTAAAAATACAAAATTATGAATTTGAAAATAAAACCGAGATATAAATGTTTATAAGCCACTACCTAAAAAATATATTAATATTCATATTATATATTCATTACATTCTTTACTCACATAATCTGGTCTAGGATATGCGAAAATCATCTGGTCCAGATAAACTACCTGCAAAACAGGTTATGTTTTTGTAATAGTCGATTTCGTTTTAGAGATAAACCATTTTGAATTTAAATTTTAGGAGTCCATATTATTTCGTGGTGCTATTATTTTGACAACAGCTGTATTTAATCAAATGTGATCTCTTATGCCAACTTATATAGCGTCTATTCTAGACATTTTTTCCTTATGACAAAAGCCAAAGTTGATATAAAAAATTAAACAGCTTTTGTCAGCACATTTTTTATATAAAATTTGACATTTGGTATGACAAAAAATTGTCTCGTCTAGACGTAATGTTAAGACTGATTAACTACAATAGCTCAGCCAATTAGTAACGTTACTTTTTTCTTTTTTAAATTATAAAACATGTTTTCCTAAATGATAAAAAAAATATTGCATAAATATTGTAGCTAACGAACCGTAAATTAATGACAATATAAAAATATGTATCTTTTGCTTTTTATTTGTTTTTAATTTAATTTTTGTTGAATTATATATGTTTTGTTTGCTTTTTCGTTTTCTTATTGTTATTTACAATAAAACTTTAGTTTCTAAAAAACAACACTTCTTTTACTTTAAGAAAGATAAAATAATTTTAAATTTTATTTACATACATTGTTTTGCTATAGGCAATATTTCAAGAATCCGATACTATTGATAGTATCCATAGCATCGCAAAAAACTTTCGAAACTATCGAATGGCGCGACTATCGATAGTTTTGCAGCTTTACTATGCGAACTGGGCATGGAGGCAGCTTGTCTTCGAGTATAGTAGCATAGACAGACCAGTTGGCGTTTCTTCTATTCGTATAGGGTTTCACTGGATCAACTCTAAGAGAAAAATTGAGATCAATGTACATATGGTCAGAGAAGAAACAGTCCTTTGACAGATTCCAATCGCTAATCATATCTGAGAATAAGCGTAATATCAAGAACTTCCCTTCTGTTAGTCACAATAAAGGTGGGCTTTTTACACTTATTAACTACTATTAGTCCATGTTCTACTGTAAAGTTTAGAAGCAACTCACCTCGGGGATTGACATCCGAGCTGCCCCAGATGGTGTGCATTGGAGTGATGAAGGTTAATTTGTGTGACCTTCATCATAGTTCATCACTATGGACGACTGTGACGTTGGCATCCTCTGGGTCGTCGTCCGATTCCAGAAGGATGTCCTCATCATCCGCCACTTCTATCCTGCCAAAGAAGTCACCCACGAATCCTGTGATTGACTGGGTTTCATCGTTGGCCAATGAAGCAGCGGAATCGTCCTCCATAGTTTCTATATTAGCCGTAGTCACCGGAGCTTGAGGCTTCTCTTTGTCATCGCCTTTGTAGACGCGGAGAAAGATCGTACCAAAGCCATAGAATATCTTCCCCTGAGTCTCCCGAAGTGACGCCCCAGAGAGTTACTGTTAATGATAACAGTGGCCTTTCTGGTTTTATCAACAGCGTCAGAAGCCCGCACTATTTTCCAGTCCTGTATGGGTAGCTTTGAGTGTCTGACCTGCAAGATTTCCAGGATCTCCTTGGGGTCGGATGGCTCAGCGGGGATCCTGGAAACAGATCTGGGCCTTTTCGGTACATCGGCCAGAGCTTTTGCCCCAATCTTAGCACCTCGCCAGACTTCCCCTAGGGACTCCACGGCGTCTTTGTACAGCAGCGCCGACCGCTCATCTGCACACGCCATTAATTTGATGTGCCCCTGATACCAGCCGGCATTATCACATTCGGGTAGTGGTCTTTGAGGAACGCCTAGGGAAGTGCGACGACAACCAGTTTCCAGTTTTTGGAAGAAATGGTGCCGTCACTGGCGTTGCGGCCAATGATCGCCCAAATAAGGAGGTCTTTTGCCACCTCCTTATGCGATCTTACTAAAGGCCGTTGAGGCATATTCTTGGGCCTTTTAGTCCCAGGAAGGGTGTCCTTCCCTGATCTTTGCCATTTAGGCACTGCTTCAGTTGGCTTTCGTGCAGGATTGCCTTCCGTCGCAGTGGGTTGGACCCGTACATTCTCGTCAATATGGCATTTTGCCCACTGGAGAGAGCTTTCCTCTTGCTCCGTGAGCTCACCGACCGGTTTTCAACCAAGTCGGCTGGTGATTTTATAGGCGGAGTGGCTAGTGTTGAAGGCCCGCTTAGCGGGATTTATGTGCCTATATGGTTTCTTAAGTGAGGCCGAGGTAGGTACTACTGGGGCGTCGAATCGTTCTTCGGGTGCCCTGTGTCTTAACCGTCAAAACTGCACCGCAAGAAGTTATTTTGACGGGGTTTATTCCCGTCCGGACCTGAGAATCCTTAGAGGTACTTGGTTTCGAGGAACCTTGTATAACTAGACCATATGTCTATGATGTTATTAACAGTATTTCAAAAATGTTTTTGTGACTGACTATACCCGACCTATGCCTTCACATAGGAAGTAGCAACGTGGGTGTCAACGAAATTCCACAAAAGAACCGCAAGACTATACGGTTATCCGTGGCAAATCAGTCACTTAAGAAATAATTACGATGACGCGATAGCTGTTATTCAGTCTACAGCTGCTTAACGACTGTACGTTTAATTTATATTTTTAAAAAATTTCCCTCTCTACTTCTCCTACTAATTTTGGTTTTTTATTTACTTCCAACACGGCTTAGTAACGGAGTAATAAAGTTTTTTTTTCGTCCTGAAAAGTACAAAAAAAAAACCTGTGACCGACAATATGTACATACATATGTTTCTATATGGAATTATGGGCATTTCGTTATAATTTAAAGGTCATTCTCCAAAAAAGACAATTTTAATGATAAATGACTGTTAAATAAGTAAGTTATGTAAATAAAAGAGTATAACGTAGAAAATCATAAAATTTTTAGTCCAGCAGCAAAACGATGGCTTTAGCTGAAATCGTGTGTTGATAGAACTCTGGAGCAATATACTGCTTTAGCAGAATATTTTCGGCTGGAATTATTCGAGAATCCCACTAAAGGCAACCAAGAAACTTTTTATTTATTGAGTAATGACATTACAAAAATTTATTTGGAATTTATGGCATACACTTTGGAACTTTTAAACGATTTTAACCTAATACTTCAGGTGGAAAAGCCTCGTCTACACCTTTTGCAATCTGAAGTTGAATAATTAATCAAAACAATTGCTAGCAACTATTTAGAATTTACCTACGTAATGGCAACAGATGCTTTGAAAATAGAATTTTCAAATCCAAATTATTTTTTACCAAATGAAAAAATTTACTTATGTATGTAGGTGTTTTAGATCATACTTCGCTTGCTACCCTAATGGAAGATCAGCCTAAGAAATATGATTTAATAAAAACTTGCCAATCACTTTATATCGAAGTTTTAAGCAAATAAATTTAAAATTCGTATTTAGCGATACAATATTTAATATTATAAATATATTAATTATTTTATATTGTAAATATATTGTATTAAAAAAGTTTAATTTGGGAAAGTTACAACTTCTTTCACTCAGTTGTAAAAATCATGTACATTGTTTTTAGCCCATTTTTTATTTTCTTTTTTTTATAAATAAATTTTAATTTAATTTGGCAAAATATTTGTTTAATAAATAACATACCAAATTTAATGGGAATCGGATAACTTTTGTAAGAGTTACAGCTTTTTAACGAAAAGGGATATATGACAGTACCTTGAGTCCTTGGGTCAATCACAATAAAAATTCCCTCACAAGTTGCTAGAATGGAATATAAAAGATCTACGGATTTTTACGAATTTCTGCGGAGTTATAGAGCCAGTGGGACCACTCCTTCTATTTTTGTCCCATCGTTATATGGGATCAAAGCACTGTGCGGCTGTGCCAAATCTTATATACCCGTCATCAAAGTGTGGAGTATAAAATGCGCGTGAATAAAATTATTTTATATGTATAGCTTTGTTGTTCATAACTTTTTAATGCAACATGTGAGAGTATTTTTTAATTTATTTGTTAAGTATAAATTAGGGATGCATCTACCTACTCATTCTTGACGAAATACCGATACGCGTATTGAATTTGAATTCAAGGTAAAATTAACAAAACACAACCTTGTCCCGCGATGGGTGGTCATCTTGACGCGATGCGGGGGCGTAAGTGCAAGGACCCATGTAGTATATCTCTTGGTGAGCACGAACTAAGAACTACCCTTCCCATGGTCTGTAGCATCTGTTTTCCCCTAGTAGGGGCGGCTAACAGACCAAATTTTGTCCGCTTTAGATCTTTGATCTCTTTTACGTCCATACCAAATACGTGCCCGCAAATCCATCCAGCGTCTGTTCCATATTGGGCGGCTGGGTGGTCTGTTGTTTTTGACAGTTTCTTTCACTTGGCAGCAAGTATAAAATGCAACCCCCCCTTCAAAAGAAATGTCTAGACAACAAAAGTGCCCCGAGTATCCGGTTGCGGGCCTAATAATCTCCGGAGACCCTACTCCCTTGGTGCCGGCCACAGGCCAAGGTGAGTCGAATGCTACTGCGCCCCAGATTAGTCCGGTGAATGTACCAGGCCGGGCTAATCTGCAAGTTACTGGTAACAAACTTAACACAGGAGGGGGCAAGGTAGGCTTGCCAGATTTAATTTGTCAAAAAGCTTGACATTGACCAAAAAAAACTTGATTTTGAAAAAAAAAACTTGACAAATAAAAGCACTCATACTAAATATATAAAAGAGATTTTTAGTTTTTAAAGAAGAACTTCTGGATAATTATTATTGGGAAAATACGAATTGAATTTCAACTTTTACTCGTAAAAACAATTTTGCTGAGAGTTTTTAGCTAGTCTATAATAAATAAATAATAATTTTCATAAATAACTTGACAATTCTTCAAACACATAAGTTTTATTAAAAAAAAACAACGAAAAACCGCCTGTATTATTCCACCATGGGTATATCAAGTCGGCTAAGCTGATAGAAGGATGGCGCGCCGGTAAAACCCGGCTCAAGCCGAATCGCCGCCGCCGCCGATGAAAAGTCCACGACTTGCTTCTCTGGTTGTCAATTTACTAGTGTTGAGTAATAGGGTAAATATCAGTGTTGGCACTTTTATAATAATTGTACAGAAAGTTATAGTTATTTTTTAAACTATAATTGCAGAAAAAAAATATGTATCATATTAGTCCTTAGTTCTATTGATAGTAAAAATATGGGCTTTAGATTTGTTTTTTTAGAAATATACACATACTTTTTTTAAGTATTATTACATAGCTAGAATAATTTTGAGAAAAAAAAATAACTTACAAAAAAGCTTGACAAATCACTTTTTCACTTGACACTTGACGCGCATTAAAAAACTTGACAATCAGGCCAAATCAGGCCCTTCTGGCAACCCTAGGGCAAGGGGAAACCTGAGCTCACCAAAGGCAGCGTTGTAGCACCTAAGGGCTCAACAAACAAACCAACGCTTAGTGTTGGTAACAAACCCGGCAGTGGAGTGCCTCTGGACTTCAAACCAAGTACTTCAAAATCTGCCACGGCCCAGGTCTCCAAAAAGGTGACCAAAACCCCCTGTTTGAGAGCTATCAATAAGAAGGTAGTAAACCCAGTGCCATTTGTGAGAAAGAGTACTGCGACCACGACGTCGGGTCACTCGGACTCACACCCCTCTGCCAGCAAGGAAGCTGCGACCTCGAATCCGACGCTCGGCATCAAGCCACTCAAGGCAAACCCCACAGGCACATAACACCTGCAAGAAGGGCCTTTACGCAACGGCGGTCCGCCGAAAGACTTTCGACGCAGCTAGGCCTACGCTCAGTAGGACATGGTCCGTAAGAAACTGATGCGAGAGTTCTGGAAAGTCTTCAAAAGCAATCCAGGACCAACCCTTAAATGTGATGATGCCGGATGGCTCCGTCGGAGGGAAGAGCTTATAGCCTTTTCGGATGAGCGATCAATCTCTATGTATAAGAAGGCGATCGTTAATCTGGAAGGGCTGTGGGAGGGTGCTAGGCTCGACGTGGTACCTATTAATGAGGTGCCTCGGCGACCTAGAGCCTCTGCTGGTGTCCCAGACGAGCCAGCAAAACCCGAGGAAATTCTGGAACTCCTACAGGTCTGCAACAGTGACGTTCCAATCAATGGTTGGTTGGTCGCCAAGGTTTCGGAACCTGTAGGAGCCTACAGAAGGATCATCGTGGTCCTGAACCATGAATCCTTGCCATCGCTGAAGGAGAGACAAGGGAAGATGTATTACGGTTTCGAATCCATCTTCCTGAGTATCTACAAAGGCGATGACAGGGAGGCTAGGGATCAGGAGGGCGATGATCCAGCCTCAGACGCTATGTCTATGTCGGTAGACGAAACTGCCAGTTCGACCTCTCAAGGGGATACCGCATCCAACTCCGGCTGGGTAGGGGAATTCTTTGAGGGGATGGATGAGGTAGTTGACGAGGACGTTTTCCTGGACTCTGACCTGGAGGACGCCAACGTCACAGTTATGCCGTACAATGACCAAAGTTACACAGGTGAACCTTCACCATTGTAAAGCAGCATCCGCTGCCATGCTCCTCCGCCAAGTAGAGAAAGGCGAGGACCTCGTCCTAGTCCAAGAACCCTGGCTTCACCAAGGTAGGGTTTGCGGACTTAATGCTAAAGGCTTCAGGGTACTTTATGCCAATGGTCAAGGTAACAGTAGAGCGTGCATTCTGGCAAAAGGCAATCTAAACATCTTCATTTTATCTGATTACAGTGATGAAGACACACTAACTGCAGCGCTGGAGACGGACGAGGGCACCATTATAGTCATCTCCAGTTACATGGCATATGAACGCGAATCTCCGCCCGAAAAGATTTGCAGCGCAGTCAGAATGGCAAAAACAAAAAATTGGCCAGTCATAATTGGAGCAGGCGCAAACGCGCATCACGTTGTTTGGGGAAGCTCGAACATAAACGGAAGGGGTGAGTCTTTATTTGATTTCATTCTTTGCCACAATCTTGATATTTCAAATCTCGGGTCAGAAACAACTTTTATAACTGCAAATAGAAGGGAGGCTCTAGATATCACATTAGTAAGCGCTATGCACTCGAACAAGATCAGGGAATGGCGGGTCTGTAACGACTGTACTTTTTATGATCACAGGTATATTGAATTTAAGATAGAAATTCCACTAAACAGGCCAGTGCCCATAATAAACAGGAAAAAGACAAATTGGGTGAAGCAAAAACAGCTCCTCTCTGAACTTATTCCACAACCACCTGTCATAAACGACAGGCACGATATTGATATTGCGGTTGAAAATCTTAATAATGCTTTCAATTTAGCGACATCAGAAGCTTGCAGACCTAGTGTCTGCCGGGGTAGGAGTAAGCCACCATGGTGGATCTGGTCCGATTATAAGTCCTCCGTAAACAGTTTCAAAAACCTGGTAAGAAACGCAAAACGCAAATCCTGGAGGTCCTTCTGCAGTAATGTGGAAGGCACCTCAGAGACCAGCAGACTGCGTAAAATCTTAACCACCATTCCTTCAGCTCCCAGCTTCATCAAAAAATCCGATGGGAGTTGGACTATTAGTGTACATGAGACCCTTATGGTTCTGATGGACACGCACTTTCCCGGTTGCGCTCCGTTTACAGGAGAACTCACGACAACCACACACAATCATACGTTAGCTCCATTTCCCATAAACAGGGAAAACATTACATGGGCCATAAACAGCTTTCATCCGTATAAATCAGCGGGTCCCGATGACATTATACCTGCTGACCTTCAGCGGAATGAAGACCTAATAGTCCCATAACTTATTCGGATATTCTCGGCATGCCTTGCGTGGTCATATCTCATCAAAGAATTATTGACTAATAGAGTCATCACATCTACGATGGGATCCTCAACAATTTATAAAGTAGCAAAGCGAGGAACGCCGCAAGGAGGGGTTTTATCTCCAATCCTGTGGAACCTTGCCATAAACACGGTACTGGTGGAGCTAGACTCAAACAGATTTAAAACAGTAGCCAACGCAGATGACGTTGCAGTAGTAGTGTCGGGTAAGTACCCAGACACAATCTCGCATCGTCTACAGTCAGCCTTGGATCACATTACCAGATGGTGTATCGGTAATGGACTCAACGTTAACCCAATGAAGACGGAGCTAGTACTCTTTACGAGAAAATACAAAATACCGTACTTCACCTTACCAACTCTTAACGGAATCACGCTAAGGTTATCCGATAATGCTATCTAGGCATCGTCATAGACTCTAAGTTATCGTGGAACCTAAACGTGCAAGCAAGAGCAGCGAAAGCCGCTGTTGCCCTCTACACCTGCAAAAAGGCCATAGGTAACAGATGGGGTATTAACCCCAAAACGGCCAACTCTTTGAAATGGTCGTCAAGCCCATATTAATGTATGGTGCAAATGTCTGGTGGCCGGCCCTAGGCTAATCCACCTATTCTAAAATCATTGACAGAATTCTAAGAACATCGGCCTTGATGATTACAGGCGCACCTCGCACCACCCCATCAAAAGCCTTGTTCACAATGTTACACTGGCTTCCTGCCGAACTCGGCATGAACTCGGCAGTTAGACTCAGTACCGCCGGAACATGGAAATCACTAGGTGATGTACATGCGAACATTATCGGACAGTTTAAAAACCCTCCCGAACTTATAGACTACCGTTCTCCCTACCTTATGCCTGAGAAAAGATTCGCAGTGTCAATCTCAGATAATCTTCCTCCATTCAATGATCCTAGTTACCGAGGGGAAGTGCTTGAGGTTTACACAGACGGATCCAAATCATGTGCAGGGGTGGGAGGGGGCATATACATTCCTCAATTTGAGCAGAGGATACGTTTTAAGTTAACAGATCACTGTAGCATAACTCAAGCCGAAATATCGGCCATAAAAAGGGCAGCTAACTGGTTAAGGTACAATAGGGTATATAGGCAGGATATTCGTATATGTACCGATAGTAAGGCTGCATTGAACGCTCTATCGGGTGTTTACACAACATCTGAACTGGTAAAGGAATTCCGGAGATGGCGTCACATTCCAACCTCAAGCTAATCTGGGTACCAGGGCATGCGAACGTGCCTGGCAACATAATTGCGGACAAGCTAGCCAGGGAAGGATCTCGTTTACAAGAACGGGACACCGACCGGCTAGTGGGAGCCCCACTAAAAAGCTGCAAAATCCACATTCAGCAGAAACTTATAGGGTTAGCACAAGCTAGATGGTTCAATGAACCCACATCTGCTGTATCCAGATTAACCTGGCGCCAATATGATCGAGCGAAATCAGCCATCATACTGGGGATCCCTCGACATCAGCTACGTATACTTGTGGCTGTCCTAACAGGGTACTGCTTCATAGGTGCCCACGCAAACAGACTAAATCTCTCGTTCAACGACTTCTGTAGAAGTTGTCATAATGAGGAGGAGGAAGAAACTGTAAAACACCTCCTCTGTCCATTTCCAGCTCTGTCTAATCACAGAGCCATGTATCTAGGTAACTCAACTTTACCCGAACTCGCAGACCTTACGGAATGCAATCTGAAGGGAATAAACAAGTTTATTCGGAAAACCGGTTGGTTCAATACTGACCACAATATAGGATAGCCAATATTTTTATTTTTCTCGCTGTCCATAACGGGCATCACAAAGGGACCTATTCTTCTGGACCCAAGTGGGCCGGTTGCTTGAAATCGGCAGCCTGTGCAACCTAACCTAACCTAACAAAACACAAGTAGAGTAATTTTTTATTATTATACAAAATAACAGCGTAATAGATTATTACTATTCAAAGCTGGTATTACAAAGTATAGATGGGCATCGCTCACGTGATTAGCGTGAATCATGCTTCATCATTGTACGGGCAATAAATATGTCGCCGATACCGATGAATCAGCAAGCCTGAAGTATCGACGATATACATAGATGTATTAGTTGCAGTCCTTCTGTTAAAATTTTTGTAATCCGTTTTGCCCTAGATTGCATTACTTAATATATACACAGTCCCTTATTAGTGCATTTAACTATCCAATAAGTGTTTCCTAAAGTAAATGGTCTTCGACTAAACGAAGAAATGATTTAAAACCAGTGTTCGAAAATAAATTGTATCTACATTATTTAATGTTTTGTACAAACACCCAGAAACGATATCTATTTTTTAGTGTTTTTGTTTTGTTTGAAAGCAAGTAATATACATTACGTAGCGTTTTGTTTTCGCAATAAAGGCCTCATTAGTTTTTACTTTTCGTTGCCGTTCTGTGCCGTTCTTTTCTGTAGAAAATATTCCTTACTTACTTGTTCTGTGTATGAACTTGTGCAATTATAGGAATGCATCTTTTAAATCTTTGCAAAATGTCTTTTATTTGAGAATAAATTTACATTTTTAAAAATTCTAATTAAAATAATATTTTCTGACTTTTAAAACAAAATTTGTAATATTTCACACCACAAAATTCAAATACATACACACTCTTGGCTTTCATTTAACATTGTATTCAAGCAAATCGTTAACGACTTTTTCACACAAAGGGCCGGAAAATCGTTCACGACAATGTGAGCGACATTATCGCTCAGAATGTCGTTGACGATAATATGGGCGCCAACATCGCTTATTATGTCGTTCATATTTATTCAGATTTATCAACGATATTGGCACCATAGATATCAAAAATTTTATTTCCCTTTTAAAATAAAAGTTAAACGTACGTTTTTAAAATTTATTTCATATATATTTTTTAATATTTAATGAAATTAAAAGTTTAAACCTAAATAAAAGTATAATTAAATTATAAAAATTTAATTATTTTCTTTTTCTTCTTCGTTGTTCAAACTCCCTTTCTTTTCTGTATTTTGCTCTATTTATTGTATTTTTGAAGCCACGCAATGTTGAGCGCAGTTTTTTAAAAGTTCTTCCCTCCGCTTTGGTGGATTCTTTAATAAAAGCGAGATATTTCACGTTGTTAATTTTTTCTTCACACTTTTGATGTACTTTTTTTGTATATACTTACCATAAAAAGCATTAATTATATTTTCTTATTTATTCAGTCTTTCTTAACGCAATAACCTAGATTTTAGCATTTTAGTTATTACTTACCACTTAATAAAAATACCGACCTTTCACCCGCACTTTGAAGATTCAACTGAATAATTTTACTTGTTTTCATATTTTTTGTTTTTTCCGTTATTGTCCCGTTATTTTTATTTTTCTCAACATCAAGCATAAACGAGAACTTGGAAAATAGTTGACTGAATTTGACTGATTGGAGAATTGTCTCGCATCTATAGTTGTTATCTCTGTCTCTCTCTCTCTGAAAATGTAATAATTGTGTTATGTACGACAATTCCAATATTTTTGTCGGTCAGTATGTCTTCAACAGAATGTGGTTATCGGTAAGTTTATTACATTGTCGCTCACATAGTCGTCAATGCGGCTTGACATACAACAAAATTCATTCAATTGTCCCTCATCTTGTCTTGAATAAAACTTTATTGAGGACAAGATAAGCGACAAAATGCATGCAATGGTCGCTTATGTTGTCCTCAATGAACTCTTATTCAAGACAAATTTAAGATATTGTCGCTTAAAAAGTCGTAAACACGGTTTTAAGCACGACAAAATACACGCTTTTGTTACTTAAGTTGTCTTCATCAATAATTTATAGGCGACAAATTTTAAAGTGTCCTGAGGACACCGTTGACGACATTTGCGTCTATGACCATTTAGCCAACTGGGAAGAAAACCAGATTGCTCACTCAGACGTACAAAATAAATTTCTACTGGGCATCTACATACGTCATTATAGAATACAAATGAGTGTTTGTTGTAAAAACTGTACGTGATTTTTTAAGCAAAACTGGAAATAACTAAATAATTTCTAAACGGGTGCATCGATTTGAACAAAACTTTAAATGGACAGAAAAGAGATGCAGTCGAGTAAAATTTTTGAGTTTTGACTTGAAGCTATTAGAACAAGAGCTTCCTCGAGGTACCAAAGTTTTACATTTTGGCTTGCTTTCCAAACAAAAATAAACCTTTGTTTACAGCACATATTTTGGTCCTCGGAGTTATGTGACGGTTATAATCACCATCATTTTCTGATACTGAACAGAAAACTTATTTGAAAATTAACGACCTGTCTTATTGCCAACATAATATAATGCTAATTGCTAAAATGGTTATTGATCAATCAATTATTTATTACACTAACTGATCGAAGTAAAAGAAAGAAACAAAATGGGAGAGTTCGCGCTTTTTAGATTGTTCTACATATACGCACATACATATATGTACATATTTTTTATCTAGCAATAATTTTTTTCTTTATGGACATTGCACCATAAATTTGACCTCGTGTACATTCTTATACCGATCGTCAAGCAAGATACCCACGAAAGCAGTAAAACTTTTCATAAGTTAAAAGTTAATAGTTATAAAATAATATTTTAGACTTATAAATAAAAGTATTATTAAAAAGTGTCTAAAGTGTGTATGATAAACTAAATAAAGGGTGTTTTTTTAAGCTAGATAGAACTTTAAATTGTAAAAAGTAACACAAAAAATTAAATTTTGATGAAACATTTTTTTTATTTGTTTCAGTATACTCTGACAAATCATCATGAATAGACTCACGCTTGAACAACGCTACGAAATTATCCAAATTTACTTTGAAAATCAGTTGGCAACTGACCCGTTGTTTTATCGCAAAATTGTGTTCAGCGATGAGGCGCATTTTTGGCTTAACGGGTTTGTTAATAAGCAAAATTGCCGCATATGGAGTGAGACCAATCCACAAGAGACCCTACAGACTCCATTACATGCAGAAAAATGCACCGTTTGGTGCGGTTTTCACGCTGGTGGCATCATCGGACCTTATTTCTTCAAAAATGAGGCCGGAGCTCGCGTTGAGGTCAATGGAGATCGTTACCGCACCATGATCAATGATTTTTTGTTTGAAAATATGGATGACATTGATCCGGAGGAGATGTGGTTTCAACAGGATGGCGCTACGTGCCATACGGCGAACGCAACCATCGACTTATTGAAATCAAAATTTGGCGATAAGTTGATTTCGAGAAATGGACCTGTCAATTGGCCTCCAAGGTCGTGCGATTTGACACCTCTCGATTATTTCCTGTGGGGCTACGTGAAGTCACTGGTTTATGCTGATAAACCAGCAACAATTGACGCCTTGGAGGCCAGCATTGTTCGTGTTATTCGTGACATACGGCCAGCAGTGCTCGAAAAAGTGGCCCAAAATTGGACGTCCAGAATGCGCTTCGTCAAGAACAGCCGCGGTGACCATATGCCCGAAATCATTTTCAAATGTTAATGTCACGTATTGATCTTTCGAATAAAAAAAAAATTTTGATTACAATTTAATTTTTTGTGTTATTTTTTACAATTTCAAGTTCTATCGGGCTTAAAAAAACACCCTTTTAATCGGGAACAAAAGTTGCAATTATATATATACGCTCTTAAAGAGTGCTGAAAAATTTAGGGGCTTCGCTTGACCTCACTGCCAGCCTCAAAAAGACAATAATTTCACACGTGGTATAAACCTGTGTGTGAGTAAGTACATGAATATTAAATGGAATTACTCCACTAGATTTTAATATCGGATAAAACTATCCAAAGGTACTTTTCTCCGTAGAAAATGGTGCGGTTAGAACATCATTTACGATATTCCTAGTCACACCAACAGACCGTATAGCCAACAAGACAAAAATTAATTCAGATTTGAGCGTTGCGCTATCTGCGTTCATAGGGATGGCATAAGCAATGGCCAAACATCCGACTGGCTAGTTCAGGTAAAGCCAGCATTAGTGCTGCTACTTCATCCGTCACCGATGAAAGTTAATAAAACCACCGAATCCAACTTCTCGTCCAGCAAATGAACTATTCCAGTTATCTATGTATACGACGGCTAACCAATCATTTGCTTGCATACCTACTATACTAAAAAGCATAATTTCTCTTATTTGATACCGTGTATATGGTTTGGTACTAACCTAATCCCAACATAATTCCTAAAATAATATATAAGTGTAAGCCTTATTCCTAAACAATATCCCTAGAAAATGTAAAATGCCCAAAATACCCCACCCTATATAAACTTCCGTATCACTTGTAGTGTACCAATCTTAAATTTTAGATCGGTATTAAGAAAATTAAAATTTAATATTAAGAAAAAGAAACTAAAACCCCCCGACTAACCAAATCCCATACAAAAATAATTCCTAAGTGAACACTCCACGCTAAATAACTACGACACGTAAATCATCCACCAACTCAACAGGCCTGCTTACGACGATGGAAAAGATACATACGTAAGTCTGAATGAAATCAAAATTAGTAGCATTTTTTTGCATCTACATTTATTTATATAAATACAACATACATACCTGTAATTAAATATGTACATATGGATCTATTTATTTAATTTAAGAACAAGTGAAGAAGTCTGAAAGGAAGATCAATAATTTATATCTAAGAGTAGAAAAAACAAGTAAGAGAGATATATTCGGCTGTGCCGAATCTTATATATAGTATAGAGCGACGAAAGAAGTCAGAATCACGAAAATACACGCCCACAAATACGAAAAAATTAAAAAAAAATAATTTAAATGGAAAAAATTACATTAAAGTAAAAAAAAGTGCCACTCATTGTCTCACGGACGCACCCTCACGTGATGGAAATAAAAAATTATTCACGATCACGCATTATTGGTTCTAATCTCTATTTCATAGTATTGGCTGATTTCATAAACACAGTTTGCAAAGCAACACTGGAAGCATGAGTTTACAAGTCATTCTAGTGCTGCTATGCAAACAAACTGCATTATGAATTTCGTAACAAATTTGTAACACTTTCTCGCCTAGAGTGCATTATAAAAATATTAACATCCCCTTATTAGCACTTATATAATTTTTCACACATCCAAGAAGTGTTTCAACGTCTTTATCAATAAGCCAGTGATCTTCGACTAAACAAAGAAATGATTTGCAACGTAAGAACATGTTTAATAATGAAGAAATTCTCCCAAAATAGATAAAAAAAATCGACACCTATTGCATAAATCTGCTAGTCTAATGATTAAAATGTTCCAATATTATCTTCATATTGAAAATAATTTAAAGCTATCAAAAATTCTTTTAAAAAAACGAACTTTTTCAAATAAAAAGTAAAAGTAATAAAAATAACTAAAATGTATCAAAAATAAAAAA
Organism: Gymnocheta viridis; assembly: GCA_956483585.1. Classification (NCBI taxonomy): domain Eukaryota; kingdom Metazoa; phylum Arthropoda; class Insecta; order Diptera; family Tachinidae; genus Gymnocheta; species Gymnocheta viridis. The sequence goes on along the minus strand of OY101440.1, from coordinate 54,907,395 downwards.
AAATTAATAAATGGTTGGTCAGGATTTGAAACCGTACCTTCTTACCCGGTGGCACGGTTCCGAATCCTGAACACAACACAATGCTATTTTCTTTTTTAGAATTTTTGATACATTTTAGTTGTTTTTATTGCTTTTTCTTTTTATTTGGAAAAGTTTGTTTCACAATTTATTTAAAAAAACCAGGGCACAATCTCATTTATAATATTTTTTTTTTAAATTTTTGCGCTCTTTCCAATTTTATGAACGATAAAAGGTATATTTTTGAAAAATATCTAATATGTTATCAGATAGGATTTTGAACAGTGATAAAATAATTATATAATGAATTTAGTAAGTTGTCGACGTTTTTATTTGATATAATAATAGCACCAAAAATAAAAATAACTTGACGGTGTAAGAAAAAATTTTAAATTATAAAATATAACAACATATTTTAATTCATTATTTTAATTTAATTTTTTCTTTGAAACTCGTATGATGTACGTACGTATGTAAACTAGTGGTATTCTGATAGTTGTCTTTTCAAAATTTTGTTAACTTTTTCATTTACTTATCTGTATTGCGGTTGGACCATACGATAAAGGTTTTGGTTCAATATAATCTGTATATTTCTGATATAGAAACAAAATCGAATTTCAACCACAATTGATTTAAAAAATACGAATTCGGTAATTCATATTCAGCCTGCTAAGAAAACAGATGGATTTAAATAAAAACATTTTTTATTTAAATAAAAACATTTTTTATTTAAATAAAAACATTTTTTATTTAAATCTTCTTCTGCGTTTACTAAGTAAGACAGAGATCTAAATATGAAAAATTACGACCAAATCGCAAACAGAAAGCTTTTTGCTCTCAAATCCAACCCATAATTCGGCTTATTTCGTAATATTTTACCAATAATCCGCTTTCAATTCCGTTGTGCGTGCTATCGACAATGCGATATTCCGCAAAACTATGATTTCTTAGGTGTTTTTAATGAATGTAAGACCAGTTAATTTTATATGAATATGAAGAAATCAATAATCAAAATAGAAAGGGACCTAAGGGTAAAACCCGGTTTTGTTCTGGAGAGCCATTTTAAAGATTAAAATACGTGTATCTTTGGTGTACCATCAATTGAACACTTTTAGGGCATGGGATCGGTCTCATTCGATGCTCAGATGTTGTCCACATCAACAAAAAAAAGTGGAAATTGATTTTTTTACCCTTAGGTGCCTTTCTCTATGCGCTGTCACATATGTTGAATTGGGGAAAATACGAAAATATGGGAAAAAAATAAAATATGTATGCAAGTTAACACATTCCATATTTAAAATACATATAAACGTCAACCAGATGAAACTTGACACTTCCCTTTAAATAAATAATATCACAACAGTCTGTTTTTGCTGATGTTGCACACGCGCCACTTCTACCTGTGGGAAACATAAAATCAACATTTTCGCAACATGCAAATTATGTAGAGTCAGCAGTTTGGGCAGGCGACCAAATAACTTAGAACTAAGAAAATACTTTTGTAAAATTCAGTTATTAACTCACAATAAATAAAGGAAGTACCTGTTGCGCAAGCAACAAGTTCTTTTTTAAAAACAAAAAAATATAAATAAAATATTAATTGGCGCCCGAGCAGGGACCAACGCGTACAAAGTGAAAGCAAATAAATTTACCTGAAAATCAAAAAGTAAGGACGTGAAAAAAAGTTATTTACCTGAAAATCAAAAAGTAAGGACGTGAAAAAAATTTATCCTGAAAATAAAAAGTAAGGAAGTGAAAAAAATATCCTGAAAATAAAAAAGTAAGGAAGTGGAAAAAATCTTTTACCTGAAAATAAAAAGTAAGGAACTGAAAATATCCAGAAAATAAAAAGTAAGGAAGTGGAAAAAATTTTTTGCGGACTGAGTACAAGGAGCACTGGCCACAAGCGACGAAGAAGGACCCAAGTACAATAAGAAAAGAACACACCTGTAACGTTCGACAACCCAGAGCCCAGCGTTGGAAATGATTATTTTAAGTTTAGTACTATTGTAAGTAACAATTTTAATATTTTTAAGTGTTAATTTTTTAAAAAAAGAAAAGTGAAAGAAAAAATTTAACGAAAAATAAAAATCGTTTTGCAAAAGTAAGGTTAAGAAGTTCAAATACTAGAAAAAGGAATTAAAAAGTAAAGTTGGAATAAATTGAAGAAGTAAATTTAAAAATTTGAAATATTAGAAAAAAAGAATACAAATAAATAAGGTTGGAATAAAAATATATAATTTTGCAGAAATATTGTAAAAAGTGAAATATTATAAAAAAAAATATAAAGTTGCAATAAATTGAATAAAATAAATAATTATATTGAAAACAGGAAAAGAAATGCTAATTTAAAGTGAAGGTTAATATAAGGTTAAATAAATTAATAAAAGAGAAATTAAAATTTTTGTGACAAAGGAAGAATAATTAGTAGAAAATTAAATAAATTGATTGAATGCTTATAAATCGATTTTTTATATATATTATTATTATTGAAAATATACATTCGATAAATTTTTGCAATATTTAAAGGTCATTTAAAATTCTAACAAACTATAAATTAATAATAAGCTGTTGCGATTCTTACGAGACCCTCCAACGGCAAGAATAATACAAAATAAGAAATAATAAGTGACAGGAAAATATAACTGAAATTAGATTAACTTAGGAATTTATTTAAAAAAAATGGAAGATGAAATTATCACCCAGTTAGGCCAAATGAGGCTAGAACAAAACCAAACTACACAACCAACCACTTCCCGATCAATACCACCTCCAACCATCCAACAATCCGCTCCTATGAATACACAATTTATTGATGAAATAGTTCAACGTGTCTTAAGTCAAATGGGTAGTAGATCTGAACAGGATAATCGTGACAATCAGGTGACAGTGGACGCTACAAACACAAACGAACTAGACCGTATACCGGACATGGTTAAATGTCTCAGAGAATTTTCTGGACGTTCCGGGGAGTTCAATTCATGGCGAAAAACAGTTGACAGAATATTAGATGCATACGCAAATTTTAAGGGTACACCAAAGTATTTCGCAATACTTCATACTATAAGACACAAAATTGTCGGCGATGCTGACACAGCACTCGAATCCTATCGAACACCTATAGATTGGGGACAAATAAAGAAATGTCTTATGCTCCATTATTCAGACAAGCGAGATATAGGTACTCTCGAGTACCAAATGACAACATTAACTCAACGTCATCGCGATATAGCCACTTTCTACCAAATGGTATACCAGCATTTATCACTTATTTTAGATAAGGTCGCATGCCCCGACATTAGTGAAGAATCAATCCGTGCTATGACCAACTCTTATAGGGAAAAAGCGTTAGACACTTTCATCCGCGGTCTTAATGGTGACTTGCCACTTTTGCTGAGCATTCGCGAACCAGCTACACTCCCTCAGGCATTACACTTATGTCAAAAACTAGAAAATATGACATTTCGTCTTAATTACGCTCAAGGTATGAATAGGCATAATATGGGTACAACCCCACACAAGCCTTCACGGCAAGGAACAAACTTTAGAGGTCAGCAATTCTATCCGGAATTGACTTATATGCCACCGGCACCCCAGCGATTCCATGGTGCTAATCAACAATTTAATCAGTCCTACAACAGACCTAACGTTTTTCCAAATCGAATGACACAACCTAATTACAATAGATTCAGTACTAACCAGCCTAATCACAACAGATTCAATCAACCTAATTACAATGGATTTCGTAGTTATCAACCTTTTCGACCAAATTCGAATACAGTCAATAACCAAACCCATTTTTCTCCCCAACCAGTTCCAATGGAAATAGACAGTTCAACCCAGTTCAGACACAATAACCATCGAACTGAACCAATAGCACATTATAAACGTCCACTTAATAGCCAAAATTCTCATCCTCCTAACAAAATACAACGTAATTTCCATCTAGAAACAAATTATCCAGATGAAACATATTATCCATACGAAACAAGTTACGAATGTCTTGACGAAGAAACCGGAATTGCTAAGCAAACTAACGTAAATCCAAACAATATCTTTTCTGAAGACGAAGTTTCTTCTGATAATGTAAATTTTTTAGAATAACAACGTCTTCGCTTCCATGTTTTGAATATGTTACTGGACGAGGAGACAAACTAAACTTTCTTATTGACACAGGATCGAATAAAAACTACGTACAATCCACTCGCATTAGATATCCAATTCAAAATGAAAAATCGTTTAAGGTAAGCTCCGTTGCTGGCAACATAGAAATAACGCATCACACATAGATTGACATTTTCGGACCACAAATCAAAAAAATTAAATTCTACATTTTGCCTACACTCTCCTCATTTCATGGGATAATAGGCAACGACACTCTAAGAGAATTGAGAGCTACAATTCACACTGATAAAAGCTTTATGACAATGCTCTCAGGAATAAAGATTCCTTTGAAGCAAAAAATATCCCAAGAAGTAAACGCAGTGGAATTGAATATACCTAATTTAACACAAGAACAGCAAATAAAATTACAAAACATAGTAGAAAAATGCCCGAATTTAAACTCAGATCCCGATGAATAATGGGAAGTAGGAATTCCTACGTCTCCCGTTCGGACTAAAAAATGCGCCGTCAACTTTTCAGAGAGCCTTGGATGACATTCTTCGTCAGCATATAGGCAAAAGATGCTATGTCTACATCGATGATGTGATAATATTTGGAAAAAATGAGGAAGAACACCTACACAATTTAGAGGTAGTGTTCAGGACTCTAGAAAATGCAAATATGAAAATACAAATGGATAAATGTGCGTTTTTGCGAGAAGAAGTAGAGTTTTTAGGGTATGTAGTCATCGCAGATGGAATAAAAACAAATACAAAAAAGGTAGAGGTAATAGCAAAACTGCCTCCTCCTAAGAATTTAAAAGAACTTCGATCCTTTCTTGGAATGGCAGGTTACTATCGTAGGTTTATCAAGGACTACGCAAAAATAACCAAACCACTCACTACAATGCTGAGAGGTGAATTCGGAAATATTTAAAAAAACGCATCAAAAAATGAATTAATTACATTGAATAAGGAGGCACTAGAATCCTTTAATAAAGTAAAGTCCATCTTAATATCAAGAGATATAGTACTTTCACATCCAAACTTCGAAAAAGATTTTGAGCTTACTACCGACGCTTCTGACTTCGCTGTTGGTGCTGTACTGTCACAGGACAGTAAGCCAATAACATTCATTTCCAGAACCCTCAGTAAAATGGAGGAAAATTATGCAGTAAATGAAAAGGAAATGTTGGCCATCATATGGTCACTAAATTCCCTCAGAAATTATTTATACGGTTAAAAAAAAATCAAAATATTCACTGACCATCAACCACTCACGTATGCATTGAGTTCTAAAAAAACTAACTCCAAAATGAAAAGATGGAAATCAATTCTAGAGGAGTACAATTACGAGTTGAAATACAAACCAGGATATTCTAATGTAGTTGCAGATGCTCTATCAAGAATACCTGCTCAAATCAATACACTTACATCCGCAGCCCATAGCACCGAAAGCTCACCACACGATCTAATACCCTGTGCCGAAATACCAATCAATGTATTTAAAAACCAAATATTTTTCAAACAATCTGAAACTGCATCATATCAGTTTAAGATAGTGTTCCCCACGATTCATAGGCATATTATTGAAGAACCATATTACAATGAACAAATCCTTTTAGCACATTTGAAAAGATACCTAAATCCATCTGTAATCAACGGAATCCATACAGAGGAAAGGATAATGGGTATGATTCAAAACTTCTATCCACAGCATTTCGGTAATTACAAAGCTCGCTACATACAAAAAATTGTCAACGACATTACTAACGAACAGGATCAAGAAAACATTTACGCGCTCATAGGAATGCAAGGGAAATTAAATCGCAAATTTTAGAAAAAAAACTTTTTTCCGGGTATGCTCAGTAAAATAAAGAATCTTATAGCAAACTGTACGACGTGTAAATAAAGTAAATATGATAGACACCCCAATCAACCAAAACTAGGAGAAACAACGCTACCAACACACCCCGGTCACACTATTCACATAGATTTATTCTTCACGGAAGGGAAAGTAATACTAACGGCTCTTGATAAATTCACGAAATATGCGCAGATAAAAATTTTAAAAATTAGATCAATTGAGGATATTAGGAAACCACTTAGGGAGATAATATTCGGTTTCGGAGTACCTAAATTTATAATAATAGATAACGAACCCTAACTAAATTCAGCCGCTATTAAATTTATGATGGATGATGAGTTGAAGATAGAAGTTTATACGACACCGCCATACAAAGGACAAGCTTACGGCCAAGTGGAAAGATTCCACTCAACTATAATAGAAATAATGCGTTGCATTAAGGAAAACGGTGGACATAGAAACTTTGAGGAATTGCTGGAAAGAGCAGTCTCTGAATACAACCATAGCATCCATTCAGTAACTGAAAAGAAACCGGTAGACCTATTTTTCGGACGAAATGTTAGCTTTACTCCGGACGATATAGAAAAAACCAGACGTGATAATCTTGAAAAGTTAGGAAAAAAACAACAAAAAGACATTCAATTCCATAATAAAAATAGGCAAGAACTAAAATCTTATTTACCAGGACAAATAATTTTTGTTAAACGGAATAAAAGATTAGGCACCAAGCTTTCCAAACCATATACAAAAGAAGTAGTTAAAGAAAACAGGAATAGCACTGTACTGACCGAAAAAGGACAGATAGTGCATAAAAGTAGAATACGCAACTAAATTACTATATACAATTTCTTTTTACACATAGATTGACTGCCACGCTGTGTTACGCGGACATTCAGATTCTGGATTACACAAACGCTCAACTGGTAACCATAGAAAAAGGCACAGCAAGAGTGCAAACAGGACATTTTAAAATAATTCATGAAATAGACATCGCAAAATACTCAGACATAATAGAAAATATTGAGAGAACTATACAAGCATCCACAATCGGACGAAATCCTCACTATCCTTTTATATCCTTACTGATATTACAAATAAAAATACATCTAAATAACTTACGAGTCAAAAAAATTAAAAGATCCTTAGATTTCATATGCAGCGCATGGAAATGGATAGCAGGTACACCTGACCACCACGACCATGAAATTGTTCTAAACAAATTAAATAATGCCTTGCAGAATAATAACAACCAAGTATTGATCAATAAACTGACCATAGAAAAAATAAACGAATTACTAATATTACTAACAATATTGCAAAAACAGTAGAGAATGATAGATCTACAGAGATAGATTTATTTTTAAAACTGAAATTTAAATTAGAAGTTATTAAAGAAGAGATCGTTAATATTGCATATGCAATACATTGGGCTAAGGCCAATATAATAAATTCATATATCTTATCTAACGAAGAAATAGATATAGCCAAAAATATTGTTAATAAAGAAAACATACCTTTCATAAACTTAGATGAAGCATTCGAATTTTCTGAAATTAAAATTGCAACTGACGGAAAAATAATAATTTACATAATAAGTTTACCAACGGTTAATAATAATATTTGTAAAGCAATTGAAGTTAGAGCAGTAAGAAAAAAAGAAAGAATTAATAAAATAAAATTTAAGGAAATATTGATTGGCAAAAAGGAAATGTACGGAATCAAAGAAAAATGTAAAAATTATAATTATTTACAAATATGTTTGAGAAATGACATAGTAGATTTAAGTAATGACACTTGTATAAGTAATCTTTTGAAAAGCCGCGCACCAAACTGCACTGAAATCAACAATCAACATATTCCAAATATTGAAGAAATAACACCCGGAATTCTATTCCTGAATAAATTTGATGGAGAAGTCACTATCGATAACGAAACAACTACATTAAATGGAACATTCTTAATGCACTTTAGCAATACAACAATTGAAACCCAAGGGGAAAAGTTTTATAATGAGCAGAAAACAGCAACTAAACCACTACCAGCAATCCTTCAACCTTTATCTACATCCAACACTGTTGAAGAAATTCTCTCCTTACAATTTGTTGTTACAAATTGAATACTAATAACACCAATCACATAGATACCCTAGAAGAAAAAAATTAAATAAAATATGCCATAAATTTCACCTTTAGCATATCGATAATAATAATTATTATAATTATTGGAAAAATTGTTCTGGGACGAAGAAATAGCGAGTCAATAAAATTGACCCACACGGCAACAGAAGGGTTAAATCAACTATTCAACATACCAAAGCCATCAAACGAGGACGTTTAAAATTTAGGAGGGGGATAGTTAACACATTCCATATTTAAAATACATATAAACGTCAACCAGATGAAACTTGACACTTCCCTTTAAATAAATAATATCACAACAGTCTGTTTTCGCTGATGTTGCACACGCGCCACTTCTACCTGTGGGAAACATAAAATCAACATTTTCGCAACATGCAAATTATGTAGAGTCAGCAGTTTGGGCAGGCGACCAAATAACTTAGAACTAAGAAAATACTTTTGTAAAATTCAGTTATTAACTCACAATAAATAAAGGAAGTACCTGTTGCGCAAGCAACAAGTTCTTTTTTAAAAACAAAACAATATAAATAAAATATTAATTTGCATACACTATTTTTAGACGCGGTACAGCTCGCGAACTATTATCGCTACGCTTTACAATTGTTTTGGAAATTTTCGCCAAACATTCCGATCCAAAAATCCAAAGTTCATAGGAACTGATTGTTTGAAAAATATTTGATGAATTGCGAATTATTCTTAGAATACATTTTAATTAAGCCCACATAAAATTATTCACTTGGATAATGCAATCTAGAAGCTGAATATAAATTTGTGGAAAGTAGGTATTTGCAATACTTTTATTCATAATACAAATATTTTTTAAGTTCAAGTCGCACGTCATTTTAATTTAAATTTTTTGAATTTACGCCGATTACATTGTGTGAGCAATGAAAATGAAAATATTGTCGTTCCACAAAATCCTTAATAAAAACTTTGTTTTTCGTCCGTTTTTTTTCAAATTACGTTTAAAATGTTGGCAATTAAATAAACTAAAAATAAAATAAAACATTCCAGATCTTTACTACAACGGTGAAAAAAAACGAAATAAAAAAGAAAATTTTTGAAACAAACTTAAAAAATAGGCAAATTCTGAACTTTGAGGTGCCATAAGCTATTTCTTGCCGTATAGAAATTTGTAGCATATCGGCGAAAAAGGCATTCAATTACCTTTCTAACGATATGCCATTTATCTCGATCGGACTTTTCGGTTGGGCTCCACAAGGGTTTGAGTGGGACCATACACCGAAAAGCACAAAAGTACCGTTATTTAAAAAATTACAGCGTTTTTCGTGTTCAGGAGGTCCCAATTAACTTATCTGGGCATGTTGCGTTTTTGGTATTTTTCCGAATTAAAAATTTGTAAAGCTGTGTTATATACGAATAGAAAATATAAGCGATAAAAAATACTGTAACATGCATGCATAATAAAGGGTCGGCCAGATAACATTTTCAAAAAAAAAAACTACTGAATATTTTCTCAAATTTCTTTTTTTATTTGAAAGTACAATCCTTCCGGTTAATAATGAAAAATATTTTCATTCAAATGACTGCCTCGGCGGGCCATGCAGTAGCCTACACGATCGGTCTAATTTTTAAGCACATTATCGATTGTGTGCAGCTGTATTTCACCAATGGCTTCACGAATATTATCCTTGAAAGCGTCAATTGTCTCTGGCTTGTCGGCGTAACAACGGTGGCCAAACGACATCAGCTCTGCGGCTGATAATGCGATCTTCAAAAACAGGGCGCAAAACATCGAGTGTAGCTTCGGCTGTGTGGCACGTCGCGCCGTCCTGTTGAAACCAAATGTTGCCAATATCCCCTCCTCTTCAATTTTTGTGAACAAAAATTCGTTCAACATGGCCCGATAACGATTGCCATTGACTGTAACGGCCACTCCTTGCTCATTTTTGAAGAAAAATGAGCTTCATCTGAAAAGATGATTTTTTTGGCAAAATCGGCATCTTCTGTAAGTCGATCGCAGGCCCACTTAGCGAATATTTCCCAGCGTTGTTCAAGCGTATACACAACCATATTCGTTCAGCTTAAGGATAAAACCACAAAGCATACAGAGGTGACAGAAGGAGAAAACTATATAAGTTTATTTTCCGACTCCCTCTATACGCACAAGCATCGAAAAAGAAATTGAAAAAATATTTTGCATTCTTTGTGGTTTTATTTTCTGTATTAACGTATTTTACACAAACTGCTTTGTGGTATTTTATTCTTCCCAACACGAAATGATTGATTTTTCTTTTCCCACAAATTAATAATCATATTGGAGCTAAAAACTTTCTATTCACAAAACACAAAGCACACACAAACCACAATTTTTCCAAAATTTTATTACAATTTTATTTTTTTTGTTTTGTTTATTTTCCCTTCTTCGCAGCATTAAGTCTTTATAGTTGTCTCTTTCTTCAACCACCGGCACTTTAGCTGATTTGGACCATTTGCAAATGTCAATTTTTACATGTCTGTTAGTAGTTTGTGATAAAACTAAAACTATACTAATAACTGTACAAAAATAAGTTTAAAGAAACAAACAAAAAAAAACAACAAATCTTTGCTTTTTGACTGCACCATGTAAACACACAATGTGCCCATGAACGCATTTCAGTATGTAATATATGTGTGACAAAAAGGGCAAATTAACAACAACCACACCAATATCCATCAAGAATTTGAAGTTTTGGTATTCTATAATAAATAAGATATATTATGTACTTAAACGCGTAAACTACTATGAAAAATACAACTGCTCTGTGGTGCACAAGAAGCGCTTGTGACTACCAACCAGTAGGTTGTTGGATTGAATCCCAGCGCAACTTTTTCCAAAAAATTTTAAAAGTAAAATTATTTCGAATACCATTTTGTTTGCCTATATTTTAGTCGTTAATGGACCGACTTCAATTATTTTCAGTCTAAACCTTCGTAGAACTCCATACGAGACATCTGCTACATAAAATTGACCGTAGGAGAGTTTGGGCCACAATGAGGAAATTACATACGGAATGACAAACCTATATATATCACCTTTCCAAATTTTTTGATCAAGGGTATAAAAACACTAAAATTTGAGAAAAAGTAATAAACCAGAAACAAAAGAAGAAAATGAAAAATTTATTTTAATTTATGAATGAAATGAAATATACTCTTTACAAATAAAGAGCAGATCATCCTACTCTTACTATGATATCTCTTACACTCTCTTCAATTCACTAACCAGTATTGTTTTGCTCTCAATCACTAATCATCGATACTCGTATTATATTCTTTCCTTGGTTTTCGTTCACCATTATATTACTAACTATCTGTATACTTATATAAATATCTACATTAAATATATTATGTATATATTCTTTTTTATTAGTATCTAGAACGTGGAATGAACCCTACTTATTAATTTATTATTACAGGACGAATGTCCAAAACTGTTATTTACATAAAGTTTCTCTTTTATTCTATAATAAATTTAAAATGAGTTTTGTTACAAAATTACTGTGTGATATAAGGACATCTTGGTAAGAGTTTCTATAAAGTTGACGAACCGTAGAGTATAAAATAGTGGTGTGAATGGACATGGGCTGATAATAAATAGGGGTCATCAGCATGGTTGGGTGGGAAAATATGACCTAGGGGCAACTCACATCTTAGTACCCTACCCTCCGCAGACAATTTTCATGATATTAATTGGACCTTCCTCTTGTTTTTTTCTTCTTTTAAATCTCTTTTTAATATTCTATACTGCACACAAACACCCTTATGCCTGAGCTAAGTCCGAAGCAAATCCAGTTATGCAGGCCCGTGACAACCGGTATACGCGAAGGTTCGTTACAGTTATGAAAATCGATATTGCGGACATAAAAAATCCAACAGTGTTAAAATAACATGTGATTTAATATTGTACTTGAATCACCAGTTTTATCAGGTAGAACTTAAAGTATGGCAGGCAAATTAATTAATTTGCAGAAGTTACATGTAAATGATTTTCAAATAAAGTAACACCAAAGAAATATAATAAGGACTGGGGCTTATTTCATTTTTTGAGGCTTTTTAAATTGAGGAAATATTGAAATTGGCAGTTAGTTAATTTTTTATTGAATTTTTTAAATTTTATTGAGACTTACATATTTCATATCATATCATTTTTATTTTCTTACTTAATTCCTGTTGAGACTTTCTTTTGCATTAAGATTTATTTAATTTTTTATTTTTATTACCCGCAAAACCTATTAATTATATCATTAGGCACTTTGGATGTTATTTAATTTCTGTAAATGAATTAAATATATAACAGAATATTTTATCCCTTTCCACAGCCAAAGTTAACTTTGCATAGTCTTGAGTTTGATTGTGAGAAGGGAAAGAAGAATGGAGGTGAGTACAAACTTTGATGTAGTCGCAAAATTGCTTCTTCATCGTTCGTATACTGATACTTGAATTTGGTTGCAGTGTGTTTGGTTTGCGTGTTCATCTACAAAAATAACACAAAATTTGTCAAAGTAAACTTTGCCTGTGCAGAATTGAAAGAAACCTTAAAGGAAAATTTAAAAGACTTTGTCGAAGTACAAGCATTCTTTTGTGTAGGCAAGAGAAAATAATAATTATTGCATCATTATTTATAGTCTTAAAAAAATTATATATAAATATATTATTTTTCTGCACATTTAATATTTATTCATATAATAGGACTCATAATTTCCCCATCGTCAGTACAATCGGAACTCTCATTTAAAAACATCGGATTTTGCGAAATATTGTGACCTTTTTAAAGTGCATTAAAAAAAAGAATTAAGCATTTTAATTCTAGTTCGATTTCTTTCTTTTGTTTTAATTATTTTCATGGTACTAAAACCTCAGTGTTTCTGATATGTAATGGTGTTCCACCATTTTAACAGTTGCCGTAACTCAACCTGAAAGTAGAGGGTCTTCGCCGGGAATGTATACTACTTTGTTTTGCTGCCATTTTAGTGAACATTAGTCTTGACAGTTCATATTTAAAAGACGTGAAGTAGACACGTGGCAAATTTACTGTGGAAAAACATTCGATAAACGAACGTATTTTAATCGTTAAAACATTTTATCAAAATCAATCATCGATTACTGTGGCGATGAGAAAGTTACGTCAACTTTTCGGGAGCAACAACGTGCCACCAAAACGCAATATTTATCGTGTAGTGAACGATTTCGAAGAAATAGGGTCTGGAGGTGATAGGCCCAAGCATGGACCACAACGTACTGCAAGATCAGCTGAAAAAATTACTACTGCTCAAGAAAGTGTTCAAAACAATCCATCAACCTCAATTCGATGCCGTGCTCAGGACATTGCTCTTCAAAGAACAACTTTGGCCACAATTTTGCGCAAGGATTTGCAGTTGTTTCCATCTAAGATTCATTTGACACAAGAGCTTCTTCCACTAGACCATTTACGCTGCCGTACATATGAAAATAGGATGTTACAGCTCGCCCATTACAACCCCGATTTTCATGAAAAAATCATTATGAGTGACGAGGCACATTTTCATTTGAATGGATATGTGAATAAACAGAATAGTCGGTTCTGGGCAATGGAAACCCCTCAAATTATTTATCAGGAGGAATCATTGGACCTTACTTCTTTGAAAATGAAAACGGCGTAACGATAACTGTGAATGGGGAGCGATATCTTGATATGATTGAACACTTTTTAACGCCATAACTGCATGCTTTGGGCTTGATTAACGTGTGGTATAAACAAGACGGTGCCACATCGTATACAGCCAGTATAACAATGGAATTACTGTGAGACCTCTTTCTACAACAAGTTATTTCAAGAAATGGTAATGTTAATTGGCCTCTACGGTCGCCTGATACGACTACTTCGGACCTCTTTTTGTGGGGATATCTAAAAAGCAAAGTTTATGCAAACAAACCAGAAACAAAATATTCGTGATGAAATTAATGAAATACCGCGTGAAATGTGTGAGAATGTAATGAAAAATATGCTCAAAAGGGCTCGTATTTGTGAGGCGGACATTTATCTAAAAATGTATTTCATACATAATTGCCGACATTAAATAAAACATTTATCAGTATAAGATCCATTATCTTTCATTTAATCAAAAATTATAAACAAACAAAGTAGTATACCTTCCCGGCGGACACCCTTAACTTGACAGATAACACGTAGAAACTACGCCATTAAAATAAAAATTTAACAACGCATTGAAAATGTTAAAATTGACTAAAAATATCGTGAAAATTTCGAGTTCACAGTTTTCAAAACTAAAACATTTTTGGGTCGTTGCGACGCATCTTCTCGAGCGGTAATTGTGAAACTGGTGGATCAAATATGAGCTGGTAGGACAAGTTAGTGATGTGGAAAATTGAACTTGTGCACGTTGCTCAACTGACAATATTGCTGTTGTAGCCCATTGTATTGTGTATATTCCAGGTTTGTTCATTTCATTGATCAATGACATAAGTAACAACACCACCGCATTTTTGCATGAAAAGTTTCCTGGGCGTGTGATTTCTCGAAGAGGTGATCACAATTGCCCACCAAAATCTTGTGTTTTAACACCTTTAGAGTTTTTTGGGGTTACGTAAACGATAGATCCTTGCCATTAGCCCACAATCGATTCAAGACCTCAAAGATGGAATTCGTGAAGTTATCGAGGACATTCAAACGCAAATGTGGAAATTTATGATGAAAAATTTCACGAAAAGAATATCGTCAAAATAAAACCTCTTGTTGGATAGCTAAGTACCAGATTAATCAAATCAAGTAATGCATTTTGTTGCTGATCATTTGTAAAGTGTCGCACCTCCACTTAAAATCGAACTGTTGCCTTAGCATATGTCCAGTTAAAAGCCTTCGTCATTGGCTTTCAATCGATGTAATTTAAAAAATGTAGCCTTTTCGAGGGTATATTTAAAAATAAGGGCTAAAAAAGCCACGAAGCTAAAACGTAAATTTAAATTCCAAAAGACAACAAAAGGCTAAACTGGCATCACTGCTTTTTAAATATTTTTACTATGTTATATATTCTAAGGTACACTGGCAGCTATTATTATTAGATGGGCGCATAGAAGTGAAGACCATATCAACTTTTCCATCACTACCCTATATAAAGAGCCAGACAAAAAGAACTTGCTCGAACTCTTTTCGACTCTATTTATCGATTTATTTCTTTGGAGGTGCGATCCAAGTACTGTTGAAACTGAACAGCAAAATAATAAATTTGACCTAAGTTCGCTTGACACATTAGTGACTCTTAGCTTCGAACTCATCAAGGAAATCCTTCAACAGCTTTCATCGCTAACCATCTGACAGACTCAGCAATCCTCACGAATAATATTGAAAATATACAATTACAACAGCTAGAGAAAAGAAGATATTTGCGGCATTACCATGTATAGCTTGGTGCTGCAGATTTTGAAGGGAACCTTAATGTCAATAATTCGCAGTTGCGACAATTACGGCCGACGTCTCATAGCATAATTAACAATGTTTCGACCGTGTGTACGAAACACGCAACCGATTCTGCATGTCCAACCGAGCTTGTTACTTGTGACTCTACCGGTTGGCCGCTGGTGGTTACGGGATCGGGTGGAGCCCTATACCAACGAAACCGTAGTATACCAGACCCTCTCTACTGCGAAGTATTAACAACGTCTCCTTTTAATTTCTACAATCACCTTCCTCCTGGCACATACAATTTCGTAGACCTTGACTACCCTCCAATAAGGGGCTGGTAAATCGGGATTCGGTCTCTTGAAAATGTTAAGGATTGCCGCTAGGGCGTTGTTCCGCTGGATTGTTTTCAATTGCTCTCTGCCTACGAGGGTTCTTGTCGATCGTGACCAATACTGCTGAAGTCTACAGGGAAAATTGCACCAATTTTCGAAAGAAGAGTTTGCAATATTAAAATTTTATGATATACAAAGTGAAGCATCATACAGAGACCAGAACCGTTTTGTGGGCTTCGATTGGCTGAAACCACGGAAGATATATCAATGAAGACTAGAAGTACCAAGGAACATCTTTGGTTCAATCTCCCTGGACCGAGGCATGCCAAGCTAATGACTGGAACGTATAGCCAAACTCGTTTCATAGCTCTCATGACCCTAAGTAAAAACAAAATAGGAATGCAAACAGGCAGACTGTGAAGCTTTTTTCCACAGAAGAAATAGCCAACTGGGCAAGCACTTGTGAAGGATTGGGGACTGTGAATATTAAAACTGGCAATCTTGAGATTCCTCAGGAGAGTAGGTGTAGATGAGATACTCGAGCACCTGGCAAGGGCTACAATAGAACTTCTTCGGTCGCAGTGTCCTGTTTTCCCCGAATAATTAAAAACTCATTCATTCATACAGCGTGCCAAATTAATGAAAAAACGCGATGAACCAATCATAGTTCACGAAAATTTCGAAAGAAACCCGTGGCCTAGAGGATACATAGTTTTAGAGATGACTAAAGATAAAGATGGGCGATTTCGAAGAGCTAAAGTAAAAAATAAATATGGTGTCATAGAAATAGGTAAAGCACGAATTGTTCGCCATTAAAATTAATTATCTACCAATTGAATTATGCAAGAAAATAGAAAAAACTAAAATAATTTCTTTAAATAACAAGATGTTGTAAAAAACTTGAGTTCAAATTCAACAAGAGGATGAGCGTACCTCGACTATTTTTTTTCAACCGCGTTTTTAATATTTTCTGGCAGTGCACTTCTAAATTCACTTGAAAAGTGTAATTTTATTATTAGTGGTGTCAGACACTTTTTGTAAATGGGGATAAAAATGAATTTCAGTATTTGGGGAGCTTCTTGAGGTTATTTGAAAGATAATGATGATAAATCTTATGTTTATGAGTTTTAAATATCTATTATGTATGCAGTTTATAGTAGAACATTTTTAATAAAGTTTGTTTTTATAAATTTTATTAGGGGCTAACATCTTCCTTCGGGAAAATTAGTTGACAACATGCAAAATGTTAGTCAAATAAGTCGATTTGAGAATTTTTTTTATTTTTTGCAAGATTAGAATAATTATTATGTATACAACAACATAAATCTGAAAAGAAGGACAAGTTCATGTCAAAAAATTCCGGCCGCTAAAAGTACTGAGTCTGAAATGATGACCAATTTCTTGATAAATTTCAGTTCCCTGGCTATAGTGCAACCGGTATTAAAATACGCAATTTTTACACTTTCATATCTCGGGAAGCTTTTACGGAGAAAATTTAATACTCATACGGAGTTCACTCATATTTAAATTTTCATAATTTTATTATTAAGGGAACAAGGGTTATGAGGTCGAAAATTGGCCTGGCGCACTACTGTGGGCCGAAACTTTAAAGAAAAATCATAAAATGATATTTTTTTTAAACTCTAATATAGTTAGGTTTTGAGTAATACAATGTACTAAAATCAAGCAAAAACGCTTTGTTTAAGTTTTATTAAATTTCTTTATTTTGGTTTAATGTAAATTATCGAAGTCTGAAGGAAGACTAACTCTCCATTCTTAACTCAAAAATTGCTTTTGTCTTATATGTATATGGCTATGTTGCATTAAAGGAGCGAAATCTATATATTTTTACAAAATTTTAAACAATACTTAAAAATCGGTTTATATACATATATTAATTAAAAGCATCATGATGGGCAAACATATGTACATATATATGAGTTAAAATATTTCTAATTATCTCGCTTGAACGTTAAAACAATTTCACATGAAAACATTGACATAGGAATTCATAGCAGCATGTTGCATTCATTGCTAATACAATTAAAACCTTTGGTTTATAGATGAGACGTTATTCAAGCTCATTGATTATGTTGGAAATTGCAGTCCGTCCAGGCATACAGATACAACTAAACTATTTCTGTTCTTCAACATTTAAGATGTCCCTGGGGATAAAAACTAATTCAAAGTCCATACATCGTTTATGAGTGTTGTACGTAATGTGAAAGCTAAATTGCATAAGAATATTAAATAAGATTTTCACAAATATCTAAAAAAAATCAAATGCATAAAGGAACTTCTACACAAATACACAATAGTGTAGCTGTATGTATTCCGTTTAAGTTTATGTGTACTTTTGTTAGATTGGAGTACAAATTATTTCGTTTTATTCGAATCGAATCTAACAAAGAATTTTTCGAAATTGGTTTAATCTCTACCTTATCATCATCAACCTTGGAAACTAAGTTTTTATCGAGCTTTGTCTGGACACAAGCAAGTAAAAATTTTACATTTGCTGATATTTATTCGTGTTCGTTCATAATAAGTGCTTGTTGCTGGTAATATAGTGCAGTAAATTACGTTAAAAGCTATTGTTAACGGGGTTGTTTTGGCATATATGTATGTTTGTACATACGACAAAATAGTAACTTAGATATATTCAACAAATGACTGAACGTTTGCTAACACTAGCTTCTTCTTTCCACATCAACATAACAACATTTTGTGGCAAAAAGTGATGTGTTGCTATGATATGATAAATAAATTTCGCTTCATTTTTCTCTTCGGCAGTCATCCTTTGGCATTCGAAACAGTGATCCTTCTCCAACTTCAAACTTTTTCTTGCCCAGCCGGCGTTGACATATTGTAAGATTTATGTGTGTTTTTATATGCTAAAAGTTTTTCTTCTCAACTAAAAGTTTTTTGGAAATTTGTATACCTAACAATATTTGCTTAAAATAGTTTTTATGTTTTGTTTATTTAAAAATTGTTCAAACTTTACCTCAGACAATGTTTCCTCTAATGTTGGCAACGAAATTGATTTTAGAGAGCACTGTTTAAAATTTTATATTGATCTTTGTAACTACACATACATACATACGTCTCATTAGCCATTTACTTGGTAAAAACACCACGTCCACCACGTCTGACATCGATGCCCGAGCATATGACCGACATAAAATGTAAATTTTAAGGGAGAGTAAAAGAGACAACCCAAAAAAAATAATTTTATCTCCATTGCACACCCTAGAAATTATATGAGCAGGCAGAACATGAACATTTACATGTATTCTCCACATACACAAACATGGACTTATTAATACCGCCACTTTGCCGGCGTCGTGTTCATGTCATTTTTAACTCGATGGCTCGTGAAGGTAATGGCCTTTTAAAAAGGTTTGATTTCGAAAACCTCTTTCTTAAATGTGTGGAGACTTTAGCACCTGTTAATGTAAATAAAATAAGCACGAAATTATAAAGTATTAAAAAGTTTTGGGAAGAAATATTCAAAATAAGACATTGTGAGGGCCCTCAAGTTTTCCCTTTTTAAAACAAAAAAATAGTTTATAATAGTTTATGATGCTTTTGCGAATCATTCTGATGATTGTTAGACGAATTAATCGGCGTTTACGCATTTTGGCGATGAATTTGATGATTGTTGATCAAGTGATTTGTATGTTATTCCACAATCGTCGTTTAAGTATTCTGCCAACCATTGAACTATTGCTATTTCACCGTAATCGATGTTACTTTTGCAAATGATGTTTTCGCGAGTTGTTCATGTTACTTCAAAATCGCCGATTACGCATTCTGGCGGTAATAAAAAGTGTTCGCTTTTTTAAAGTGGTTTCATTTAATCGCCAGCTCCGATCGCGGAAGATCCTTCTACGATCGAAAATGCTAGCTAGGAGTGGTCATATTTTTTTATACATTTTTGTTATGTTCGTTGTAAATATATAATCTCATATTATGTGAAACAAACTAAATGTTTTAGGCCAAGTTCCTTTCCAAAAATTTCGGCCGTAAAAATTAGTGAGGTCAAAATGAAGACTAAGTTCTTGATAGGTACAATAACATATCATTTCTAGCCAACCTGTTAGCTTGGCAATTTTTTTGCCTTTCTAATGTGGGAAAGAATTATGGGAAAAATGTTGCCAAGCTTACAGGTTGGCTAGAAATGAGGTGATATTGGACCTATCAAGAACTTGGTCTTCATTGTGATCTCAGTACTTTTTGCGGCCGAAATTTTTGGATAGGAGATTGGCTTTATTTTCACATTTATGTTTTTGTTCGGATCTCACTTCTTTATTCTAAGTTATTTTTGTATAAATATTTATATTTGTATTTATACATAATTTTTTTTTAATTTAAAGTTTTATTGCTCACCAGGATCTACCTGTGTACTAAATTTCAGCTTTCTAGCTATGCTGGAAGTGCCCCATACAAAAAGCGACCACCCTAGTCCCTCCCGGGTGAAAAGTACAACTTTTTAGATTTTTCTGGTTAATTGCTCGCCAAGACCTGCCTATATACCAAATTTCAGCTCTCCAGCCATAATGGAAATGCCCAATAATATTGATGAGTCAGTGAGTGAGTCAATGAATATGTACTAAAATATCCAATTTTTACACCTGAATAATTCGGGAAGCTTTTACGGTAAAACTTTGAAATTTACCTATGAGCTAAGCTCTGTAAGGAGACCTTATGTTTTAAGTTTCATTATTTTATGATAAACTGGAGCAAAGTTATGAGGGGGTAAAAACAGCTCGAATAGTTTCGTGTAATAATACACACTGTGTGGCCGAAACTTGGCCTGGCGCACTACTGTGCGCTTAGATTTAATTTTATGTTATAAGAATAGTAATTTGCAAATACATTCATATTTATTCACATAATTGTATATCTGTAAACAACACGAAAACGTAAAAATTAAAATTTGATGCTGCACAAACAAATTTTGTATCCTTAAAAATATTTTAACTTAAAATTTTAAATAAATGAAGAAAATTTGTTGTACTCAACCCAATAGATGACATGAATCGAACAGAGCGAAGGACAAATAAATGTAATCGAATGAATGTCTTCTTAAAAACCTACGCATGCACTCAATTATAATTTATTTAGTGCAGTACCAGATTTATTTTAGTTTTATTTTCTTCACTTCTTTTAGTTTATTTCGTTGTGTTTAGTTGAGTATGATTTAGTTGATGCAAGTAGTTTGTAGCATTTATGTATATTGAATAAACACACATACATATCGCTCTTTTGTTGTAACATAGTCATATCTAAAAAAAATCTAAATTTTCAAATCGCTGAAGAAAGTGTTCCTTAATAACTTTTATCTGTATGTATATGCATACAGAAATCTGAAATCTATCTAAATCTAAGCCGAAGTTATACCCAGTAGGAAGCTAGTACTAATAATAATTGCTTACTTTTTGAAAATTTCAATCATATTTATCCAATTTTTATTTTTTCGAGATATGGCTACGTTGCAACAAAGGAATGATATGTTAGTGTTCTTCAAAAAGCCTTGAAATACAGAGGGAGAACATATTTTCAAAACCTTCCTGCACTCTATTGTTTTCAACGTTATAACCCGTTCGATGTCATTATCCCTTTACCGCCATGTGTTACAGAAATTGCACCTTATAATATCTATATATGTATGTATAACCAATTTTTTATTTATCAATTTACTAAATAAAAAATGTGAAATAAAATTGTAAAAATCTAGTTCTTCATTATTCTAAGCTAATATATTTTTTTTTAATTTAATAGACCACTGTCAAATTTTGGAAAGTGTCGTAATTTACTTTGTGTTTAACAGCTGTTTATTGTATTTTTCTAAAAATGGAAAAAAAGTGAATTTCGAGCGCTAATTAAATATTATTTTTGCGAAAAAAATACCGTCAATCAAACCAAGGAAAGGCTCGAAAAATACTATGGGAGCTTTGCACCATTGTGGTCGCACAGGTACAAATGACGCTGAACGTTCTGGACGGCCAATTGAGGTCCGTAAGCCCGAAAATGTCGAAAGAATCCACGATATGGTGTTGACCGATCGAATGATGCTATAGGCATTTCATATGGCAGTGTGGTTCCGATTTTAAGTGATCAGCTGGGCTTAAGAAAGTTGATTGTTGGGAGTTATTTGACCGCAATCAGAATTGGTACCTCATCCGCCATATTCTCCGCCCCTAACGCCTAAAGAAATGGCTCGGTGCAAAGAGATTTAGCTTCAACGATGAAATTATTGACCAAACTAATGCCTATTTTAAGGACCTCGAAATATCCTATTTTTTGAAAGGGATACAAAAACTGAAGAAACGTTGGACTTAGTGTATTGAGATATAAGGAGATTTTGTTGAAAAATAACTTTTTGTTTTTCTAAAAAACTGTGCTTTACACAGTTTCATAAGGACTTATTGATCCGCCCTTGTAATATTTAGTTTCAACCTGTTTGCTAATTTTTTTTTAACAACTCGTATCTGTTACGGCACAGCGGACTTATAGTTATCATTCTTTTTTATTAAAACAGTGCTGCAAGTTATTAAAAACTTATTTAAATTACTAAATTTTAAAATTCAATATAATGCTTGAACTAAATTTTGCATTCTTCGCATCTACTTCCTTAATAATTTTCCCCACAATAAAAAAGTACTAGAAGTAATATTGCTCCTTGTGTTACAAGCCCCTAGAAAATAAAATGGTTCATTTCCCACAAAAGTTTCCTTCTGGTGCAAAAGCGAACTAAGAAGGTATAAAAAACATACATATTTAAGTATTCATGTAAAAAATCAGGCAATAATTTATGTTTTAGTGTTTTAAATTTTTTATTCGCACTTTTTCCCAAAATTAATATTTTACTTATTCAGTAAAACATTAACCATTTTGTTAAAAACAATTGCAATTGATTATTGAGGGGTATAGCTTGTTCCTATGCGCATTTCACTGTTGCTAATGCAGATCATCAGGAAACTTTACCCAAATATTTCTTAGAACAACTGGGGATATTATATTAAACCTTCAATAAAACAAATGAAAAGTTTAAACAATATCAAAGTTGTAACAAGAACTCAATAATCAACCAATTGTTTTTGTTTTCTTACTTTACCATTACTACCTAGGCTGACTTTTTTTCAACTCTAATTGTAGTTGTAAGAGGTTTGTAGAAATTGTAAAAACAACAACTGCTATACATTTGTATAGAGTGATGTCAAACAAAATTTTGCGACCGGGTGCTTGTCAAGTTAATAATTGGTGCTTTTTTATGGGAATCTCTCAAATTTTAGTGTTTTAAATTAAAATTAAATTAAATTAAAAACACTAAAATTTGAGAGATTCCCATAAAAAAGCACCAATTTATGTTTTATTTTTGATTATTTGATAGAATAATAAAGAATTTCGATAATTGATTAATAATTCAAATAATTATGCCAACTAATCGATTAATCGTCTAAAATTAATTTAATTTTAAATTCTACTTTTGAAGTTCACGCAGCTAAGTTTTACACAAGACTGAATCATTAGTGATGGCTCACGGTGGCTAAGAGATTGAATTCGATGGCCAAAACTTAAAGTTTTTGTTATAGCCGAATTTAAAAGTTTTAACGCCGTTTAACAGCAAACATATCTAAGTTACGGTAGCCAAAAAAATTTGGTAAAATATGTATTAGAAATTGTGTGGGCGTGGCTGTTAATACACATATTTTATATAGTAAAAAAGGGAATTTATTAATATTTGATCAGAAAAAAATTATCATTTCTCCCAAATAGAAATGAGATGGTGAGTGATTTTTCACTCACGATCATGCACGCTCACGTGTGTGGAACAAAAGTTTGTTACGATCACGAAAGCTCATGTTCACGAAATACTTACGAAAAAACTATAAAACAGTTAAAAAAAATAACTATTATTACTGATCCATTCTGATAGCCTGATGAATATTGCTCCAATAATACTTTCTTAATAAAAATAATATAAAGTTACCAGAAATACTTCTTAATTATAGAGGTAATAGGTAGTCAAATTTGAACTTGTGCCAAAAAATATTCCTTTAAAACAACAAATTACTTACAAAGATTAATTATTTAAAACGACGACACCTGTCAAACTCCATGCTTACGTTGTCACAGTTGATTGAATACTAATGGCCAGTTTATGACTTTTTATTTAAATGTTATTTATCTTTAAGTTCTATTTAAATACGAAATTCTGTTTTGCAGTACAAACTTTAATAAAATAATAATATTTAAATGACCAGCCTTGAAATTTGGTATTTGTATTATCAATAACAAAACCGATCGATGGATAAATATTTCGATGTTCAAATACAGGGTTGGCCAAAAAATCATGAATTTTTTAAAAGTATCGAAAAAAATAGGTTATTCATGTAAATGTCTGAAATTTCGTATGCAAGTTAAGAACAACACACTTGATACATCGCAAAAAATATTAGAGATTGCATACAGATTTTGGCCAAAAAAACATTGACGTTTTAAAAGTATACGATAGAAGTATGTAATTTATGCAAATAGCTTTAGTTAGGTTTATAATTAAAAATAACACAAATTTTTACATACTTTAAATACATGGTTTAGCCAAATAAGCATAGACGGCAATAATTTTAGGATTACATAATTTTTGAAATTAGCCAAAAAAATACACATTTAGTAATTTTTATAGATTTATTGCAAATTTTGTTTTTATGAAATAAAATAGTTTTGACTTAAATTAGTTTACATGTATTCCATTTTTTTCGGCCGGTGCTTATAAAACCAGTAATTTTTATTTCGTCTTCTTTTAACATTTTTTTAACGTTCTTCTATATATTTCTGTATTATTGATAATATCTCATCCCAATTTCTATCAGTTAAGTTAAATATATTAAAAAGTTCACCATTTGTAAGAGATGAAGGCACTGAAATCGTTCTTGTTATTGGAATGGCACGTAATTGCAGCTGAAATTTATAGTACTTACTTTTGATACTTTACAGTGTTAGATGTAATTTACACTTAACCTCTAATAGCCTCTTTTAACTTGTTCTGCCCTCTCAAGCTTTTTTTTACATTCTATAGATTTAAAACTAGTTCCCAATCACTTCACTTTTATAAAAAAAAGGACACACAAAAACTCAGCAATAACCACGTAGAATGGTTAACTTCTAACTGATTTTTTAAAAACATGTGCTAATTTGCAAAAAAACTTTCAAGAAAAAAGCACAGCCTACTTCGATTTAATGGTAAAAAAATCACTTTTTTCATATATTAAAATGTGAAGAAAAAACTTTTGAGTTTACAGCACTAGAAATAGCCATATAGCTACTTTAAAACCAAAATAACAATGATACTAAATATCTTGAAGTGTCAGGAAAAATTTGCCATGAAAATTTTATATATGTAAATTAAAAAAACATTTTTGGCCGGAATTTACTACCGTGCATTGCAGCAACCTATCATTGTTGTTACTTTCAGCCTGAAAAAGAATCCACATTAGAAATTTTTCTTTAATTTTGTTCTACTGTTTTTCTAAAAAAATTGAGAGAATTTCATGATGCTGCCATTATTTTATCATAATTAAATACAAACAATTATTTAACACTGAAAAACTGAAACAGTATATGGGCAAGGCCACCGTCAGTAACGTTACGCTGTTACGATGTTAGCCATCAAAACGAGTCGCTCAATAACGGACCAGTATCATTTCAAAGCGTTTGCTGATTTTTGAAAGACAACTTAAAATATTCTAGAATTTATGTTAAAGATGAAGAAAAGAAAAAATGGTTGGAAGAAATGATTCATCAAACAAATTTTAACATTGAGGATATTGCCTGCATCATCTTTAAGCAAATGAATAGCAAGTATCCAGACGATTTCTACTGTGACTATCACAACTATGGTATTTGCGCCAAAAGAAATACACATGTTTATTCATTGTTTTATATTAAAAAATTTGGATTTTTTTTATTATTTTTTTTAAGAAATCTTAATAATAATACAGATTCAGTTTTATATATAAATAAAAAAAATAGAAAATTTTTTACAATATTTGCTTTTTATTTTTTTTACAAACTTTACGGAAACTTTCAAAAACATCAGAAAGTAATAAAACATCTACTTTTAAATATCATAGAAGATAATCCATCAGTGTGTATGAAAGTAGACCAAACCTTTTTAGCATGTTCATAATCATCTACACTACACGACTCATTAGTAAGTTTGTTAAAGAAACTTGAACGAGGTGGTAGTTGAGTTTCTTGGAGACGATTCTTTGAATCTAAATAGTCATGCGGAAAGACACCTTTACATTTCATTAAATCAAATTCATTGTCAAGTTGATAATTTGATTTTACAATTGTTAAATCATCATCAGTTAAGTATCCTGCTAGTTTTTCTAAACATGATGGCATAAACCGACAAGAATCTAGAAAACGTAATTCGAGAGTTTTTTTTATCATTTACGTAAATTTTTTAGATATAGATACATATGTATATATAATTCCTTATTTAAAGGAATTATATTTATGTATATCATCTTCAATTGATGAAAGTTCTCTAATAAACAAATGAAAATCATTTGCCGAAAGATTATAAAAAATATATGAATGAAGTTTGCTATTGATATTCTAAATTACAGTTGTTATGCGCAGAACCCCTATACTCGGCTGTTAAATGACAATGATCGGCTACTCGATCTTCAACAGATAACCTTTTTTTTACAAATGTGACAAACTGTGTCCTCATTTTGTCTTATCTGTTGAAGCGGTGTTAAGCAGTTCATTGGTTTAAGTATACTTAAATAATTATTATAAATATCTACACTATCTTCAACTAAGTTTCTAAAAAATGTTTTGTTGAGCTACCCACCACTATATATTCTAAATATATCTAAACTAGAACTAAAAGAACATTAAATATAATAACATCAAGCAAATGGAACATGCCCTTGTATGGATTTTATATTAGTTGAATTTTGAATATAGTTGACTCTAAAATACATTCAAAATCAGCGTATACCACAAATAAGCACATCCATTTGCTTTTTAAAATTATTAAAACTTACTAAATTGTTATCTTCGGTGAGCATTCTAGTTATAACTTTATTTCAGTTTTCCTTGTGGGATCTTAATGAGTTCTCACTGTGAAAGTGAATTAAGCAACAATTATACATATATAAATATTCCCTGTGTTTTGTTACTTGACTTCTTATTAATCTATAATTAAAAGAAAAAATCATTTTAATATGGTATTAATTTTCAACAATATAAATATTATTAACATACCTTGAAATATTTTTAATGCAGACGTAGTGGAATCTTTCACCATGTTCTAAAAGTAATAAATTTACGTGCTTGGTTTTTCCCTGTGTGCGGAAGTAGTATGAGCCGACAATTACATTATTTTCCAGGGCAAAGACATTTATACTTATTTCCGGGTTGTTAACTTCAAAGGTTTTAATTTTGTTGACGGCGAGAGGGAAATTTAAATATTTAAAATTTATATAAGAAATTCTTCGTTTTTTCGACATTAGTTGTAAATATGGTTTTTTTATTAATCAGGCTCTAGGTCGTACTATTGAAAATAAAACTTCTTTCTTTTTGTTTTATTAATTATTGTTTAACATTTACATGTATTACTTTTATTCGATATTTCGAACACCTTCGGTGCTCTTCTTCAGGAACTAGAAAGTTTTTAACAAAAATATAAAAACAAACAAATTATTTTAATAATATATATATACATAAGTATCACAACTTTAAAAATATATTGTTTACATTATCAAAAAAATAAATTTTTCTTAAAAATTAACATTAAAAAAAATTAAAACTTTTTTATTAGAAAATAAAATAACACATTTATAATTAATTAATATTGCCTTACTTTTTTGAGTACAGCCGTCTGTTTGTTTACAAAAGATATTTAAAAGCTTACTAAAGATGTTTTTGTTTATACTTCGATATAATATGTCTGTACGTGTGCGCGCAATTTTCGGTGTCTGTTTTATAATTTATTCTTATGTCCACGGGAGTATTTATAATATGTAACATCTCTAAAGTAAATCTCTTTTTATAATTATTTTCTTGTTGTAATACTGTTGCATCACTTAAATTAGGGGAGTGTCCACTCAACCAACTGGATATAAAGCCGATATTATGGCCCACTTGAAGCAAAACTAATCATTATTTTTCACATTGATACAAGCATGCTTTTCCTGGATTGTAGTTGTTAAAGGAATGTACTGTCATCCTTTGATGCTTTTGTATTGATTTATATTAATTTCATGGCATGATATTTTAATCAATGCCAATCCCCTATCACGCTCTTGGAATTCACTCATCTTTTTAACAATAATATCACACTGGTCACTAAAACTTTGCTGAGTATCATAGGTTGCTTGATGAGATTTTATATCTATAATGCATGAGTATTTTTCTTCCTTATTATGTTATATTTTATTGCTGAATATTTTTTAATTATATTTTTTAGCAATTCAACCACTTTAGCTTTAATTTCAGGCATTAAATTTGCTTTATTAGTATTTTCAATCATATATGTACTTAACGATACGATTGCTAAATACAGACTTGATGCATTTCACGTCATTATCAGATTTTCCTGCACAATTTATTTTATGTTTATTTATCCTTACGTGATAATGCCAAATTATTTTAGTAATATGTTCTCCACAATCCTTACAATAAACTTTAGTTTTATCATTAATGTTTGTAAGTTTCATTTTCTCTTTTAGAATGATCTATTAGGTGCAAATGAAGTTCTGCTCGGTCTGAAAAACTTATATTAGATATGTGCACCATCATTGAAGAACCTTGATGTTGCATCCTCACATGACGTTTTAAGGAAAAGTTGCGATTATATGATTTTCCGCAGATATCACAAGAAAAGATGGCCGTTTTTTCGGTTTTATTTTTTTTAACTATATTTATTTAAATTTTCAGGACAAGAATGAATTATACTACTTTTCTAACCATCTATTTATACTTAACAGGGGGTCTTCACGTGCAATAAACTTGGAAATAATTATGTTTTCAACTGTCAAATTCTATTGCCAACACAATATGTTCACGTGTGGACCGCACAAACATTTATTTGCACATGTATTGCGAAATAGTTGTTCAAACTTATTTTCAAGCAATTATGTTGGAAATAAACTGTCAAATTTGGCTGTTAATTCTCTGTCATTTGGTTTTCCCGCGAATTAAATAAAAAAGGTGCTGTGAAAAAATATAAATATATAATTGTTTAATTTTTGAAATTAGCAGCATATAAATTTTTGTAATACCATGGAGTGGCCAAATGACGAAACGTTTAAGCTTATGACTTTGTACAACCAATTCCCGTGCTTATGGGATTACCAAAGTTCTTCCTATAAAAGAAACGATAGGAAAAAAATGCCTGGGAAGAAATTTCGAAAAGTATGGAGAAGACTGTTAAAAATAAGGTGAAACATTTGAGATCAGCTTATCTTTTAGAAAAGAAGAAAGTTGATAGCTCCAAAAATCTGGGTCCTCAACGGATGATGTATTTGTGCCACATCTCTTCTACTATCACCAAATGAGTTTTTTAGGAAGCGTTGTTGGTTTAAGGCAAACTACATGCAATTTAAACATATCAAATGTAAGTAATACTCACAAAGTATACTAACTATGATAAGAACTTTTTTATTTTCTCTTAATAAAAACATTTTATCGCAATTTTAGGAAGAGCCAGAACTGGTTGAATTCTCCCCGCAGTTCGATTCCGCGGACTATTCTAACGCATTTGATATCCAAGAAAATTGTAAATCCATCCAAAGCGATACACAATCGTCTACCCGAAAAGAATTTAATGGTTATAGGAAACGAAAAACTGAGCGGGACCATAAAATAAATTACGCTTTAGACGACATTATAAAAAAAAAACCAAAGAGTGCGAAGAAGAATCAATTTTTCCCACTTCGGAGCATCTGTAGGAATGCAATTGAAAAATATGGATTATACAGTTGCTATGCGTATGATGGCTGAAATTCAGACTATTTTATCTACGGAGGCGCAAAAGGATGTTATACAAAATGCAATGATGGATGCCAACATAATGTTTTAGCCAGAATGAAACATTAGTATTATCTTCTACCTAAGCACAAGTTTGTGTACAAATATTATTAATTTAGAATTTAACATGCATACATATGTAGCTGAATATGATTTGAATTCAAAAACCATATGTGATATATTTTTATTATAATAAATGAATTAGTTTTATTATTATTTTTATTTCAAAGTTTTATTTCTTAAAAAGGGTGCAAAATTTAAATTTTCATAAAACGTCTCGTGCAACTTGCTTTTTGTCCATTGAAAAGGAACATCTCCTTCTGTGACTAAATAGTTCCTTATGTTATCTCTTATTTTATTGGAAAACCGAACAGTTTCATGTGTTTGTGTTGGCAAAGGTAATATTGTATCTGGTAGTCGTGCAATTGGCGCGTCATTTATATTTAAAGGTGCGTTAAGGTTGTTAGACAAATAATTGTGCAATACACAGCATGTCTGTACAATTTTATCAATGGTTGATAGTTCCACCTCAATTGGGCGATGAAAAATACGGAATCTGCTTGTCAACCTCCCGAAAGCCATTTCAACAGACATTCTTGCGCGATTTAATCTATAATTGAATAACTCTTCAGGGATAGTTAGCTTACTATTTCGGTTATATGCCTTCATCATATGGCGGTCTAAACCAAAAATATCATCACCAATGAAAAAAAATTACGTCGTTTCTACTTGGCCTGGTAAAGTTTCGGCAGGTGGTATGTTTAATTTCCCTTGTCTCATTGCTTGATGTAGACCACTATTTTTTAGAACGACTACGTCTGAGGCTCTTCCGTTCCCACCCACGTCGATATATAAAAATTTGCTGTTTGCATCAACTACAGCTAGTAAAACCGTACTAAAAAATCCCTTATAATTGTAGAAATCGGAACCGGCATGTTGGGGGTTTTTAATGCGGATGTGTTTCCCATCTACAGCACCTAAAGTGTGTGGAAACTGCCACAGGTTATTGAAACCTTCGGCAACGACTTACCATTCTTCTGGGGTGGAAGGGACCTGTAAGAAAATTGTATAGGTACATTATGCACATTATTTTGTAAATTGCATTACACAAAAATTCCAACCTTTAGGTGATCCGGCTAAAGAGCTTCAAATATAGCTGTAAGAACCTCCGGAACAATTTTGGATATCGTTTTCCTCGAAATCCATGAGAGGTACTCTAATGACCTGTAAGAATCTCCTGTGGCTAAAAACCGGAGTGTTACAGCAAGGCGAACTCTAGCACTTATAGAACATCTCATCACGGTATTTTGTTTTGTTATTTTACAGTCAACCTACAAATTCATACAAAACCGAAATACATATGTAAGTATGTAACAAATTTTTAGTAGATTTATTTTTTATGCACATACCAAACGAAGGAGATGTTCGAAATTGTCAACGCTCATTCGGCAAAAGTTTTGATAATCTTCAGAGTCCCATAAGATATCCTTCAAAAGATGAGCCTCCATGCAATGCATCTCTCTTTTTTCCAAAAATGGATTAACCCAGTACCTCCGCTCAGATGGTACTTCATCATCACAAATGGTAATTATTTGTTTCAAAGCGATGGCAAGCTGAAGATTCTTTTTATTAATTTTTTTTGCAGACCAGATAAAAATTAAACACCAAATATAAAAAATGTTTAACTTTTTTCTTAAAACAAAAGCACAGTATGTAAATATGTATTTATTTATTAGTATACTGCTAAGCACAGACAACGCTGAAGCTAATGTATTCATTCACCACGACCTTTTTAATTTTATGTCCAATGTGCACTAAGTGTTCTCCACCTAAAAACATAAGCTTGGAAATGAACATATTTGTGACGTCATGCTGCCGACGTTATTGCTTATGTTCGGAAATAAATATTGAGCGTGGAGACGTGCCGTAAAACTGTGGGCGTGGCTTTAATGATTTAGAGAGCAAGGATTTATGTACTAATCAAAGAATTATATATGTATTTGTATATCCTTATACCCATAAATATACACACTGTTGAGTGAAATAGACAGAGACAACAACATAACCGTTAGGCACTTATGAGAATCTCGTAGTAGTCAACTAATCAGGACGTACACGCACACACGCGCGCCCATGCACACAGGCGCGCATAAACACAATCCAACACACATACACATTTCAAACAAAGGCAGATCTATACACGCAACACTTGACTTGCAAGCACACACACACATATCTTTAAACAAATATTCAAAGATGTAGAACACATTTTTATGTGATATGTTGTTCTATAATTGAAATTTCTTTCAATATAATTTCATAATATTGTGAAATTTAAGTTTCTTTGTCAAGAAATAAGCAAATAAAAAGAAGATTGTGCATGATTTAACATGCTCAAGAATATTTTGGATCCAACTGTACACTTGTGAAGTTAAAATTTTTTGTTTACATAAACAAAAAAATTTTAAAATAGAGACTGTGTTATAGAATTCATAGTTGCCGAAGTCAGCAGAGTTATGAAAACATAAAGAAAAATCAAAAACATACATAAAGCCAAACCCATATACATACATATGTATATACATACATGTATATATAAAATAAAATCTCATAAACATAATTAATCCAACGATACCAAAGCGTTCACAACACACGCATACACACTAGGGTTGCCACATGACCTGGACTCGCCTGGATTGTCCAGTTTTTTTTATCTTGTCCAGAGTCCAGGAAAAATTACTTATGTCCAGGAAATATTTAGAACAATGCTATTTATAACAATGCTATGTAAATGCGATAGTTGAGCCGCCTACGAATGTATTAAGCAGCTGGCGCCGATTATTATCCATCGACTTCAAACTCTTCACTCAGTGTTGATTTGCTCTACTTAACCAAAAATAAACACTGCGTACAGCTGTTGAAGGTGTGTGAATATATTTGCAAATAATTGTCCCTTTTATCGTGGGACAATTTGTCGGAGCCTCCAGAAATATTACAAATATCAAATTCCATTGACAGCGATATTCTATATACAGATTACTCCTGCCTTCGTGAAGTGTATGACCAATTGCCAAAAGATATTTCATCCTACCAAATATGGTCTTATTTTTTTAAAAAAATGTGATAAAAACAATATAATTAATATGTATAAGCTGATCTCATTTGTTTTGTAACGCATTTTGTGAAAGAACGTTTAGTATTCTTAATAATTTATATTCTAAGGAAAGGAATAGAATGTCGTTCGATCTTATAAAAGGTGAACTGTTAATTAGATTAAATTTTGATGAAAATTGTAAAGATTTTTTAAACTATTTGATGACAATTAAAGGTAAAGGACTTTTAAGTTCTGTATCAAAAAGCTCAAAAAACCTGTGGAAAAAGTAAGACCAAATATTTTTTTTTCAATTATCCTAAAGACTGAATTTTAAAGATTTTGTTTTGTTATCTTAACTTTTATAATATAATAATCTGAGTATTTAATACATAGATTTCTTTAAATATGAAATATGTATATATACATACATACGTATAAAGACTGAATTAAATGTTACTTTTGTTTTGTTTATCATTAAATGTTCTTTAATAAAATAAAAATATTAATATTACTACTTTTTATTCGTCCAGGAATTTTTTTAAAATCCAGGCAATTTTTGGTGGGTGTCCAGTAATTTTACTTTTGGTGTGTGTCAACCCTAATACACACACACACATCTTCAAATAAACACAGTTATGCAAACACACACACACACACAAAAGCGCTTGCTGTTTTTGTAGACAGCAACGCACACAACCACGCATACACACACAAACTCTTTCACCCAGCCACACAATCTCTTTCATACAACCAACCAGAGATGAAAAACACATTTTCATGTGACAGGTACATTTTATAATTAAAATTCCTTTAATGAAATTTCAGGGTAAAGTTTGACTTGACGGACAGAAATTCTCACGCACACATACACAAACTATTTCATACAAGCAACCAGAGATATTAAACACATATGCGGAAGGGGGGGGGGGTCCTGGCAGATATGTTCGGATAGTGTTATCTGGATAGAGGTGCTCGGGTAAGGGGTGTTAGGGTGGCGGTGGTATTTTGGAGGTTAGTGCTCGGGTGGGGGTGTTCGGATAGGAAGCGCCCGGACAGACAGAAATTTGCATAGTCACACAGAAATTTATTTATTCATAAGAAAAGTGAAGATTACAGTATTTTACAACTATGCTTGAGCAGCCGGTTTGTATGGAAAAAATTGTTAGTTAAAAAAAATTTTAAATGAAGAATGCAGTCTTTACATGCATGCATGAACCACCGGTTTGTATGGAAAAAGTGTCACAGAAGCCTCACAAACATACCACTTCCATCACAATCCAAAGCATCTTCACTTTCCAACACTTCTGTTTTGCATTGAATACAGATTATTTTGTTTGTATTTAGATTCTTTCTCTTAATTCCAACCATTTTATTTTTATTGATACACAAGGACATCAAAAAAGCTTCACTTTGAAACAGTTTTTGACTTTGTTTATAACAATTTAACTAATAAAATCACTTAACTACGCACTGTGGCGCCTTTTCCCAAAATCCGTGGAAAAATACAAAATTTGAAGACAAAATTTTGTAAAATTAATGAACACATCTTATAAAAAAGACCTTCTTACTCACCCCTATTCAAAAAAGTTTTTCTGAATTGGATAAAAATTATAGCTGGTGGAGCTCCTTAAAATCAACAATTTTTTAGAAAGCCAAAAAAAGGTGATATTTAAAAAAAAAGACTTTAGAATTGAAGTGTCAGAAACATTGCCGTTCGATCATTACTTTTTTGCTATTGCTTTAACGGTATGTTTATTTTTTATTAAAAAAGTAAAAAAATGTTCATCAGATGCTCTACTTTTTCGGCAGTTGCCGTTTTCCAAACACCCTATGTTTAGGTAATTTTTACAAATGAAATAGAATATATCTAAAAATGGCCAAAAATGATCCCGCCCATACTTTCTGAACATATTTGCTACATAATACTTTAAATAATTTAACTAAATCCACAAAAAATGACAGGGTTTCTTGAAATATAAGGAAAGCAGTTACAATCTCATGGCGAAAACGAGAATAATTCTTCCCCATTTTTAAAGTATGTAACAAAGATGTATTCAAAATGTGAAAAAAATAAATAATGAAAAAGGCTCTTCAAAATTGTTTTCACTGCAGCACTTACTTGTTGCATAAGTTTTACACCCTTCACCAAAAAACTTGGAAAGGGGCTATAAAGGTTTGTCATTCCGTATGTAATTTCTTCATTATTCATTTAAGACTATATATTCTGGATCCTTATAGATAGAGAAGTCGAATGAGCGATGTCCGTCTGTCTGTCTGTCCGTTGCTACATTTTGGTGTGTTTAGAATTAAGGCCTTAACACAACGTAGAGACATAAATTATATACCATTCTCTTGGAATTTTTCATAAAACTGTTCGGTTTGAAAATAACAAAACTCGGCCCAATAATTAATGAGATATAGCCAAAAGACTTTTTTCTTATATTTCCTCTTCTGTGTTTTTTTATGGCCCCAACTGTCCTACGGTCAATTTTATGAAGCAGATATCTTGTATGGAGTTCTACGAAGGCTTAGACTGAAAATAATTGAAGTCGATCCATTAACGACCAAAATATGGACAAAAAAATGGTATTCGAAATAATTTTACTTTTAAAATTTTTTTGAAAATATTGCGTTCGGATTCAATCCAACAACCTACTGGTTGGTAGTCACAAGCGCTTTACGCGTTTAAGAACATAATATATCTTATTTATTATAAAATACTAAAACTTCAAGTTCTTGATGGAAATTGGTGTGGTTGTTGTAAATTGGCCTTTTTTTGTCACACATACATCAATACTAAAATGGGTTCATGGACACATTGTGTGTAAACATGCGCATATTTAAACAGTCGTAAAGTAAAGATTTGATGTTTTGTTTTTTGTTTGTTTCTTTAAACTTGTATTTCTTTTCGTATATAAATATTTTTATTTTTTGGGTGCTGTTGGCTGAAGTAGTTAGCGCGTTGACTGCAAAGCAAATAATGTCTAAGAACGTGGGTTCGAGCCCAGCTTCAGACAAGTCATAACATCCAGCATTTTTCAGATGTGCATTAGAGTACGCCATTGTATTTGTTATTGTCGGAGTGTTTAAGTGATGAAGGCATAGCACACTGGTTACTGAACATTTCTGGCAGCAATTGATACAGGTGTATGCTAGCGGACATCACAGCGCCCTCCTTCGTCGGTATTGTAGCAAAATCGCCGGCGAAGTAAAATAATTAATAAAATGGCTACAACAGCTTAAAAACACATTTAATGCGCCTACTTGACATCAAAGGCGCTGCAACACTGATCTAAAAACTAACACAGCGCGCAATATCAGAGTTGCAAAAATTAAGCTTTCTCTCTTTCACCATCTGTCCTCTCTCACTATCCCTTTCCCAAAGAAGGTAACACACCCACGGGTTATTAATTAAATAAATAAAAATAAAATTGCAATTAAAGGTTATTGCCAGCTGGCCTACATATTAATATAAAAAAAAATATATAAGCAAATTTATTAAGTAAAGAAAATAACAATTAGTCTAAACAATAACTACATATCTTAACAATATTATTTATATTAAAGTGATGTAATGGATCGTCAAGACACTATGTACGAGTAAATATACAAATTTTTTATGACTATTTGTGATTTCAGAAGAAAGGCAAAACTGATGCTTATATCCTGTTTTATACTTGTGTAATTTTAATTACTTTCTATATTCAGGTGCAGAGCGTACCTGCAGTATATCAGAACCTGGTATTATTATTGTATTTGTACAATGTGATAAAAAATCTTTTGACAATTAAAATGTTGTTTGGATACTTAGTAACACATAACAAAGCAGAAAAATCTCTTTACGACTAGAATTTGATAAGAAATGTTTCTTTCATTCTGTAACCCTAGTGAGTTAATCTTCAAAAGCACTTCAATTAATTGCCTTTTCCATAAAATAAAAACAAAGTTTGATATAAGAATTTAATTTGATATCAAGCTCCAAAATTAGCAAAGAAACTAAAAAATTGAAAACCCCGCAAAAATACCGCATATTCTAAAAATTTAAACTGCAATATTGAAAATTATTCTTAAAATTTAATTTAAAAAAATCATATAATTGGCAATCGGCAGCCAAAAAAAAGTCTTGAAAAAATTTCTAAAATGACAAAAATTCTTAAAAATATGCGAACATCAGAAAAATTGTATGATTTAATATTGATTAAAAAACAGCAAAATTATAGAGTAAAATAACTTACAAAGTATCATTTCCATTGTGAAAATTAAATGCTTATTGGGTTTTTTTAAAGTTTGTGTATAAGATAAGAGGTTTGAAACATTTCAAAAATATGGTTTAAGGCATTAGCACCAATGAAATGCATGTACATATATAGACTAGCTAAAACACCCTCAACAAACAAAGGTTTTTTAAAAAATCTTTGAAAAAAGATGATAAATAAATTTAAAAAACATCTCTTTAACTTAAAAAATTATGATTTTTGATTATTTGCTAATTTTTACTTATTTTTAAGCTGATGGGGTTATCTTTCAAAGGCTTTGTACTTTTTCAAGTATCTTGAAGCTTGTGAAGTCTTCTTTCAAATGATTTTTAGAATTTTTAAATAACTTCACTACATTAAAACTTATGATTTTTGCAACGAAAAAAGTCAAAAGGCGCCATAGAAGTTGTGAAAATGAATGCTCTCTACTACAATAAGTAATCATTAAGTAACTTCAACATTTGGAAAAGTTTCCTCTAGTTTATGGGACTTTAATAGTTTATGAAAGGATGATATGCATGGGTTTATCTTTACCAATCAACTGTACATTTTCTGATAGTCCTTCACAAAAAGTGATGCATATGCTGCGAAATTTTGTTCTTTCATACTCATCTTTATATTCAGCATTTGGATTTTTTTCAGCAGCCGATTCATACTGATCGAAATTACTGCAACGTCCATGGTAATAGTATTATTCTTTTGTTTGTTTAATTCATAGTACCCAAAAGATCATTTCATATCTCTGTTAGAAGAATGTTCTCTAATTTGTTGTTTGGCTAGGCTTTGAGACTCATTTCTTGTTTCTCCTGGTTGATTGATGATGATGATGATTCAGAAATATGATTATAGCCATTTTTAAGAGCATTTGTGCCCAAATGCGTTGTCATAATTTTCCATCTCTTGGTCGAAGCCAAGATTTTAAAAATGCCGAACTCGGTTTGAAAAATGCTGAATTTGATTTTTAAATTTCTGAATTTGATTTTTAAAACCTTGAATTTAAAATGGGAAGGGCCGGATTTGATGGTAAAAACCTTTAAATCTTTTCCAGAAACTAAAGAAATAAATTATAAAAATTGCCGGTAGTAACTATATATAAAAAATTAAAAATTAACATATAAATTTAAGAAAGATTTTATTTCTTAAGCTTAGTAGTACTCTGTTTAAATTTACGAAAAATGTTGAGCAATATAGATTATTTCGTTTGAAAATTTTGACGTGGTGACAATACCACGATTTATAACAAATTTATCGGTTTTATTGCCTTGAAATGAACAACATTGTTTTTCTAATAAAAACTGTTTTTCTTATAAAAAATGTGTTTATTAAAAAAAATTAAAACAAACGGACAACAAAGAAATTTTAGGAGTTTGAACTGCAATGTATCAATTAATACATTTCGCAGCTGCTGCGGAGGAGCTCATTGAATACACACGTTCTGCAAAAAGCACTCACC
Organism: Gymnocheta viridis; assembly: GCA_956483585.1. NCBI lineage: Eukaryota > Metazoa > Arthropoda > Insecta > Diptera > Tachinidae > Gymnocheta > Gymnocheta viridis. The sequence continues at coordinate 54,868,680 of OY101440.1, read as the reverse complement.
TTCATTTTATATTATATTTACAGTATTTTCCATTATTTTAATTATTTCTTAACTTAAAATTAAAACCACAACGCCCAGAAATATCTGATCATCTCTTGTTTGCAATTCCGCACGAAATAAGTGGTGCTTACATTTTTTCGCAGTTGAAAAATATGTTGCCAAAAACATGTTGTGGTTGAAAAAATAATGCTGCCAGAAACATTTCGCATGTTTTCACAAGATGAACAGAGTACAACTTCGGCCATATTATTTTGCAATTATTTCACATGAATTTTTTTTATATGGACTTTTAACAGCAGTTCGCACGAAATGATTAACAGAGTACCCTGCTTTACACAGCGCGACGTCAGCGAGAGTTCAGCGGTGATCTTGTGCTACAGCATAATTCGGTCACAACATTGGCTACTGACAATTTCTATTTGCCGTGTGAAAAAATTGATTTATTTTGCTATGTTTGCGGTCATCAAATCAGAAAAAAAGTTGTACAAGAATTCAAAAGGAAAATAATCTTTTAACCTTTATGTCAACAGCTACATACCCGGGTATGTTTCCACTTTTTAAATCGCCATATCTCTAAAAGTTACTATCATACCGCTCTGAAATTTCACGATATCCACACTAGGAGGGTTTTCTAACATATTCTGGTGTTTGAATAAAATTCGGCTAATCAGACCATAGATGTGGTTGATTTTTCATTTCTACCCCTTACGTCAACAACTACATACCTGGGTATGTATATGAAAACAAATGAAAATAAAATCATATTATGTGTTTATTTCATAAAATTCAAGAATTTTTAATAAAGTTGAAAAACAAAAATAACAGTAATATAAAGAAAACAAAAATATAAATAACAAAAATTAAATTAAATATATTTTAATTCAATGAAATGGAAGAGATAACAAGTTGAAATTTTAATTATTGAATAATTTTAAGTGCAATTTTTGCACTGCGGAATGTCAGTGGAATGTGCGGCGGTGAGCAAGATTTCCTGGTTGGTCGACGTTTAGTACATATATAGCAGTTACCTTTCGTTTTAATCCTCCCATTGCTGTCCCGTTCTATCACATTTTCTGCAGCTTCAACTACGACCAAAGGACCTCCATTTACGGCTTCAATTGCATTCCGGGTAGAGAATACCCTTGTTACATAGCTATTCTTGGCTCTTTTTTCGATTTCAGGCTTATCCAGTTGTTCGCTGAGATTGTGTAGGAATGTCTTACGACGACTTGTGGAAGTTTTCAAATGTGGATTGTTTTCAACATAAATTATGTACGCTGCAAAAGCAGCCACACCTAGGATATTAAAGAAGAAGGCCAAAGGCCATCTATTCGTTTTCCGCTTAGTAGAATATTCTGCCAAAGACTTATCCATGTTGTCAACACCACCTTTATATTTGTTGTAGTCCAATATCATTACTGGCTTTCTTTTTGGACCTTCCACTTCTATGAGAATGAACTACATCGCTATTGAGTGGAGATTATTTATTGATGGTTCTGTTTCGAGCTTGAAAGCAGTGTTGTTGCATGCGTCGAAACGAAAACTTTCCATTCCGCTAGCAATGGGTATTAGCATGAAAGAAAGCTATGAAACATTGAGAGGTATAATGAAAAAAATCAAATACTACGAAAATAAATGGAAGATTTGCTGTGATTTGAAGGTCATCAACATTTTGCAAGGGCTTTCCCAAATTCTTTTGTTTTATTTGTAATTGGGATTCGCGCTCACCTGTGAATCAATTCCAATGTAATTCGTGAAGACCAAGAGGAAGTGTGGAGGAACAAATGAAACAACATAGACTGAAAAATGCACCAAAATGTCTTGAGTATTGTCAATTATACTCACCACCACTCCACATTAAATTGGGAATTGTTAAAAAATTTTCGGTAAATTTTACACTTTTGTGGCTACCTAAACCGAATTAAGAATCACTCCTAGGAAGTTCATATGTTCTAGAAAGTTGTTTATGGAGATCTTAGGTACATTTTTGTAATAGATATATAGTATGTAACTCAATGTTGAAGTAAATAAAAAATAAATGATGTAAAAAAATGTTCGGCAAATTTTTCATTTTTGCGGTTACATAAGCGTTACCTAAACCGTATTAAGAATCATTCCTATGAAGTTCATATGCTGTAGAAAGTTGTTTATTGAGATCTCAGGTACATTTTTGTAATAGATAGCATAGTATGTATCTCAATGTTGAAGTAAAAGAAAAAACAAATAAAATTAAAAATTTTTCGGGAAATTTTTCACTTTTACGACTACTTGAGCGCTACCTAAACGGTATTAAGAATCATTCCTAGGAAGTTCATATGTTCTAAAAAGTTCTTTATTGAGATCTTAGGTACATTTTTGTTCTTAAATGTTTTCTTGAATTCTTAACAGTTTGCTATCTATAAACCTAAACAGTGGAAAAATGGTTCAATAACATCAAATTTTTTTAATACACGGGTCTTCTTTTTTTTGGTCCTTCATCGCGAAGTGGTGGCCGTATTTGGTTATTTTTCCATGTCTTAAAATATTACACACAGTGTAAGTATTTTTATTAATTTGAAAAGTAGTTATTATTCACTTAAGCTCCAAAAAAATCCAAATTTTAATGGAATATTAAAAAAAAAGAAAAATGTGGTCTATGAGGTTTTTTCTGTTTTCATAAATTTATACTGTAATTATTAGAACTACAAGAAAAAAATTAAAAATTTTTACTACAGCGTAATTTTTTTATGGCAATTTTCGTGATTTTTACTCAAATTTTTGTAGTTTTCAGGAGTTTAAAAGTAAATAATCTACAAATACCGTGAAATATTAATTCAAATAAATACTGTGTAAGTAAAAACAACAAAAATGTATAAAACAGTTTTTGTGTTCGTGTATATTTTGCGGTATAAGAGGGTGCCAAAATTACAAATGACCTTGGTTTTTTATTGTTTCAAGAAAATAATTGTAAAAAATTAATTTTTTGGATTCAGAGGTTTTTCTACAGAAAAAAATTTAGGTGAATTATTTTGTTATAGATAGATATTTTTTATTGGCTTGAAAAATGCTTATTATTTACTTAAAAAATAAAAATAAGTCTAAAAAATGGTTAACTTTTATGGAATGTAAAAAAATGGTCTAAGGGGTTTTTCGTTTTTCGTAAATATGTACTGTTATCTAATAACTAGGAACACAGGGTTTTCAATCAAAAGAAAAGTTAGTTTTCTCTATTAAAATAATAAATAAATTAATATGCTTGATAATTTACTTACTTTTACAAATGATTAAAGTCAATAAATTAACCACATCTCTAATCATAGCTTCAAATGCAACAGAAGCTTCATCATATTTTTTAAAAGAATCCTGCACTGAAGATGATTTATTGCAATTAAAAAAACTAAAAATTATTATTAAAAAACGCCCTTATAGATATTTAAATTTTTTTATTTTCTATTTTTATAAATAAATTTTAAATTAATTTTAATAGATTTTAATAATACATATTTGTATAATATATAATAAATTCCATTCCTAATTTATTGAAAATCGGATAACTTTTGTAAGTTTCAGTTTTTTTACGAAAAAGGATATAAGACAGGACCTGAAGTCCTTGAGTCAATCACAATAGAAATTCCCTCACAAGTTACTAGCATGGGATGTAAAAGATCTACGGATTTTTACGACTTTCTGTACAGTAGGCCTATCTTTTGTCCTATTTTTTCAAAAAATTTAATTATTCTCATTTAAAGTATTTTATAGCAGTGGAGTGGTCCCACTACTTTTGTTCCATCGCTATATGGGATCAAAGCACTGTGCAACGTTTTCTAAAACACAACTCATTTAACATATTTTTCAGATTTGTGTTCGACAAAAGACAAGTACATATAAATGATAACCAATATTTTATTTTTCTCTTGTCAAAATATCTTATCCCGAAAAAAGTTGATATGACAATACAACATATTTTATATACATATTTGGGGGATTCAAATGGAGGTAATAAAATTATGTTTTAAAATAATGAATTAAAAAAATATGACTAGGAAAAACAAGCAGTATGTAATTTCCTTCACACTCTCTCCAGTTTATATTGCTTGATTACAGGGTTCCCACTTTTATTTTATACCTTATCCCAAATTTGCAATTTCTTCATTCCCAAATTCCCCAAAATAGCTACTTTTATATTCCCAAAATCCCCACAGATCTGTATTAGGAATTTTCAAGCTTATAAATTAACAAGTAACACAAAGCTTTATCAAATTCATTATTTCTCAGTCACTACAGATAGATCCTTCTGGAATATTTAACACTTACTTGCAAAAATTCTTTAAACAATTTATATTGTTTTTTTTTTCTTAACAAAATTTGCAGAATATTAAATATAATAGAGTTTTAATGTATAAATTGGAACTCAATCAAAAGATCGAAATAATTATAATAATCTCATCCCACATATCCTTAAAAATGATGTCAAAGGAAACACATACATAAATTTATTTACTTAATTAAATCCATTTGTTTAATATTATTAGAATTAATTTATATATATATATATATATATATATATATATATATATATATATATATATATATATATATGTATATACATATGTATGTATCAATGTTTATAATTTCAAAAACTTCAGAATCATCAGCCAATGCAATTTTGATGAATACATATGTTTCTTGTATTAAAAAGTGTTAGCATTTGAGAAGATGGAATAAATTTGGCACAGCAAACTGAATTATTTTTAAAGTTGTAACGTTGCTGTATATAAAATACTATGAACTAATTTAAACTCAAAGCTTATAATTAACGGTTTAATTAATAAAACGCCAACTACCGATTAATTTTATTATATAAATTTAAACAATACAACCTTGTATTAATAAATGGTTGTTAAAATTTAAAAGTCTCATGTAGCCTCTTATTAACATTGATTTTGCTTTATACTACATTAGTTGTATTGCTTAACTAATTTAGCCCCAAGTAAAAATTGAAATAAAGATCACTCAACATACAGCTTTCATGCTGAACACATTAAATTAAATCCGGAGTTTTATTTAATTTAAATTAAAAAAAGAACAACTAACCCTTGAAGGCTTTTAGACTCTTGTGGACGTTGTTTGAGGACTTAAGCTGACCATTGTGTCTCTAAAGGACCAACCAATAAATTAATCAGAATTAGCTACTCGCTACAAAGTGTATATATATTCTAAGAAGAGCTTCTAATAAGTCATACTATATTCTGTTGCGAATTTTTTCAATGTTACCATCAACAAGCAGAAAAATATGATTTTTCAACATGTATGTACATGAATTTGAATACAAAGAAGAAAAACTAAATAACAAGATTTATACCTATATAGTATTACCCCAAAAATCCCCAGCGAAAAAAAAGAGATTTTTCCCCAAAAAATCCCATGGGGATTTTTCCGATCTCTCCGATCACAAAAAATCCCCTATTTGGGGACAAATCCCCAAAACTAACACGCTGTTTGGATATGACAAAACAATAAACATACATACCTCAAAAAGTCTTATTATTTTATGACTTTTTTGTTTGAAGCACAACAACAATTTGTTTATAATATTAAGACAATATGACTTAGTAGGAGACCGTTTGATTCCCCCAATTAATTTTTTCTTTGTAGAAAACTACTTAAAAATTCAATAAATTCAAAATTGAGAAATGTTTACTAAAAAATTTTATTCAGAATCTTAACAGTATTTGCGCTCTCCTGAGAAAGTTGAAAAAGAGAGTTAAGTGCTTTTGTGAAAAGTCCACAGATATGTATGTATGTATGTATGCTAGTAACATATAGCGTAATGACTGTCCCTGGGATTTAATCACTGTTACTAAAAATGTTTATTATATGACATGCATAAATATTTAAAAAATAACATTGCAATTAACTGTTATTTAATGAATTTAGTAACAGCAGTGACAAGTCACATTTTAATATTAGTGATTAAATCACAGATACAGACTATTGCACAACTGACCGATGAAATAGTTAACATACATATGTATGTAATTCAACTCTCCCTATGTATCCGCACACTTAAACATATTTGATTGTACAGAGTTCAGGTCCGAATGTAAAAAGGCAAGTTTATTCTAAAAAGCAGACACCTTTCCCCCTAACATAAATTGGTTCTTTACAAGATTATATATTCTGCTTGCTGCTTGCAACAACCCTTTCAAGCAACAACCCTGCATAACTTACAGCCCACCCATCCAATATGATGTCTGCCACATACACACATTCATGAAAAGATTCTTAAAACCAAACAAGGCCTTGCGTACTCGTACATAGGATTTGGAACAAGGTAAACCAAGGAATTGAATCGCCCAGTACGATAAGCTACGCAGCTTTGAACGTCATCTCTTGCGATCCGGCTTAGGGCCATGAGATGACTTTCATATGAATTAAATTGAATCTTACTAGAAGGAAACAACTGGAGTGTGTGTATTCGCTTATTTTGCTTAATTTTTGTTTTTAGTTGTTTCAAATTACTTAAATAAACATTTAAACATTTTAAGAATAAAGGATAGAAAATAAAAATTAAAAAATATTCTACTACCGAATATAGAAAATGTATGAAAACTGCTCTAAGATTCGAAAAATATCATCAGTGAGGACAAAATTTGTGATTCAGAAATCAAACGCCATTAGTTTAATATAATTTTAAAGCTTTTGAATAGATCTTTTAGAATGTGAAACTCTTTAGCTCTCAATAAAGTTTATACAAAATTTTACTCGAAAATGTTCACTAGGTAATTATGACGGGATTTTCTCCTCTATGGTATAACATACAACGTCTCCGCTAACTAAAGCCTTTTTGCATATCCGTCCCTCGGCAGGGCCCAAGGATTCTCTGCTCTATGGTGTAACAAGCACCGGCTTCGCTAACTAAACCCTTTTTGCATTTTTTTATTTCACATTTTTGTCTTGTTTTTCCATTTTCTACCCCCCTATGCAATTTTATTTTGTTTATTTTTTTTGGAGCTGTGTCACTAAACTGGACTTAAGCGTCATTTTCGATAGCAAGTCTAATGATCAACTCAGAAAAAATTTATGTATGTATATTCATTCAGCGTGTGAAATGTGAAGCTAGATGTAGACTTTTTTGCTTTTCAACCTCAAAATGAACGTTTTATTTTTTTTTTGCATTTTTTAGCTTCAAAAAGGTAAATTTTTTTTAATTTTAATTTTTTGCTGAGCTTATAAAACAGGACAAATAATGTTCAGTCAATACTTGAGTTTTGGGCGGATGGGCGACAACTTAAGAATGCGTAGCAAAAACATCCATTTCTTGATTTCTTTAATCTACTGTTTAGCTATCTAGTATTTTTCAGTAACGATGCGATTGAACAACGTTTTAATGCCAAATAATTAAAACTAAAGATGGAAATTAAAACGCTTAATCCTCTATTATATATTCGATGCTCTTTGAAAAGGTTACAGAAATGTTGTCATAATTTCGAAATTTTCGATGATTTAATAAAATTAATAGTTTTTCGTGATATTTATGCAAACGATAGTTCCGATTTTACGCCATATTATCAGTACACCTTAACCCATATTTTCGAAATGTTTCAAACCGCTTAACCTATTAACATATATAATTTATTTATTGTGTTTTTGCATAAGTTTCAAAACCTACTATAAATATAGTTTATAAATTTTGATTTTTGATGATTTGGCATAAGCACCAAGGAAATGCGTGTATAACAATATTACGTTTCGACCTTCTTGATAACGTTTACTTGTTTGAGTTCTTTTAATTAGTCAAAAATTAAATAAAAGCACAAAGGAACTTAATGATGTTTTATTTCCTATAATACCACTCTTTAATAAAATACACGAAGCAATTTGTGTAAAAGCTTAGACAAGACTGACTTCTTTGTGTCTGGCAGTGTTGGCTTATATAGCGTTTGAATTGCTACGGTTCTCGAACGTAGTATAAAAATCCTCACCATGACAATAAGTTTGCTTGTGTGAGCTACGAGTATGTTATGAGAGCGGCGTGGTGATGGCAGTAGCAAACGTAAAAAATGTGGGTGGCGAATCAACTAACCAATTTTATGTAAAGTTCATCTGTAATCCAATCGAGGACATTAGTCTTTGTTTACAATTGCTATGAAGATTTTTTATACAGATTTCTTAAACAATCTAGTAGATTATCATTGCTGTTTCTAGAACTTTCTTGAATGTTCTGTTTCCGTTAGCTTGAATTTGAGTGCTCATATTTGCATACACACGCTTAATCACCGCTGTATTTTTATGTCCGTTAAATATGAATCTACATTTAAATTTTGTAACAATAATTTTAACATTCATACAAAACTATTTATTTTTATTTTTTTAATTTAATTTCGTACCTAAATGTATACAAATTTTAAGTCATCTTTATTTAGTGTTTGTTCTAAAAGCCCACATGCGCCTTGTATGCGTCCTATTTTTGGTGCGGTGGTATGGCAGCACATCGAGATCCCATTCTTTGAGTAAGTCAAAGACAGCCGTTGCTTGCTGTATTCCTGTACCAGCAGTTATCGCTGGGATCCCAAGTTGCTGCTCTATTCAATTAAAAGATACAACTACAGGCAGATGATCGATGTGTTCCCTACCCATCAACGATGAAAACATTTTCCCATCCCAGTGAACAGTTATCGCTGTCGGACTTAACTGACCACATATTTTTCAGTTGTTGTCTGAGCTCACAAGCGATAAATTACATTTGCTGTTAAAATCACGATATTTTCAAAATCGTAATACATATTTTTAAAGTACCGATAAATATTTTTCCTCATTATTATTATTATCTATATTATTAATAGGCAAACACGTTGTTTTAGATCTCTTTTGCGTCCGTAACACCGATTTTGGAAAGGTTTATATGTTTTAATGGGGATTTTAGATTGTAGATGTGCACAATCTTAATTCTATTTGAATCGGTTTAGTATTTGGGTATCTATAAGCGTTTAAAGTTGATCCTAACACATGCACACTTATTACACATGCATGTACCCTGCAAATAACGCGACTAGTCCAAACACACGTGTAAAGTATACTCTACAAAGGAATAGGACCAGTCCAAAAGTAACCCAAATGTTTGTAGAAAACATGGTCTACTTAACATTACGATGTCCTAGGGATAGACCATATGGTCCAGGCTTGCATTTCATCGGACTTACCCAAAAACTACTCCATGTCATTAAAAATGGACCACGCACAAGTAGTTTGTTCGGCACGAGTACTATCGTGAAAGCACGAACAATTGTGGTATAGCAATAAGTTCTGGTTTGAAAATGACATAGTCCATGACTGCATTACATAGGACCATGTTGTAGCTAGTCTGTTTCAGCTATAACGGACCAAGTAGTCCAATATTATCTGCAGGGTATCAGCTTCAAGTTGTAAAATAAACAAATTGTGTATGTTTGTTTGTGCAATTTGCTTTTGCATAGAAATAAGACAGAGTTTTTTTCTATATGTTCTTTGTATTAAGAATGCTTTTTGATTTTGTATCTTATCGTATATATTTATGTAAATGCTTAATATTTAATTACTAGAATGTCGTCGAATCGCCGTCGACCGCTGGATACACTAGTCATTATTATTTTGTAAACGGAAAAGGATCCAGGGGCCTAATCGTCGCTTTCGATATCGGGCTGATTCGATCGCATTTTCTTAGTTTGAGATTATGGTATCGCTATCGAACAATATAAACACATTATTACAATCTGCCTATAAGTTTCCACAATGAATTTTTTTACTACATAGGAAATTGTTGGGGGTAGCTACGATCCAATCTGTTGAAAAAAATTGTCCCATACATATAAGGCGCCCCTTAGTGTATATAGACTAGGTCAACGCTGAATAAATAAAACTTTTGCGCATCCACCGCAACACCTTAATTAGCGAAACAGGTAATTTTTCTACATGCACTTTTTGTAAGTGTAAGTTAAAAAAGTCTCGATAAATGAAACTTTTTAGGGCGTTAATATTGATAATTTTTATATTTTTAATGTTTTTACACGCGTGACTCGTTTGTAAAATAATTTTCGAGATTCTATTTTTATTTCCATAATTTCTTTTTTTCATTGCTCGGAGAATTTTCCTGCCCAAAATATTAATTATCTCATTAATGGTCCGATTTTGAAAAAAAAATTATTTGAAAGTGGATGCTTGCAATTTTTTCCCATCAATATTTAAGTGAAAGTCTGGCGTAAATATTGATTATAGCACAACAGCGCCATTTATAAACCAATTTTGCAAAATTTGTATTTGAAAGTATCTTTATTCTTTTGGCTCTTTGTAGTGAAGTCGGTTTTTTGTGCAAGATCTCTTTACTTTTTATGTTCACGTGCAGGAGCAGCGCTTAAAAAATTAGAAATATTTCAAAGAAGCTAAAAATTGAAAAAGCATTAAAACTTAAGGTAGATAATGCCAATAAAACAATAAACATTTCCATCAAATGGGCAAAATAAAATAACATTTCTTATAAAAAACTACATCATTCTTCTCATGTTAGCTTTATTTAATAAATACATTTTTTATGGTAGAATAATACAATTAATTTAAGTTAAATTGTGTTATATTCTTATATTAAGTTTTTAATTGTCGGCTATTGCAACTTTTCGATGAAAGCAACAACGACATTTTGTTTTCGTAGCGCAAATTGAACTCGTTCTTTTTATTTTAAAAATTCTTGAATATGTTTAAATAATGATACAGTATTGTATCATTCCTAAAAACAAATATTCTGTTATATTTTTAATTCAATACAGAATTAAACGCAGGTCCAGGTAACACCGGTGAAATGCTTATCAACTGCAATGCCAAAGAAATTGTATGTCCTGTTACTTATTTAATAAAGACATCCGAATTATTTGTAATATATATAAAATATTTTAGTACTCATTGCTAAGAACACCATCAGTTTAAACAGTTATATTAAAAAGAAAGCAAAAGCTAAAGGTAAAAAAAACCAAAGGATTTTGTCTTAAAAGAAAAAAATACCTGGATTCACATTATTATCATTATGCCATGCAACTAGAAATCTTCGAAGAGTCGCCATATGTAAGTCTTCCTTGGGAAACTCGAGAGCAGATTGGAAAAGAAATAATAAAGAAAAGGGAAACCTGTTTGTTATACAGTAGATGTTTACAAATTAGAATTCTTAGTAATTAGGATTTCCAGAATTTTGAATCGGTGGAGGCAAAACATTTAAGGATCTTATATACAGTTCAGACTCAATGTTCTGACATAAATGCTGCTATCTCAAAAAGTACTAAAGATACATATCTCACTTACGTCTAAAATAATAGGTATTTATACCCTTCAAAATAGCGTTACACCTTTTTTTAATAAATGTCAAAGGTCATTGGTTAAAGTCTAAGTTTTAGAAAGCTATATCTCAAAAAGCGCGATTTTAAAAATTTTGCAGAAAACTTATTTTTTCGGCATGCTCTAAATGGATTTTTCCTTCTGAGTTTTAATATGACATTAGAAATTGTCTATCGCTTTTAATTTTTGAGATATATATGTATTTGAAAATTGCGTAAATCGAATAACTGTGCTTTTTGCACATTTAGGTGGAAATATCTCAAAAAGTAGAAGCAATAGCGTGCTTTTTTGCGAAATACTGTTTTATGTAAAAAATACCACATTTTTCAATAATGCCGGCCTTAATTCTGCCTCAAGTTTTCAAGTCATATTTTAAAGACCTTTATTTACCTTGAAACTTTAGTTTGTAATCAGTAAGAACACAATTTCTTTTTAATAATTGTTTTATTTCGTAATTCAAACAACAGAACGTAAGTATTTTTTACAATCCATTCGGGGCGTTCGGGTTCGACTTTCTAAAGTCACTGCCATAACGTCGTCACGAATTTTTATATTTACTTTGTAATTATATCTACATGCACATATAAAGAAGCTGGAACTCCACCCAAACCCAGTCGAACGCGAGAGATGTGAACGAACCGCTCAGATGCAGCCGTTGAAACTAAGTGAAACGCAATGCTGAACGTAGACAAATTCACTTATTTAGAGATATGGTGTGGTATTTTTAATAGATTGATATTTTTATGATTTTTGATTCATCTAAAAAATTTATTCTGAAATTTATATTGAGATTGCTAAAAATCAAAATATTTCTTTTATGTAATTGTAAATTTAAACTTAGCTAAGGTGCAACATGCCACTCTGATATATGTAAAACGAAATGCCACTTGCCACTTAGACGTCATTATTGCATTAACAAACACTGCTCGCATCTAAAAGAATTTAGTTCAATGAAAATTTTTCAATTCTTAATTGCGTTGGTTTTTTGCCATATTTCTGATGCCGACTTCGTTAGAAATCAATACTCAATATGGTAAAAAACAGAGTGGGAAAACAAACAAAACTTTTCGCAAACGTTTCCTACAAAAACACAAACTTTTAAAATTTTTTCAATCGTTTTGTACATGAGCAAAACCAAAACAAATACTTTATAAATGACAAAGAGCGCAAACAAAACAATTGGTTTTTCGCTCATCTGCTTGCTTTAATATCCCGTTACAATCGTACATTTGTGAACAAAACAAATGCTCAAACGTATTTTTTTGAGTGTTTCATTTAGTTCGTCATTTTATTGTGTACAAACAGAAGTAAAATGCCTCGTCCAAAAGATGATTTGGTACGTACATACATACATACATATGTACATATACATATCTATATATATGTATGTAGGTTTATACTTATGTATATTTTTTAATTCTTTGAATGAAATTCTTGAATACGCTGAAATTTCTTGAATTGTTTTTTATTTTAACTTTTTCTTATTATTATTATTATTATTGTTATTATAGCCTAAATAAGCATAAATAAAAGAAAACCTTACAAACTGTCTTTTAATACCTATTACCCAAAAACAAGAGGTATGTTCATACATACAAACATATCGCGCTAATACATTATCTCCTGTCACAGTAAACAAATTATATGTACAATAGAAATGGAGGTATAATGAGCGAATCAATCAGCAAACGTTTGCAAACATTTCTTCTTGAAACTTTTCAATTTTGCTCTGATTCTAGCTGCGCACGTTTAAATTAATGTACAGTTAGTGCTCACAAACAAAAACAATACAAAATTAAATGAAACAATAGTTCGCAGAGTTTTTGTTTTGTTTTTGTTTTGCTCATTGGAAAGAGCAAAACAATACGAAAGCAAACGTTTCCTTTTGGTAAAAAATCCTTCAAAGTAATATCCATTAGACGCAAATGAAAAATCTCCACATGAACAGTGCGAAATGTAACTCAGGAGATGGATGATAAACGTCGATAATAATGAATTTTTTAACTATGCGGTTTTAACTCATTTATTAAAATAAAAAAATTTAATAGTTTTTTTAATAGGTATTATGTATTTAACTTTACATGTTTTTTAACTTACAATCGACATAATGATTTAACTTTTATGAATTTTGTACAAACATTTTATAGTTATTTATGATTAAGAATTCCAGTACTTGAAAAAAAGAAAGGCAAGCGAGAAGCTGCATGAGTAAAGCTTAAATATGTTTATTGAAAACTGTATTTTGGAACATTCTATATAAACCGGATATAAAGACCAAGATCGAAATGAAAGATATTAGACCGAATATTTTTACATTTTACATTTAAATGATATACCATACTATATGCATACATTTTTAAATATTATTACATACAAACTTATATTTCTATCAGCTTAAATTATATTTTCAATGCATACATGGAGGTCGTAGATTTATATATTTTTCTTATATGACTTAACATTGCGCCAATCGCTCATGAAAGTATATGTACATACTTTAACTTGTTTATAAATAAAATTTAACAAACAATTAGAAAAATATGCCTTGATCGCAACAGAATGATAGTTGTTTTTTGTTTATGAAATAAGTTTTCTTACAATCGTATACAAACAAATTAAATACTATCTGCTGTTTTTAGAAAATAAAAAAACAAATTTTCGTATTTTATTGTTGTTTTCAGAACTAATTCTGACTCACAATTTCGTTTTCATTTTCAAAAAACAGGCAGTGAAACTAAATACTTAACTTGAATTTTTAAGAATTACAATAAAAATTATAATCCACCGCAAATCATGACACAATTATTCAGGTACATGCATCCCTACAACAAAAACGTCAACATCTGGGATTGTCAAACAAACGCCATACATAAGAATATTTAAGTTTTTTTACAGAAAGTTTGACAATAATAGATGAAGAACAAATGATCAGCTGTTACTTGCATGTACATGTATTATTCTGCCATGCAGCAAATGCTACAACATAAATAAGTCATTTTCTTAAATCTTCTCCTATAATAAGTTACAAAATATTATTCATTATTTAGTTTAAATAAATATTTACTTTTTGAAACACGAAATTGGATTGAAATAACACTGCCGATACCTGACTTGACGTTTTGATTCGGGCAAACGGTATAGCTCGTTCATGCCAGCAACAGATGGGGAGCGCAAATAAGATCTGTAATTTATAAAAGAAACATAACAAATATTGAAATGAGCTAATTAACATAATATAGTAATTACGTGGGTCTGTTGTAACGGGCTATAAGCATTTGCAAACGATCCAATGGTATGCTGGGATAGAGATTTTGATGTTGTTGTTGTTGTAAGGGCAAGTCATAATACGCATTTTGCATTTCATCTATTTCAGACTCCACTGTGTCTAATGCCTAATAATGAATACGAAATAGATGTCAGTTTTTAAATCATTTGAAAATTTTTTTTCGCATAGTTTTTATTAACCGGACTGTAAAATTTTTGAACATTTAATTGATTACAAGGTGTTTGTTGAATTTTGCTTTTTAGGTTATTTGGGACGCTGAATCCGAATGGGACGACTTTTCGCGATATACCGTTATGTCCAAAATTAAGGCAGTTCCACTACATATATTGGAATAACTTGAAAACAGTTCACCATATTCAGTTAAAAAAAATTTAAAATGCCGTGCCTACATTTGTTTTGATTTTGCCCAGTAGTTTTAGAGAAAATTCAAAAAAAGTTTTGTACTTTAAAAACTCATAAAAACTTAAAAAGCGACAAAAATCTCAGTTGTGGTCTTAAAACATTTAGTCAAACATATTTCGAATGAAATGTAATCAGTGCAAAAATTTTGATCGCGTTTACAATTTACTGTGCAACCTCAATTGATTATTATTATGTAAAGGCCATAAGCACCGCTACCCAAATGATCTTTTGTGCAGCCCGAATGTTCACTAAAGTAGATTAAGACTACGAATGAAGCCTATTGCTCTACATGGTGAGATAATGTATATTTCACTTGGAGTCATAAAAATGCTTCCAAGGAACTTCATTCTGCGTGCCGGCAGCGCCGGTGAGTCACAGAGGATGCGCTCCGGCGTTTCTTCTTGCAAGAGTCTGCATATTTTAGTCTAGTAAAACACCCCTTTAGTAGTCTGAAGTCATTTCTGTTCATTAGCAGTAATTTTTGGGATTTGTTTTGGGATATCGTAATGAAACGTTTAGCTTGAAGGACTTCCCAGTGGCGATTAAATTCCATCTGAGTCCAAGAATTATTCTGTTAAACTGAATTGATAAAAATCTTGATTTCCATACAAAAATATTTTTAAATTGTGTGTGTGTTTGTTGCTTTTTTTATATTACTGAAAGCGAAAGGCTTTCATAGATTTTTATGATCTATGTCTCATTTTGTTCCTGGATTATGTGCAGGGCAAATTCATAATAGGTACAATCGCCTCAATATGCTTTGAAAAATACCTGCTTTCTTTGTCAAAATCAAAATTTGGATATTTCATGATTTTTAAAAGTACTAAATTAAATTTTTTTTAGATAGAATAAAAAAGGCGAAAAAATATGTTATTACAGAACTTATCATAACTGATTCAATTTGCACTAGGTTTTTCTGCTCATACATATTTTAGAAAGCTAATTTAATATGATGTTTCATAAAGTGGCTGTCAGCCGATCAACTTTGAGCGTGATAAAAACACAAATTTTTATTTTTGTTTAACAACCATTACTTAGACATTTTTTTATTTCAAAACTATTTTGAAAATCGCTTAATGAACAGTAAAGTTATGTTTTTTGAACTTTTAATTATTTGAAAAAGTCAAGAATACGATTAGTACCTGTAACTTAAAAATGCGAGCTGATGGAGAAAAATTGAGATTAGATTTGAAATCAGCGACCTCAAATTAGTAAAAAAAACTGTAATAAATTTCAAGTAAATTTTGTTCCCTTATGTATTAATTTATACAAAATTGCATTTCTTTTTTGAATATATTTATATTTGTTGGTGTTTTTTCAGTAAGCCTTACGGATATTGAAAATTGACTATTTTTACTTTTAACCTTATAATTTTTACATTTGACAATAAATATTTTAAAACTGCTTCATAATGTATAATAAAAGCATTACAGTGATGACGTGATCAGTCAAAAATAAACATAGTTTGTTTCAAAATTAGTAAGCAGATTGTTAAAAAAATCTTTGTGATCAGTGTTACAGATTAATAAATTTCACCTGATTGGAGTCAATGGAGTTTTGTGGATGACCCTCAATGCGAATAATCGCAATAATCGTGATGATGGCAAAAAATATGACGAACTTCCAAATGTTAAGCATTATGAAGAGTTTTGTTGACGTTGGAGCTGTAATAAATAAAACAGGAATACATATTTAATTAAAAGTAATTTAGTGCAAGTGTTACAACGTTGATTAAAATTCAAAGATATGTTAGTTAAAAAAATATTTTCAAATATTTTAAATACAACTTTAATTACAAAAGATACAGTATTCTTAGCATTTGACCAACAAATTATTATTATTTAGCCGAGATAAAAGAATATTATCGTTTTTATATATAATCAGTCAATAAACAACACTGTATTTTCATTTCATGTTAAATGACATTAGTAATGCAATTAAGCAAGTACATGCATCGGCGAATACAAGTCAATTTGTTATCTCTCTGATTATCAAACAACATAATGCTGAAACAGAACTGGGGCTGACGTTTGTTTTCCATACAATTTGACATTAAATTTGCCAGAGAATGTGGTCATGAAATAGAATCTATTTTATTTTTAAAGCGTTTTTTCTTATACTATCAATTTAAGACACTCATTCTCTCAACAATGTTACCGTGTTTTCATGAAATCACATACATTTTTCATACGAAAAATGCAAACAAAAGGAAATCAAACAATAATAAGAGAATATTTGAAGTTACTGCCGTCGATTTTGTTATGGGCAACCAACCGATTGTTCCTGAAGTTGCAGACTTGTTCTGTTTTATCATATACTCGTACATAAAGAATTATTGTGTGTATTTTGTGATTTTTTTACTATTTGTGTAAAAAAATAGATTCCTGACATGTGGCAATGCCAAAAATCATCAGTAGTCAGCAAACGAACCAGGCTTGCCATTTTATCACTTGTAGCACTAGATCTAGCATTAATTTTTCTGAGTTAGCTCTAAGAGTTTTAAAAAAATGCTAGTTAAGCATATTTTTTATAATTATTTAACGTTTTTAGAACAATGTATGAAAAATAAAACAAAGAATTGTTATTTCCGGTTATACGAATAGAGAGGGTGTGAAATAGCTGGAAAAATGTTGGTCCTGAAATAACAATTAGAAAAAACTAAAAATCTTTTAGTCCTCTCATAATTTTTATGAAATATTTTAAGCTATTCCATAGCTCTTATCGCGGGTTTTGAGCGCGGCGACCGAATCAAGAAATTCGTTACGAAAAAACCTAACACTAAGTTTGTTTCTTAAGTCTTTTGTGTTTTTTAAGTATTTGAATCGCCTAGCGTATGTTAACCCCTAAAGTATGCTAATGATTTCATTAAAATAGAGTATTGCCAGAACAGATTTTTACATGTAGGAAAACACAAAATCGCGTACTTACGAGCAATCGTGGTTGACATGATATACACAAACAAACAGACAATTCGTAGGTTTTTAAGCGGTATTTTCCAGATATTTAGAGGATATCAAGTCTCAAACTTATGTTTCTTATTTCAGTTACCACAAACCTATAGTTTCAATGATAAAAATTCCTGAATAAACATGTATTGTAAGATAATAAAAATGTTTTAAACGATTTTAACTTCTCATTTATTCAATAAAAGAAAAAAAATTGTTTTCTTATCGGTCACCACGCTCAAAAAGTGTAACTTGAATTAATATCAAAGAAAAAACTTGAATCAATATCAAAGAAAAAAAATAATGCATAAATAAAAAATAAATAAATAATTATAATTGCATAAGTTGATAAAAAATGCTATGCAATATCTTTGCTGCGGCAGTCCCCGAGTGCCACACGTCTTTTTTATTTATGTTGGTCTTCTCTTACCAATTTTTTATTTTTTCGGTCTTAGCATAGCCATTATTTAAATTGGACTTTTTAGAGCTTGCACACACTAAGTACATATGTACATATGTGTTGATATAGATGGCCAATAAAAATAAAGGCCGCGAAAAAACTTAGAAAAATAAAAATCTTCTGTAATGGTTATGAGAAGAGAGAAAAAATAAATGTCTAATATATACATATGTATATTAATTAGACACAAATAAATTAAAACCTTTCATAATAGTTATAAGAAGACCAAAAACATATTAATCATTTTTAACTGTTATTAAGAGTTTTTTTATTTTAAAAAGCCTTGAATAATACTTCTTTGAAGATTTTTATAAATAAATATTGGGCATAAAAGTTATGTCCCTGCCTTACATAGTATATCAGGAGAATATTGTAAAAAATCGTTTCATCTGA
The DNA here is from genome assembly GCA_956483585.1 of Gymnocheta viridis. NCBI lineage: Eukaryota > Metazoa > Arthropoda > Insecta > Diptera > Tachinidae > Gymnocheta > Gymnocheta viridis. The sequence continues at coordinate 54,849,857 of OY101440.1, read as the reverse complement.
AATATACAAAAATGAGTAAGTCTGTGAGGAAGATGCAAATAATATGGTTGATATTTTGAATACTCTTAACTTAAATTAAAATATAATAAAATTAAAGAAATTTAATATCAGTACCTTATACAAATGATAAAAATTAGTTTAAAATGTAAAGATGTCTGAAATGCAAAATATTTTTTAACTATATTAATAACAAGTAAGAGAGATATATTCGGCTGTGCCGAATCTTATATACCCTTCACCATAGTATGAAGTGACAAAAGTAGTCACAATCACGAAAATTCACGCCCACGAAATACGAAAAAAAAGAACTTAAATGGAAAAAATTACATTACAGCAAAAAAAAAGTGCCACTCACCGTCTCACGGACGCACCCTCACGTGATGGAAACAAAAAATTAATCACGATCACGCATTATTGGTTCTAATCTTTATTTCATAGTATAGACTGATTTCATAAACACAGCTTGCAAAGCAACACTGGAAGCATGAGTTTAAAAGGCATTCTAGTGTTGCTTTGCAAACTGCGTTTATGAAGTCAGCCATAAATTACGTATTTCGTAACAAATTTGTAACACTTTCTTGCCTAGAGTGCATTATAAAAATATTTACATCCCCTTATTAGCGCTTATATAATTTTTCACAGATCCAAGAAGTGTTTCAACGTCTTTATCAAAAAGCCAGTGGTCTTCGAAATGATTTGAAACGTGAAAAGATTTAATAATGAAGAAATTCTCCCAAAATAGATTAAAAAAATCGTCAACTATTAACTAAATCGTAAGCAGTTGATGAAAAACGAATTAAAACAATTTAAAGAACATAAAACTTAAAAAAACTAACAAATAGCTAGCAAAATTTGATAAGCAAAATCCAGTTTAAAGCGTGGTGTGTAACTTGCAGTTTTTAAAGCGTCAAGAGCTTAAAACTTATGAAACGCAAGCGCGTAGAACGCGTGGTGTGGACTTTCAGCTTTAATGTAAAAAGCTGTTTAACTTTTTACGCGTCAGAAGCGTTGCAAACTTTTGTTTTGTAACTTGCTCTATGAAAATACTCTGATTCAACTCGTAGAACGCGTGGTGTGGACTTTCAGCTTAAGCGAATAGTGCGTACCGAAGAGAAAATACATAGCTGCTATATCGACCAGTTTCGATGAATATCGCGATATGCCGATCCGTCGCCGTTGCAAGAATTGGGCTTATGTTATTCGATCACATGGAGGATTTCACGTGAGGACCTCAGAATTTTATTAACCTAATTAAATTTGAAATAATTTAAAATTAATTAATGCATTACTTCTTAAAAGACTAAAAACCGGTTATTCGCACCGGTTTTGATAGAATAAATGAAAACCTCGTATTTAAAAGTAACACTTTAGGAATAATTCGAATACGGTGTTTTATATTTGTCAAATATTTGGTAACGCTAGGCACAAAGCATATAGAAGTGACAGAAAGGGAGAACAATATATATATATGAGCTATTTGCGACTCACGCTTTACGCACAATTAACGAAAGAGAAATGAAAATATTATTCGCATTCTCTTTAGTTTTATTTATCGCGTACGTTTGAAGACTATGTAATATTTTGTATTAAATAAGAACAAATACCAACACTTAGCCGCACTATATATTTATCAATGACTTCTTAGATCAGTACAAATTAAAAAATCTCAACTTTCTTGAATATATGAGCATTTTTCGTGTACAATTTTTTATGTTATATCTTGTTTACATCCCTTTATTCGCAGCGTTTTGTATTCTATAGTTGTCCCTTTCTACGCTGTTCAGCAATTCAGATGATTTGGACTATTTGTAACAGTAATTTTTTACATGTCTGGTATTAGTTTGCGCTCTAGGGTTCTCAAAACCATTGTTCTTGTGTGCTTTGTAACCAATACTTGTAGTTTTTTTTTTAAATCAAAGAACCTCCCATATCTGTCTTTGTGGCATCGTAGCTCCTAACTCGGTTAATAACCCGAATTGAATTGTTTACAAACTAATGCGTCTTGTTTATGATTAATCGCTCGTTAAAGTCTGATTTGAATATAAATCAAAATCAGTTCAAGTAAATACATAAACACATTAATTACTAAAAACGATGGCACCGGTCAAACTCCATGTTTATGTTGGTTGAATTAGTAAGAAATTCAACTACAAAAGACATAAACCAATTAAATATACATAAATGGAAAATAGATTGATCTCAGTAGCCAACGGCGCTGGAAAAAGCGAGAGAGTAATAATATACGGAATAATTATCAGAGATGGGCATTTCGTACTAAACGAAATTGAATTAACCTAGGATTTGTTTATTTTTTGGCCAGGTTATTTAAATGTTCTTATTTATTTCCAATAAGCTAATTGGGCCTATTATTTTTATGTAAATAAAAAACTTTTTTACATCTTCTTCCCAACGTTTCGTCAATTTTTTGTTGACATCTTCAAGGGATTTTTATGTAATTATTTAGTAATTTATCACATTAAATTCTATTTAAAAGATTGCAACATTTAACATGAAATTAAATTAAACACACAACTTAAATTAGTATCACAATGGTGATAGCTTATTGGAAATAAATAAGGAAATTAAATTAACTTGTAGAAATGAATACAAGAATTTTCGTATTCTAATTTATTATTTTGTTGATATTCCTAGTCAGTAGTATCCACCGTCAAAAGTGGTAAATTCGAATAAATAATGCTGCTGATAAGGTGGTGTAGCGGCCTCGTAATCAGTACTGATCTGTTCTGCTAGTCTGATGGATAATTGTTCCAACATTTCATTCTTAATAAAAATAATTTTAACATTTTTTTGTTAAATTAGCAAAGAAATGGGTACTCAGATTTGAACTGGCGCCAAAGAATTCCTTTCAACATAACCCTAAAACAGGTAATTACGCAATTAATTAAAAAAATTTAAGAAAAAGTTACAATAAAGCATAATAAAACAATCATGTCAAAAATCTACTCATGCACGTTAACTTACGCTCAATTTTGCTATACTCACGTCGATGCACTCTCATGTGATAGAAACAACAAACGCTAATCGCGTGAGTGGTGCCCAGCTACCCACACCCATCCTAAAATATCAGGTAAAGCTTTTTTTTTTAAAGAAAATGCATATGGATTTGTATCTAATACACATTAGCCCAATTCATAATGTTGTGCAAATGGTCTTGCATCGTTGTATTTGTAAAGTGGTCTAGCATATTTTTACTCTCCATTAAAAATAAACAACACAAAAACCTATAGTTTATTTTGCTACAACCAATTGAGATTGAACTCTGAGATTGACGAACTAAAAAATGAAAAGTGAAGAAGTTTTGTAACATGTTTTTAGAAAACAGCGTTCATAATTGATTGTAAATATTTACAATTGCATAAATTTGCAATCTCAAATGCACAACATTGTGAATTGGGCTATTATGTATTAACACAACTAAAGGAAATTACAATATTGATGTGAAAAGCATGTTTGCTACAATCCAACTAAGTAAACAATCACAAAAAATTACGTTCATTGCGAAAACCGGGGAACAGCGTTGTCAACTTTAGAATTTCAAGAAGCAATAAAACCAAGAAAAAACGCGTATTTTCCAATGGTATTCTATATTTTTTGTTCTTCTAGTTTATTTAATTTATCTCGTAGCAATTACTTCAGGACATTTACGTGATCTTTAGGAAGTTAAAGGGTGCTAAATAGAAAGCATATACATATATTGTTTACAAAGTGGGACAGTAACTGAAATCTTGAAAGTGTTTTGTGAGTCAAACAGTGACTTAGATTACTTTCACGTTAACAATAAAACTTAGCAGCGCTAGAAAATAAAATTGGATGTAATCAGCGAACAGGTTCCTGAAAACTATTAAAACTAATTTTTGCTGAATCTTGACTTAGAACAATATGTAAAGTGTTTCATAACGCTGCAGAAGGAAACATAGACATAACAAAGCATATCGGCCTGTGTGCAAATTTATCGTATATTGCACTTTCTTTAGAATCTAAACCCATTAATTCATCTGTTGACAAAATATCATAGCGATAGATATAATAGTTATGGAGATAACGCAATGTACATTTTATCGTATATATAATATTAATAAAATTAGTAATAAAAACGCCCTCTTGTAAATTTAATTTTTTTTATTTTAAAAAAAGTTATTGCAAAACTAAATTGGATGATTAATTTTGCGCCACCTTATATATCAGTCTTTCTTTGAAATGATGACTTACTTATAGGATATTCATCTTTATTGTGTCCGAGTGCCTCTATAGTTGCTTCTATAACATACGTACATAGAATGTCTTAATCTTAACTGACACCTGTCTAATGCAGAAACTAATTTTGGAGTGATAAAATCTTTCCTCAGAGAAGTTTTATAAGTGTGTTGCCGGTTGCCACAGGCAAATATTCTTCTAAGTCTGTCATTTCAGACTCAGACGCCGAATTTTCTGCAGGTGCATCATAAGATGATGTCGAAGGAGTTAAGGATGCAACACATTTAGTACATCGCTTTTGCTCTTCAACATTTCTTAGGTGCCTCTTTTCCTCTTTTTTGACCAATTTTTTTTCTATTCTGCTTAAATGACCAAGTCGGCCTGCCTCTCTCTGCTTTTCCAAAAATATTCTATCTTCATTTATCTTTATTAATTGAATAGCATCGGCATGCGCAATGTCAAATAAATTGTTCATGTTTTTAACAAACTCTTGACGACGATGCTTAAACACTTCTTGGGTTTTGTTTGCGCTCTTTTGCAAATCTCTCCGAACTTTGTATACGGCAACTGGTTTCTTAACACAGTTAGGTAAATTTCTAGTTGGTATTTGTTCCTTTTCCCAAAAAATAATGCACTCACGAATAGTAAGATTTGCGCTTTCATTAAATTCACTTTACGGATATTATAGAAAAAAACAGAAAGTACTTGTTTATTAGAGGGAAGTTTTGAACCGGTTATTTGATACCTTATGTCCCCTATTAAAAATATTCCTTTTTTAGAAACTGCCTCCAAAATATTACCAGAACTAAAAATTCTGTTGTTGCTGTGCAGCGACAAATATATTTATTTTTATAAGTTAAGTTTTACGTCATAGCACCGTCAAAGCGAATGCAATAAAAAATTCAAACACTTTAAAACGCTGAAATAAACAGAACAGAAGCAGGCGTTGAAAACATTAGCTTCGGAGTGAAGGCATTGACATGTTGCGATGAAATTCGGCACGGGTTACCGTGATTCTATGTACATGACTCTTTTTCTACAATTGTTTTAATATCATGTGAACAAAATTAGAGGGTATGCGTTAAAAAAAAGAACGTTTATTTTTTTTGGGACACCCTAATGTGTTTGGATGTATGTATAATTATATACTTTTTATTTATTATTTACACATATAACAGGCATCTTAATTTCCTCATCGCCAGTAGATTCGGAAGTAGCATTTGAATAATTATCACGAGAGTGTCATAATTTTATTAAATCACTGGAAATTACTAAATCATGGCAGCATTTCTGTAACTTTTTTGAAGAGCATTGAATGTATAATAAGGAATTGAGCATTTTAATTCTAGCACGATTTCTTTCTATAGTTTTTATTATTTTCATGGTACTAAAAAGTTGTTCAACCTCAACGTTACTGAAAGGAATACTACGGGCTGGTAAAATAAGGCGTTGGATTTTTAATAGCTCGCCATTTTATCAGGAGTCATATTATTGCGGAAAACCCAGCTTTGTACATTTCTCACTGATCTTTGGAATTGGGCATTCCAAAAACTATACTAAACCGTATTATGAATAAAGATGATGGATGACTTACATATATATTAAAGAAGCCGGCGCTGCGTGTAACTAGTGATGATACCTTCGCTCTATTACGTGAAAAGTTTCCTGGCTGAGTGAATTCTCGAAGAGGCGATCACAATTGTCCAACGAGATCATTCATTCTCTTTTGAATAGTTGAGCTGTGCGGAAGTATTTACGCTTGAGTTCGGTTTTAAAACTTGAAAATGAACGGTGCTATACAGAGAAATAAAATATTATATTGTGCAAATTGCACTGTGATAGGAAAAAACGGAATTTTTAAATTCCAAGAAGTGCGAAAGACACTAAAATAATAAAATTAAGAAACCATAATAAGGGTGTGTGCGTATAAACCACCCTTAATTACATTTAAAAAGGAAAGTGGTGCAATAGAGCCATTAAGTATGTGTCTATAAACCACCCTTAGGTGCACAACGACAAATTTTGAGAAGTGCGATCGTTATTTAGGAAAAGGGAAAATAAATCAGGAGTGCAATAAGCCAAAAAGTGTGTGTGGAAAACACAGTTTGCTGATTGCTGAAACACCCATATCTGTGTGTGCGGTGAATTGCTGTGTGAGCTGCTGCTGTTACTATTGCTGTTTGCCGTAACTGGGGATTTACGGCCCGTAATTAAGGATACTTTTCAGTGGAAATTGGTATATTGGTAATATAAATTACATTTATATTTATTAATTTTATTTTTTTTTAAGACACATGTTGTCTGTTAAGAGGAAGGGCGAACCGCTTAAGGGTGACGAAGTTGATGCTTTAGAAAATTTCATGACGCAATCGGTTAGCGATGTATCTTTTTTGGGGGAAAATGGTTCCGGTAAAAGGTTGAAGACGAGTTCACCGAAGACCAGGAAATCGGTAAGGGCGGTTAGGAATATCTCGTTAGATGATGATGATGAGAAATTGTTTAGTGCCGCCTCTGATGTGACGGATAATAGGTCAAGTTGTAAAAAGGTGAAAGTTGTGAAGAAGGTTGATGTTTTGGCGTCAGGAGATGCTATTCAGCAGTTAGGTAAGGTTAGGGATAGTATGACTGGGGCTATTATGGATGTTGATATATCCAAGCATGATGCTAAGATATTGATGAAGCAATCAGCAGCGTTTGAGAGCCTAGTAATGAGACTCATTGGGGAAAATGAGAGGTTAAGAGGGCGTTTGGACATATTAGGGTCTGAGGCTAAGACATCAGTTAATGCTGATGTTGATGGTAATAGTTGTGGTGCCTCATCTGTGGTTACAGGTAAGGCTGCACTTGTGTCAGCTGCACTGGAGGTTAAACCGATAGAAACCTGGTCAGTGGTGGTAAAGGGGAATAAGACGGAAAAACCTGAGGAGTTAGTACAGAAAGTTGTAAGGGAAGTTGGGTCTTCACTCGGTGTAAGAGTGCATGGTGTTAGGCCAATTAAAACTGGTGGAGCGGTTATACGCACACCATCAGTGGCTGAAAGGCAGAAAATTGCTGCCAACACAAAGTTTGCGGAAATAGGGTTAAATGTTGAGGTGTCGGATAAGTTGGGGCCTAGAATAAGGGTACAGCGGGTACATACGGAGCTGTCCACGCAGGAATTTATGAAGGAGTTATACGAAATTAATCTAAAGGGCAATATATCTCTTGATAATTTTAAGAGGTCGGTTAGGCTCATTAGTAGCTCTTGGGAGGTAGCAGTGGGAAGACAGACTAATGTCACGATGGAAGTGCCTGAGAAGGTTAAGGAAATTTTAATGCCAGGGGTATATGCTAAATGGTTTAGGTTCAATGTACGATCATTAGACCCGGTCATGACATGCTATAGATGCTATAGCTTTGACCATAGAGTCAAAGATTGTAGGATGACGGAGAATATCTGTCATCGCTGTGGAGTTAAGGGACATTCTGTCTCGAAATGCACGAATGCAATTAAATGTAGAAATTGTGAATTTAAGGGCCATGCAGCAGATCATATTATGATCTCAATGGCATTCCCAATATATGCGGCTAGGGTTGCGCGTACGAACGCGAGACATTGAATACGTAAACATAATGGATAGGTTAAAGATTTTGCAACAAAATCTTCAGAGGTCGTACGTGGCTACGTGCGAATTTGGTCAGGTGATGCGTCGTCGTGGTGCGGGTTTTGGTTTGTGCTAAGAACCGTATTATTCAGGTGGTTGTGTTAGGGGGTATTATTCAGGTGGTGGTAGTAAGGGACTACCAGGAGGATCTAGAATATATGTTGATTCTGTGGGGGATGCTGCCATTCTAGTTGAGGGCACTGACTTTGACTGCACGGTAGTTAGTCATACCCCACATGGTATCTGCATAGCTGTAGAGGGTAGTTTGGGCAAAATTCTCTTAGATTAGACACTATCTAAGCATAGTAGGAGATTAGATAATTATTTGAGTTTCATGCATTCGGTCCTCGTTTATGCGAGTGGCACTCCTGTCATATTTGGCGTTGATGCTAATGCATGCTCCAGTATGTGGTTCAGTAAGATGCCCAGGAATGCTCCTGGACAGCGGAATTACATACGAGGTGTAGAGTTTAGTGAATGGCTAGTTGCAGAAAATGTCTCTGTTTAGAATGAGGCTAGCGACTTGTACACTTTTGACTCTTCGAATGGTAGTAGTTATATTGATGTTACTATTGTCAATAATATAGTAATATCAGGCCTCAGGAGACAATTCCAGAGGGCTAGACGTTCTAATGCTGATGATATAGTGCAGCGTAAAACAGCATACTTGACTGGCCTTAGGGCCTATAAGGATTGAATTCTTAAGGTCAAGGAAGATGAGTGGAGGGATTTTGTTAGGAATAATAGGGAGGACCCTTGGGGTAGAGTTTATCGTATTTGTAGGGGTCGGAGTAGGATAACAGAAGTTGAAGGCCTCCAGATTGGCGATGTTACTTTGACATCGTGGGGAGATTGCACTGAGACTCTGTTAAGGACATTTTTTCCTGATGCTGTATTGGAAAATCAATTGCTTCACAATGATGAGGCGGTTGTGCCGCCAGTTCTAGATAGGTCGGAAATTGATGGTAGTATAAGTTTAATTATAAGCAGGAAATCACCAGGTATTGATGGTATGACTGGTGAGATGTGTAAAAGCATCTGGAAGGCCATACCGGAATATATAGAGGCCTTATATGTTAAGTGTTTTGCTCAAGGCTATTTTCCTGTGGCTTGGAAAACTGCCCGCGTTGTGATTCTTCTGAAGTCACCTGATAAGGTTAGGAGCGATCCTAGCTCTTATCGGAGCATCAGTCTCATAGCCGTACTTGGTAAAGTATTGGAGAGGATAATGGTGTCACGACTGAAAGAGGTCTACGGCGATGGCATTTTTGAAAGCCAGTTTGGTTTTAGAGAGGGAAGATCAGTCGATGATGCTTGGCTACATGTTAAGCGTTGTGTCGGTGAGTCTTCCGCTAAGTATGTCTTAGGTATATTTGTTGATTTTAAAGGAGCTTTTGATTATCTATCATGGGATGTTATATTAGATAGATTGCGTCGAGTAGCCTCTTGTTAAATTTTATTTAAAAAAAGATGAATTGATTAAGAAAACTAAAATTATTCAATATGCAACATGTATGTATACAGATATAAAAAACTAATATGGTTCTTATATTAAAATAAAAAAGTACCAAAAAAGGGCTACTGTGCCGTACTCATATTCAACATACATGCATCCCATCACTGTCTACAATTTTCACGTAACCTGGTAATGAAATTCTATTTTCTACAGTTTTGTACGTTACGCCGAACTAACATTTCGGTCAGGTAAACTTTTTCATGTTACAGATACGATAAGCTGACACGACTACATTTTTGATTACTCATTTACGGTTGGCTAAAGAGGCCTTTAGGATAAGCACCCTGTTGAATTATATACGTGGACTACAGGGTGTCAAAGTTGACTACCGCAGGCATGTAAAACTTTGTTAGCTTCATAGCTTTAACAAATATTATTTGAATTTAACAAACTTATACTTTTTGCAAAGTTTTGTAATAGATAAAGAAAATATTTTTTATTTTAAAGAAATGTCTTTAATATTTTCAAAAATATTTGGCGTTTAAATTTTAAATTTATGTTTTTGGCATTGACTTTGCTCGCAATTTCTTGAATATCTCCGGTAATAGCATAGATAATATTAAAAAGAAATTATTATATGGTTTTTAAAAAAATTTTCGATCGGGTCGGAGTAGGATAACAGAAGTTGAAGGCCTCCAGATTGGCGATGTTACTTTGACATCGTGGGGAGATTGCACTGAGACTCTGTTAAGGACATTTTTTCCTGATGCTGTATTGGAAAATCAATTGCTTCACAATGATGAGGCGGTTGTGCCGCCAGTTCTAGATAGGTCGGAAATTGATGGTAGTATAAGTTTAATTATAAGCAGGAAATCACCAGGTATTGATGGTATGACTGGTGAGATGTGTAAAAGCATCTGGAAGGCCATACCGGAATATATAGAGGCCTTATATGTTAAGTGTTTTGCTCAAGGCTATTTTCCTGTGGCTTGGAAAACTGCCCGCGTTGTGATTCTTCTGAAGTCACCTGATAAGGTTAGGAGCGATCCTAGCTCTTATCGGAGCATCAGTCTCATAGCCGTACTTGGTAAAGTATTGGAGAGGATAATGGTGTCACGACTGAAAGAGGTCTACGGCGATGGCATTTTTGAAAGCCAGTTTGGTTTTAGAGAGGGAAGATCAGTCGATGATGCTTGGCTACATGTTAAGCGTTGTGTCGGTGAGTCTTCCGCTAAGTATGTCTTAGGTATATTTGTTGATTTTAAAGGAGCTTTTGATTATCTATCATGGGATGTTATATTAGATAGATTGCGTCGAGTAGGGTGGCTGGAACTAGCTTTATGGAGGAGCTTTTTTAGTGATAGGAAAGCGTGTGTTTTAGGAGCTAGTAATACGGTTTGGAGGGATGTAAAGCGTGTCTGTCCGCAGGGGTCTATTTGTGGTCCATTTATTTGGAATTTCATGATGGACCCTCTGCTAAGGCAGCTTGGGCGTTCCTATAGGTTCTGTGCCTTTGCTGATGACTTGCTCATTTTGATTGAGGGACAGTCTCGCTCTGATTTAGAGAGGGGCATTGCTGATGCTATGAGTATTGTTAATGAATGGGGAGGTCGTGTAGGTGTTTCGGTATCAACCACCAAGACTGTAAAAAAGCTGTTAAAAGGCATTTTGCATCGGGATCGGCTTCCGGTCGTCCTTTCTGGTAGTTCGAGTATTAGATATGTTACTCAGGTTATGTATTTAGGAATAATGGTGGGTGGAAGGATGACCTTTATGGCACATCCCACCTACATAAGGGATAAATTTGATAAATGAATTTTATATAATAATACCTACATATGTAAATAATACTCACCACTCTTGTAATTCATAACAGTAGTTCATAAGTAAATAAGAAATAAAATATAAAATCACTTGCAAAGTAATATACAAATCGATCGGTCGTGTTCTCTATTCTACAGTGTTTTTTTCTAAAGTGCCCATTTTCGTAAAAGTTAAATTATAAGTTATTTAATTTAATTATTCGTTCCCTCCTAAAAACTCTTAGGAGAAAACAGGTACAATGTAGTAACGAGTGTAACTGGCCGTAAGAAGATACTAATGTGTCAGAGAACTGCTATGTTGGCTTGTATGCCTGTTTGTAGGACTGTTTCAACAGACGCCCTACAAGTGTTGCTAGGTGCTATTCCGCTGGATTTGGAAGTTATTCGCCGTGCGATCATTTTTATGATCAAAAGGGATTTGCCCCTTTTTGAGTAGGAATTTAGGTCGTATTAAGAAAGTTTTAGATGGCAGGATCGATGGGAAAATAGTGAGCATGGTAGGGTCACGTATGAATTCATACGTGAGGCAGATTTTGCTCGTAGGCACCCAGATTTTGGCTTTAGTCTGAGTTTCCTTTTGACGGGCCATGGCTCCCTTAATGCATTTTTGCATCCCAGGGAGCTATATCATACTGCAGATTGCAGGTGTGGTCAAGGTGTGGAGGATTTTAGACATATTTTGATAGAATGTAGTTTATATGATGGTTTTAGGAATTTGACTAGTATGGGTATTATTCGTTCTGGTCAAGTTTGTGATCTTAGTGGAATTGTTGGAAATCCTCAGGCCTTTGAAAGACTGGGCGAGTTTGCTCGTCAGGTCTTTAGAACTAGACATGTGCACTAATTGTTATGGCGTTATAGTCCCGAACTATTCGGAGTTCAACTGGCAGTAGTTTTGGCTACGAAGTCTGACCGGAGACTTAATTCTGCTACCACGGGTGTCAGGAGCCCCAGGAACTTCGGTTTCTGCCTGGCAATAGTTGCGGTCCTTCGGAGAGCTTCGTGGTGGCTGTGGGTTAAACCCAAATCGCGGGGAGAGCGTGAGCTCGTTGTGGAGTTGCATTGCAATCGGGTGCCGTGACCCATAGATCGGTAGGAGTTTTAGATAGGCTCCGCTCCTTACCAAGGGGGAAATCATGTCCAAATATAAGGTTTCGAATTGGTACTCATGTGTGGCATTGCTATGCATCGGGGCGCTGGTGGACGCATTGTTTTCACCCAGTGCTGAGAGCACCGTCAGATAAGGCCGTATTGGCAGGTACTGACGTAAACTGCAGCATTATCTGTTATAAGTTATCGGGGACATTCAGCTGGAAATGTGCAAATTGCTGATGAAAAATTTAATGAGAAGAACATGGCCGAGCAGGTGTAACCATCGCGGTCATTTAAAGTACTACTTTTGACCATATCAAAATGAAACCTCTTATTAGAAGATCCTATAAATAGTTAAATACTAGATTAACCAATAAAGTCATGATAGAAAGACGCATGTACAAATGAGCGTTTGATTATAAATAAGTCGCAGTAGTTTTTAAGCAAATCAATCCAATCATAATGTTGCGACTATATATATATATATATATATATATATATGTATATACGTGTGTGTGTGTGTGTGGGTTTCATATCGAGACTTAGATTCTGAAAAAATCAGTACATACAGCCTCTTGTTAAATTTTATTTAAAAAAAGATGAATTGATTAAGAAAACTAAAATTATTCAATATGCAACATGTATGTATACAGATATAAAAAACTAATATCGTTCTTATATTAAAATAAAAAAGTACCAAAAAAGGGCTACTGTGCCGTACTCATATTCAACATACATGCATCCCATCACTGTCTACAATTTTCACGTAACCTGGTAATGAAATTCTATTTTCTACAGTTTTGTACGTTACGCCGAACTAACATTTCGGTCAGGTAAACTTTTTCATGTTACAGATACGATAAGCTGACACGACTACATTTTTGATTACTCATTTACGGTTGGCTAAAGAGGCCTTTAGGATAAGCACCCTGTTGAATTATATACGTGGACTACAGGGTGTCAAAGTTGACTACCGCAGGCATGTAAAACTTTGTTAGCTTCATAGCTTTAACAAATATTATTTGAATTTAACAAACTTATACTTTTTGCAAAGTTTTGTAATAGATAAAGAAAATATTTTTTATTTTAAAGAAATGTCTTTAATATTTTCAAAAATATTTGGCGTTCAAATTTTAAATTTATGTTTTTGGCATTGACTTTGCTCGCAATTTCTTGAATATCTCCGGTAATAGCATAGATAATATTAAAAAGAAATTATTATATGGTTTTTAAAAAAATTTTCGATAATATGCAAAACGAATTTTTAATTGATTTTAATTTAAGTAGCCGTAAAAAAATCAAAATCAAGTTTTTGAAATGAGAGTGAAAAATAACTAAATTTTGACAAAAATAGAGCTTGATTGTTCGACGTTTTTCTCAACATTTTTTCATAACCAAAAATTTTTTTCAATATTTCAAAAGATTAGACTTCAATAAAGACTGCAGTAGAAATTTTAAGTCGATTAAAGTCTGCACGATATATCCAACATTGGACGAATATAGAAAATTGTGTAACGAAATTTTAAATTAATCGCTTAAGAAGAAATAACGCCCATCGAGTTTTAGAATTTTTTTAATAAATTACATTAGATATATTTAAAACAATGAATCTGAATTTTTAGAAGCATTTAATATACCTGCATTAAACTTGTTCTAAATTTAATTTTTTAATTTTTAATATGTAAAAAAATGTAATAGGATAATAAAAGTTACATTTCAAGAACCATTAACAATGATTGATGGAAAAGTTGCAAATGCTCTAACGAATACAACATCCACTTGGAAATGCAAAACATGTGGAAAATGAGCTCACAACTTCATGAGAGTTCTGAAACAACTCTTAAGGAAAATGCTTTGAAATTTGGAGCCTAACCACTTCATGCCAGGATAATATTTCTGGAGTTCTACTTACATCTTACGTATGATATAAAGTATCGATCAACTTCTGGAATTGAAAATATTGCAGCGAAAAATAATGCAGATTTACATAAATTAAGAAAAGATGAGAAAAACGAATTCAGGTAGAATTCAAAGAACAACTTGGTTTAATTATAGATAAGCCTGTTCATGTTTACGGCAGTTCAAATGATGGCAACATGGCAAGGCGCTTTTTCGAAAATCCAGATCTCACATCTTCTATTACTGGTATTGATATAAATATTATAAAGGGCTTTAAAATAATATTGGTAGTGATCAATAGCAAAAAATAAATAAATATAGATACATTTGAAACGTTGCTTTAGAAACCAAAGAACCCTTCTACAACACATATCCCTGGAAATCAATGACACCAACTTTACACAGCAAAGAAATAATAAAAAATAGTATGTTGGCTTTAGGTGAACTAATAGAAGAAGGCCAAGAAGCTGGAAAGAGGGACGTTGAAAAAATCAGAATCTTCAATACACGTAAACGCTCAAAAATACTCGTAGAACAAAATATGGACCTAATGGAATATTTATTAATGTTATCAGATCCAGTCGTATGTTGTATAAGAACAAAACGGTTACCCAATATTGGACTTGAAATTGAAAAAGAGAATTCTGAATCCGCAGAAATTAAAAATCTATTAACTTTTGACATATCAGATTATTTTGAAGAAAATTTATAGTATTACTTATAATACTTTTAAATAATTCTTATACAATATATTATAACAAATAAAATAAACAATTTTTATATTTTACAATAAAAATAAAAGTTTTTAGGAAAATATTTTAAAGATATTTTTTAAAAGGAGAAATAAGTTAAAAAATATACTATCTACAGCATTCTCTGTGTATGGGTGCAGTCAAAACACTTGAAAATAGTACACTGTAAATAGCTGAAATTCACACGAGATGCCTGTTTGTAACCGTTTTGTTTAGTATTTTAAATCATAAATATACATGTGTTATATACTAATGGACAGGTAGATAACTGTTTTTTTATATTTTGAATGTGTTTAGATCATTAGGCAGTTGATTGAAAAACTTAAAAAATTAGCCATTCATATTTTCTTCACATATATTTTTTTAGATTTCAAAATTCATTAAAAAAAATCCATTTAATATATCGTTGCAATTTTTTTAATATAAGAGGATTACTATGTTCTTTAATGAATGATGAAGAAACAAAAATTAAAAAATTAAATTTAGAACAATTTAAATGCTTCTGAAAATTTGACTATTTTTAGTAAATCTGCTGTCCTCGCCACATTTTTGACCGTGCGGGTAACAATAAAAATTCAGATTCATTGTTTTAAATATATCTAATGTAATTTATTTAAAAAATTCTAAAACTCGGTTACAAAATTTTCCATATTCGTCTAATGCTGGATATATCGTGCAGGGTTTAATCGACTTAAAATTTCCACTGCAGTCTTTTTTGAAGTATAA
Organism: Gymnocheta viridis; assembly: GCA_956483585.1. Classification (NCBI taxonomy): domain Eukaryota; kingdom Metazoa; phylum Arthropoda; class Insecta; order Diptera; family Tachinidae; genus Gymnocheta; species Gymnocheta viridis. Next base: position 54,834,250 of record OY101440.1, on the reverse strand, counting down.
TTTTTTGAAGTAATGAAAAATAAAATATTTGGGGTTGCAAAAATGTTGAGAAAAACGTCGAACAATCAAGCTCTATTTTTGTCAAAATTTAGCAATTTTTCACTCTCATTTAAAAAAATTGACTTTGATTTTTTTCACGACTACATGAATTAAATCAATTAAAAGTTTTTATTGCATATTATCAGAGATTGTATTAAGAATCTTATAATATTTTCTTTTTAATTTTATCTTTGCTATTACCGGAGATATTGACAAAATTGCGAGCAGAGGCAATGCGAAAAATCAAAATTTAAAAATTGAAAGCCAAATAAATATCTTTGAAAATATTAAAGATATTTCTTTAAAATAAAAAATATTTTCTTTATCTATTAAAAAACTTTACAAAAAGCATAAATTTGTTTAAGTCAACTAATATATGTAAAAGCTATCAAGCCAACAAAGTTTTACATGCCAGAGGTAGTCAGCTTTGACACCCTGTAGCCTACCGTATGCTTCAACAGGGTGCTTCCAATTAGAAAATCCTTAAGGCTTAGGTTCTCCTCTATGATTTTAGCATACATTGTTTTGTAATCGGATCGCAAGTTTCAAAGATACAGATTTATTGCCCTTTTTTTCTAATTGCCTCCACTGTGCGGCGGATACTAGGAATATCTTATTCAAAACTTCAAGTATTAACAATCAATATATATATATAAAAATGAATCTGTATTTGTATGTTTGTTTGTTTGCATGTTCCTTATAGGACGCCAAAAGGTACGACCGATCGTTTTGAAATTTCAGAACTGCCTTACCAATGACAATGAAATTCAAATAGGCTATTTTTTAGAAAAATTTTGGGGATAGGGCTCCCCATACAAAGCAATTTTTAATTTTCCTATATCTGAATAACTACGAGGGTGGATTGATATTGAAGCTACCTAAATAGGAAAAATTTTTTTTTTTCAAAAACCGTTTATTTCTCAACATAATCTCCTTTTAGCTCAATACACTTAGTCTAACGTTTCTCCAGTTTTTGTATCCCTTTCAAAAAATAGAATTTTTCGAAGTCCTTAAAATGCACATTTGTTTGGTCAATAATTTCATCGTTGGAGCTAAATCACTTTCCACCGAGCCATTTCTTTAGGTTTGGAAATAGGAAGTAGTAACTAGGGGCTTAATCCGGAGAATATGGCGGATGAGGTACTAATTCGTAGCCCAGTTCATATAGCTTTTCCATTGAGACTGCTCACGTCACACGTTTACGTTTATGATCAATTGAGAGCAAACGCGGCACCCATCTTGCCGATAGCTATTTCATATGCAAATATTCATGCAAAATGTTGAACACACGTTCATATGATATGTTTACCATTTCAACAATCTCACGTAACTTGTTCGGCGACCATTCATAACGATATCGAGGATTTTCTTGATATTTTCTTCAGTAACCCACCTCTTTTGGCCTTTCTGTTGATGGTATTGCATAGCCATGTAATCCGGCGGAGCAGGCTCACTGTAATGTTTATCGAGCTTTTCTTTTGTCTATTTCGCCGTTTTCCCTTTCAAATAATAGTGTTTAATCACTACACGAAATACACTTCTTTCCATTTTTTTAAGAAACACAAAAGTTGCTTACTTCAAACGACTACAACAAATAAACTAATCAATGAATTTGGGTGAAATTTTAACAGCTGACGTTTAATAGATCGCAATTTAAAAAAACAAAGCTTTTGTGTTTGTGCTGCCATCTAGTGCTAGGTAGCCCCAATATCAATCCGCCCTCGTAATATAGTGAGACTCTCCAAATTTACTCTGAGCGGTTCTTAGAAGAAAGTAAAACTTCCATAAAAATCTCGAAGGTATCGCTGGCGGAAACGAGTGAAGCTTTCTAAATTCGACGTGTGTTATTCCTCATTGGAGGAAATTATAAATTTTCTTATATCTGTACTCTATAAAAGGTGGGATTTCCAAATTCGATATGTGTTATTCCTAGACTGAAGCTTTCTATTATATCAGCACGAATACAGTAGTTAAGCAATCAAAACTTTATATGGGTTACTCTAAGAACAAATAGCGCCTTCCGGCAAAATCTTTGTGGTATCAGACGAGTGATAATTGAATAATTCCTCCAAGTGCTCGAAAGGGCTTGCTTGCAGTTAGTTTTGTATAATAATTGGTTGGATCTTTGTTATGAAATCTGGTCTTTTGCAGAGTTATGATTTAATTAAATAATATTTGAAATCTCCAGATTAAACAATAGCCATTGTCTTCCCTTCTACACGCGGAAAGTGTACCTTGCAAAGTCTTGGAAAAAGGTAAAGACAGAGATGAAGTATTTCGCGCTCTCTCACCCTCTCTCATTCTATCAGCAGAATTAAGATTTTTCAAAGTACAATTTCCGTGTCTAAAATAATGGAATTCTAGAAGTAGGATATAAAAATCGATAATTTATACTTTTATGTGTATGGGTGTAGCGAATAGCGCCGAGTGTGGGTAGTATATAATAAATGTCAAATTCCATTTTAATATATAATTATAATAATTTACATGGTTGTTTACTACATAGTAAATACTTGTTATATAAATACTGTACAATAATACAGAGTTTATGTAGTTTGTGTCAAAAAGTATGTTGTTCAATGACTTCTGAGTATTGACATTTTTAAGTCATTACTTTTAATCCTAGGTGGTAAGTACTTGCTATGGCAAACTAATGATTCAAAATGCCAAAGAAAATATACTGACAAGTACAGGTTTTTCAACAAGAACTTTGTTTTCTAAAACAAAACAAAAGTTTAGACGTAGATTATTAAAATTTTATTGTATTATAGGCAATTATGAATGAAAAATGATATCTGGCAAATGTTCACCACGACCACGCTGACAGATGTCGATTCTTTCGTAAAAGTTTTTAATCACTTTTTTGCAAAATAGCGGCCCTATTTCGTTAATCACATCACGGATTTTGAGTTTTAAGGCTGCAATCAGTTCGATTGCCTCCGTATAAACTCTTTCCTTAACATAGCCCCACAAGAAATAATCCAGTGGTTTTAAATCACACGATCTGGCTAAGTGACCAGCCAGAGACAGAGCTGATCATCGTCAATAATAGGCCAAAATTGAGTTGTTAACATCACGATAGCGTGATAGATTGACCGTTACCGCATATCCAGCCTCATCTTCAAAAAAACGGCCCAGACCACATAGCGTAACATACAGTGGCACGTTGCGCATGCAAAGGCTTCTCAATAATCGCTCTAGGATTTTCTGACGCCCGAACCGGCAATTTTGCATGTTGACGTACCCTGACAAGTGAAAATGGGCTTCGCCTGAAAAAATTATTTTTTCAGAAAAACCAGCGGGCTGTTCCTGAGTGATTCGAGCGAATCTACGGCGGTGTGAATGGTTGGTCGGCTTCACTTCCTGCACCAGTTGAACCTTGTAAGGCTTTAAGGTCAAATCCTTACGCAAAATTCGCCATCTGGTGGTTTTGGATAACCCCAATTGTTGAGAACGTCGAGGAATTGACAAATTTGAATCCAACTCGAACACGCGTTGGTGTTGGCACGATTATGTTGTCCGAAAATATCACGAATTTTACGAAATGTAACTTTAATAGAAATACCATTTTCATAGTGGATTTTAGTTATTTTAATGCGACTTTCGAGCGAAATTGAATTTATTTTAACAATTGCCAATGCATCTACTACTAATAAGTCAAAAAAATCAAAACTATAATGTTGTTGGTGTTGCCACAATTGAAAAACAATGTTCTTGTTGAAAAATCCTTTACTTCATATGTATGTACGAGTATGTTAGCATACAATATTATTACTTCGCCAATAAAGTTTTGCTGGGAAGTTTTTATCCTTTAAAGTTATATAACCGTTTTTGGAATATAAAAATAATATTGCCCATTTCAAAATTATTATGTCATTTTCTTTGAATGAATTAAAATTTATTTAAACTCAATTTCAATTAAAATAATGTCTGACTTTATTTTGTTTTCCTAGTACAACGTTTTGTGATTATTTCCTTATTTTTTCATAAACTACCCTACAAGAAGTTGCCATAGTAGGTGTTTTCGTACCAAATTTCGATAAAAAAATTTTTAAATTATTTAATTATTTATTTATTGGTAAGTATTTTATAAAATGAATTTATAAGAAATGCAAGAAAAAAAAGGAATAGTGCGGGCTGCTGAATCATTGCACTTTAAATTATCTCATTTGGCATCATTTTTATATACGTATGCACGTATTTGATCGGCAGAGTATGTTTTCAAAAGAAATTTCATGCAAATATTATGGGTTTGTTATTGTGGGGATTGTTTTTAGCAAGATTTTGTTAATTTTTTTTTAAAGAACAAAGACAAACCGCGAAGCCATTTTAGCTTGTCTGCGGAAACACCCAGGGTCTAGGCAGGAATCGAACCTGCGACCCCCCGACTAATAGTCTAGTACGCTAGCTACTAGTCTACGGGGTTCCAATAAAAAATGTTTCGCAATGGCAACGTTGAATCATAAACAAAATCACACATACACGAACGTGTACTGATGCGTATACCCATCAGCAATGACTACCAGATGGTGCAGCAAATGACCGTCATTGGTTTTGTAGGGTAATTACCACGTTTTCATCCAGTCAATTTTGTAAACACAGCCATGTAATACCCATTTAGTATTTAAAAATTCAAACTTCTGAAAAATATTAAAAGCAACAAGTTGTCTTTTAATTGTGCTCCCACTAATCCTGGTTGTTTAAATACATCCTTTTTACTTTTAATGCTTTTCAAACGAACTTAATTTGTAATTTCTAAATACTTTCACACAAACAAGATGTGTCCTTGTCGCCTAGCATTTGCATGCCATGGATTATGTGTTTGTAATATAGTACGTCATAAAACGTAAATGGCTGCACAGTAGAGGGAAAATTGTATATGTAGGTGGTTATTACATTTTAATCCCGAAATATCAAAACGGTAACATGATTAGAATTACGAAATAAATATGGATTTTTAATTATAATTTTAATTTTGCAGAGAAGACCTTTTATTAGTATGAATAATTGTATGTAGATATTATCATATGACTATATAAAAATAGTAATTTTAAAGATAGTTTAAATGTTTATTTACAATATTTTCATGTTGTGATAAAAATTCATAGTTTACGCTTCTAAATTATCCTTTTGGTAAAAAAATATTAATTATTGTAAAACTATATTTACATATCGTCATACAAAATGCAAAATAAGGTAGCATCACTATTCATAAGTTTACAGGAGAAACAAAAAACTGTATAATATGGAAACTGTTTAAGATATTGAAAACATGTTTTCGCGGTCTTTAGCGCTTTCTATCGAATTTTGGGCAAAAGGACAGCGTTTTTTTATGTAAATAGTTGACAACACTAATGATGATACGTTTTCTTTTTTGTTTAATAAAATCATTCACTTCATGATACGTTATTTTGTATTTGGTTAATAAATTTTTTGTATTTGTTAACAGAAGCTTGAAATTTTGCACACATATGTATGTATGTAAATCGTAATCAATAAAAAAAATAATTTTACGTTGTTTTGAATATTAGGTACATATATATATGTACATAAATGGAAATCGTTCTTGATAGAAAACTTTTCCTACAAGAGAATAACAGCAAGGTACTTTTTTCTATCAGTCGTTTTACATTATATTTTACTGATTAATGGCTCGATTGCGATTAAACGATAGCAATTAAATAAACAAATCGGAGCATTAAGCCCTATCTAGGAGAAATATTGTCTTGAACTGGTATGTATACTGCAGATAAGTACATACATGTAAGCACGTAGAAGAATGTTATGATGTCATTGTTATAATTATACTTAAAAAAAAATAATAAGTAGCAATTGAAGACTTAGAAATTGTAACTGAAAAACTTTTTAACACTTAAAAATCCGGAAACCAAAACCATCAAGCTTGGCAACCGATATCTATCAAATAGCGTTTCCTTCAATACCGGTATTATACCGTTTCTGTATAAAAAATCTTATAATACGGGAAGAACTAAGAAAATGTTTCAAATAAAATGCTCAAAGCAGTTTTCTTTGCCATCTCTTTGTGGAGGCGATAGCTGCTTTCCGATGCTGACTTTTATTAAGGACTTCGTGGTGAGAATCACAAAAGAGACCAGAGGTGACACGAAACGGCATGCTATTGTAGTTGTTTTGCTGACTCTGTAGTAGTAAACAAAGAATTGTTCATGTTTTGTTGTGGTTTTGTATTCTTACTAATTTGTGGCGTAATAAAAAAAGTTGTAGAAATATATTAATTTAAGCAAAAAAATGCTAATGGTAATATAACTTTAAAAATAAAAATTTTACGAGTTATTTCATGATCTATAGAAGAAATAAATTCCATTACAATTTATAACTAACATCATCATTTGTTACTTGCAAAATGCTTTAATTTTGTTTTGTTTATTTTCCCTTATTGTTATATTATATTGCTGTCTCTTTTTAACAAAAAGTAGATGGGTAAAAAGGTGATTTGGACCAAAACATTATTTCAAAGTTTCATCTCTGGTCTACCATGTGGTGAGAATAACAGTCTATAATTACCAGTCGACTGCCAGAATTTGCTACCTTCTAATGCAAACGCTAATGCTAGCGCGTGTATCAGTGATTGAATGATAGGTCTACCAAATGATTGACGGAACCGTCAACTATTAACACGCGTAAAGGAATCGAAATGGTTGTGGGCTGCTTCGAAATTTTGTATAAATATTTTACTTTTGAAGCAATCCGATATTTTGTAAACGAATGAAGACAACTATAAAAACATTGAATGTCACTTTCAAGAAATATGTATACCAAAAGTGGAAAATAAAATGTTTAGATGGTGTAAAAGTTAAGTCCTCGATATTTTCGAAACAGCAAATTTGGACTCAGAGTTCTTAAGGAGGCCGTATTTCAGGAATGGTTTTAGTTTTTAAGAATAAAATCATATATTTAACTATTGATGAAGAAATATATTTTAAGCAGAAAATTGCTAAGCTTTTTCCCAATATGTAAATTCAAAACAGCTTAGACAACAATATGTACATACATATGTATATACAATACATATTATACAAATTATGATCAGTGGTGGCAAATGGCAAAGTATATTAAATATTTAACCGAAACTGCATCCGTAAAATATTTCATTTGTAATGCAAGCTCGTCAGAAATGAATAATATTCATTTATTGTATAGACTCGAATAATGTGCAAATTAAGTCTTTAGAAGAAAAAGAAACGATTTCCTAGAAAAAGAGAATACACATTTACAATTTCTAAAAAAATTGGTCTTTAAACCTAAAAGTGGAGAGACTTCATAACGATGGAAACGCGGCACGAGAAATCTTCAATAATACTAGGGTTTTTAAGGCTCTTTCGGGCTTAAAAATCACATTTTTTTCTTGTTCGACCTCTCCATGCGCTGATATGAATATTATAAAGTATAAAAATTTATTTATTTACTTAACATTTTCTTTAAATAAGAACAGTTAAGCTACTTTAGGTTATGAATTATATACCTTTAATAATTTAAATAAAAAAACGTCCATCAAATTCAATGAAATTCAATACATATTTTTGCAAATAAACGTGATACTTGTTGCCTCCACCAAATGTATTACAAATTTCATTTTTTTCTTATAACAACCGTTTATTTTTCGTTAATATATTTTCTTAGTTTGTCTTCCCAAAAATTTTCTTACATACGTATGTATGTATATAAATTTGTTACAAATTCGTGAAGGATAACTGAATGTCTAACTGTTGCTTACGTCTCCATACTGTTGCAAGCGATTAATCATAATCATTTGAACAAGTGAGTATTGCAGGACAGCATGTTTTTTTTTTGGCGATTGCTCCTGACGAATAGTTTCTTTTCATGATTTTATAGCTACATGTAATTTTAGTTAATAAATTAAAATTATAAGCGTGACAAACCTTGCAATCAGTAGATGTTCCTCTACTCGTGCATACATATATATTTTAAATGAAAATAATAAAAACAATCTTTAAGAATTGACATTAAAAAAAATAACTTGATGATAAAAGTAGACGTAGGCTCAAAATAACTTTTTATTTCATGGATATTAAAAACATGTTCTGTATTTTATTTAAATTTAAAGATTTCCGCCTCCAAGCTCACCTGATCACTCATGAACGTATAACAAATTTTAGGTGAGTTAGTGTACATGAATAGCATTTACATGTAAATGTTTCATAAAGGAAAAGTTGTTTTGCGACAAACAGTTCGAAATTTCTAAAATAGAAATAGATTGTCATAAGTTATGGTGGTAAAAAGAAATAAATTATTAAGTTCAGTTGATTTCGAAAGGGCGAATCATGTGATCGTGATGAACGATTTCTGTGTTAGGGGTTAGCGTGACCTAAAAAAAGTCATGTACGTACAACTTCACCTTAATATTTCACACAAAATCGTTATAGCCGAAGTTCTATGTTATTACGAGTAATAACAAATCAGTCAATGAAATGATTCTAGAAAACGTTTTTTCAAACACTTCTTCATGAGATATTTTTTAAATTATAGTTTATTCTTCTATTTTTTTTATTTGTATAATTTTTTAAAGTTTTGTCATATTTTTTAAATTTATTTATCGAGATTGCCTTGATATCTTTTTTCAAAGATTTTCAAAAACTTTTGTTTGTTGAGGGTTTTTTTTCGATATGAATCTATTTTATTTTCTTTACAACCTTTATACAATTAGACGCCCTTTGGGTGACAATAAAAGTATTTAATAAGGCAAAACAGAAAATAAAATAATATTTGTCATATTATTAACGTTAAATTAATTTAAAAATAAAATTTTTGCGATTTTTTGTTTATAGTTTTTCTAGTTTGTGAGTGAATGTTCACCACTTATGTGATTTTTCTTAATTTTGATTTTTTCAGCTGTCTAGTCTAGGATTCTTAAACCTATTTCAAATTATTTTCCGATTGTATTATTTTTGCGGAATTTCGTTCATTATTCCTGTCTTTTCCAATCGTAAAATAATATTTGAAAAAATTCAATTTTCTGATGGAGCCTGAATCTTACGCCCACCAAAAATGTTACATTGACTTATCAATACAGTTCAACTAAGAGTATAATTAATAATTCAAAATTTATATATTCCGATCTTACCACAACTTAAAATTTTACCAATTTTAAATTAGAATGAAAAAGTAATACGCAAAAATAAAAAACCATGTCTTCCGTGTGAGGGTTTGAAAAAATATAGAAGCAGTTCCTTACTTATCCTCATGTCTCAGTCATTTATGTACCGATTTATCTGATTTTCGATATCAAAAATCTTTTATAGAAATCTCTGCATGGCAATATCTCTAATATAATAGAAAGAAAAAAATCTTTCAAAATTTATTGAAAAAAACCCCGAATTACGATATGCCGCCATTTTTATTATATTCGTTAAGTAGCATAATCGTAATCATTGACAAGAAGTTAACGTTTTTACACTTTCAAAATATATTTTTTGTGATATCGCGGATATTTTTAAAGGGCGCTTTTCACATGCATCTTTATAATAGTTAGTCTGCAATTCATGTCTTATTGAAATGACTGCTACTTTATTGGCGAGACTGGCGAGAGAAAAGAAGCAAGTACTCATGATGCATGTACTGTTATAGGTTTTCTCTTTCGTAATTTTAAGCCTGAAGGTATTTGCAAGTAAATGTCGTCAACATGACATGACTTGTGTGAACAACAATGAAAGTTCAAAGAAGAAAATGTAAGATACATATGACTAAGCCATAAGCCATCTAAACGCAGACATACTTGACATGGAGTATATATTTGCCATTTAAATTATGTAGCAAAGTAATTAACTCTGGGATAAAACTGACAAATTTCCAACTGAAGTTATTGGTATTAAATCAAAATCAAAAAGCATTTTGTTTATGAACAAAATCATACTGTACTCCATTAAAATGTCTTCTCGATTTAATTGAACTACATTATTAATCGAACTTAATATCAATACCAATTTACATTTATATAAATTTTATATATAAATTTATATGTATTACAAATTTAATTGTACTTTATACACAATGAAGTATATTTAAAATTTTGTGTGTTCGGGAAGGTAGTGACGAAAAATAACAATACAGGACTCATATTAGAGGCCCTGTATTAGAATGAGTACACTTTAAATCCTTTAACAAGGACCTATTGGAGGGCAAGTCTGGTGCCAGCAGCCGCGGTAACTCCAACTCACTTTCACGAAATATGAACTAGCTCGTGTACAACAGTGTGAAATATGAGCTAGTTCATTACATTGTTTAAGTAAAATTTTATTTAAAATAATTATAGTTAATTTCAAATAGTATCAAAGATATTCTAGTTCATTTAAAGTAGTAAAAATATGAACCAGTTTATTTAGAATAGGAAAATATTCAATAAATAATGCAATCATTATATTACTGAAACGAGCGAGTTCGGTTAGAATAGTTTGAAAAAGAGCTAGAGTATTCAGAATTTGTGATTTTTATACTGATATAAACGAACTGGTTCATATTTTTCTTACTATTCTAAACGAACTAGTTCCATATATAAAACTATTATGAATTATATGTTAATTTTCCCATTTTATGTACTATTCCTAATAAACTAGTTCATTTTCCATACTATTTATTTTTTTTCTTGAAAGTCAATTTTATCGTACAGCGCTTTTGGATCATGCATACTATGCGTTTTTAATTAAGTTCAAGAAACGTGAGTACAAAAAATTTGACGTGAGTGGACGTGTATGAGAACATTTTTGGAGTGATTGTTTTGGGCATATTTTTTGCTTTATTTAAATTTTTTTCATATCATTTTTAAAAATACCACATATAACACCAACTGCATCTACAATATTACTCACAACAATATTAACATCAACAACAGTAGCGTCGTCAACTTCATCAACAACAATAACAACATTGTTAACAACACCAGCAGCGACAATATTAGAATAAGCAACAAGAACAGAATCTACAATATCAATCACAACAATATCAACACCAACAACAACATGAACATGGTCAACTACATTAACAACAACAACAACAACATTATTAATATTACACACAACAACAACAGTAATATCAATATCAGCAACAACGTCTACAATATTACTCACAGCGATATTAACAGCAACAACAATAGTAGTAGCATTGTCAATAGTATCGTTAACAACAACAAAAACAACATCGTTAAAAACAACAATATCAACCGAAACAGCAGGCCTTCGTGTATCAGCCGTGAGGACAACACAAAACGCCACATGTTCCTATCGTTTCTATTATCGTAACAAATAACAATGACACAACAGAAAAATATCGAAAGTACTAATAATAATATTTACAATGAAACACAAATTCAGCACATCTATAACAATACAAACTCCTACACAAACAATCTTGTCAAAACTCTACGGGTCCTAAATGTAAAAAATATGTACTAGACAACCGTAGCCAAAGAGTTCTTCAAAGACAACCGATTTTTGTAGGCAATTGACAAGGAGACGTTCACAAGGTAGATTTACATTAACGGGCTCATTAGTTTTTACGTTTCGTTGCCGTTCTGTGCCGTTCTCTTCTGTAGAAAATAATTCTTACTTACTAGATCTGTGTCTGAACTTTCGGATGTGGACGATATAATTATAGGAATGAATTTTGTAAATGTTTGGAAAATATTTTTTATTTGGCAAAAATATATATATCTTTAAAAATTTTAATAGTCTTTTAACACAAAATCTGAAATATTTTACATTTGGCTGCCAGTTAAAGTTGTGTTCTATTTTCTGCAGAACAGTCCGCAACATAACAGAACGAAAAAGTAACAACAAACCACACATACAGTTTTTTAAATGAACAGAAACAAAACAGCTGATCCGTAACAGAACAGAACGTACAAAATAATTCTGTCTTAAGCCATTTACAAATGAATATGGCAGAAATACTCTACCTATAATTATGCCCACAACGCTTAATCAACTGCCAATCAACATAATTAATACAACTAATGGAATAAAACTAACCCAGTTAATCAAGAAGAATTTCATAAGTTTGCAAAAATTGAAATTGCAAGAAATATCTATTGTTTCTCTTTTCATTCTTCTTTATTTGTCTTTTTATATTATTATATTTTTTAATTATTAAAATTATTATTCGAGACAGGTCTCGAAGTGATCTTGTAATTTTACTGTACGCTTTTGTTGTACCGTTCGATTTTGTAAATGAATTAAGTCGAAAATCAAAATGAATAAGTTTCAAATCTAACTATCTAACTTTTGTAATTTTTTTAAATCTCATTTGTTTTTTTCTCTGCACAAAAGATCCCTGGGGTTGCGGTGCTTATGGTCTTTGCATAATAATAATAATAATAATAATAATAATAATACTGTAAGACGGTTGAAACCTTTCAAAAATATGGTTTGTTGAGTATTAAGTAGGGTGATCATATTGGTTTTTCAACCGGTTTTTAAAACCAGATTTTCTACAACACGGTTTTCGGTTTGTTCAAAATGTTGATTTTTCGAATGTCGAATAGTCCGGTTTTTTTACAATTAAAAGACCGGCTCAGTCGAGTAATATTCAATTTGTATATTTTTCAAATAAATTTACTTTTTATTATATTAAAACTGAGAAGAAAGTTTTCTGCTGATTATCCAAGTTTTTTTTTCATGTCAAAGTTCTAGGTGTTTTTTTGACTATGGCGAAATAATCTTATTAGGTAGCAGCAGGGGCAAATTAAATTGGCCTTGTTGCGTGCAATTGATATCAAACTGCATATTTGAAAATCATTATTTAGTTTTGTCGACATTTTGCTTCATAGAGTTAGACATCCATTGCAGACCAAAAACGAATAAATGAACGTCGCCTAAATGGTTTGAATACTTTAATCTCAGAACTGGAAAATTCGAGAAAGCGAGAATTTTGTTAACTACTTTTTCATAAATGAAAATCAGTAACGACGTAACTACATTTTTGTTGAATTTACAGGAGATGCTAAACACGTTATAAAGTCAATAAGAATAATAATAAAGTATTCCTTGCAATTCTTTAATTTTTTTATAATATAGAGACTTATTTACTTATGAACAAGACAACTCAACACTTTTTTCACTACAGTGTAAAAACACATGCACTTGTATTTACTCCCGTTTAAAGTTCTGGGACAAAGGGTCTGTTTTTGATCATAGGAGTCTAAAATTTTCCGTGAACATGTAGTTGGACGAACCATAATCAATCAAAAACTCTATGATATGAACGATATGAAGCTAATTTTTATGCTTAACCTTTAACTGTTATATTATGTTATAGTATTTACATGAATTGTTAGCTCTTTTTTTAATAAGGCAAATAAAAATCAAACCTATGTATTCTTAAGAAAAAAATCGGTTGACCGTAACCGGAGTTTTCAAAATTTCAAATTTTCGAACTATTCGAAAACCAGTTTCTGGAAAATGTCAAATAATCGATCGCCCTAGTATTGAGAGCACTCCTGCCGCATTGATCGATCATCGAAATTAAATTAAAATTTGCATAAAGTAACACGTTTGAAACCTTCTAAAAAATATGCTTTAAGGTCTACTGATGATTTAAGGCCCCGTTAACCGAGCGTTGCTGTAGCCGTACTGTAGCGTACCGTACTGTTTGCACGTTGGTCCACTTAAAGATAATTTAAAAACGTACGTTTGTTTTCTTGCCAGGAAAAAGGAACAGCTGTTTACAACACAGTGATGGGTATTAAAAATTTTCAATTGGTGAATTGTGCAGAAAAAGTACCTAAGATATTTAAATGATATCAGAACTTTATTTTGTGTATGTATGTATATAAAAATTATTTATTATTTCACATTTATATTATAAAATCATAATATAAAATATAAACAACAAATTAGTGTTTATAAGTGCATACAAAAAAATTTATACCATTTAAATTATTTTGTATGTATATACGTACATATCACATTTATATAACATATGTATATGTTTATTATATACATCTAAGCATGTATATCGCCTTATAAAATGCAAAAGGGTCTATCTACACTATAATAAAATTTTCACTAGAGATAAAAAACTTAATAAAAAGTAAACTATTGTGATAACAAATATTATCTTTTTCAGCATAGTAACATTAATTCCGATTTTATTTATGATACACCCTACAAAAAATAGTGTTTTTGATCACAATAGTTTGCTTTTTAATAAGCTTTTCGTCTCTCCTAGAAAATAAAAAAAATAGGTATGCCGTTTTACATTTTATATAACGATATGTATGTACATATATATGCAAATATACATTATTTTAAGTTGTTTTGTCAAAAGTACACAAATATTATTATCAAAAAGTACCAAAAAATAAGAGCGGAAATACCCCCTTAACTTAATACCAAAGAAACAGCCCATCACTGGCTTACAAATGTCACGTAACAACGTTAGAAATTTCTATTTTATACAGGTTAGTACGTTGCAACTACGGTACATTTAAATTCGGTAAGCTTTTGTATTGCTTTTCCCATAACATAGACGAACAGCTGATACAGTACGGTACGGGTGCGCTCCGCTAATTCTGCCTTTACCCTTATCATTTTTTTAATATATATAATGTACTTTATTATTATTAATTTTTGAAAAAACATTATTCTTGAAATTAAAAATAAAACATAAATTTACGCTTGCAATATAACGAATATTAGCAACTAGTACTCTAATAAGACTTGTTAAATAAATAAATAACTAAACAAATAATACCAAAAAGAATAATAACATAATTATTTTAGTTTATTTTCCTAAGTATTTCGTGAGCGTTAGTTTTCGCGATTATAACTAACTTTATTTTTACACACGTGAGCGTGCTTGAACGTGAGCCAAAAGTATAAGGTAATGCATAAGTAAAATTTTTGTATCGTGAGCGTGCATGAGCTCGAGTGAAAAGTCATTCACGATTCCGTCTCTACTAGAAACCATCGAAGATATCTATCATATCCATACCACCACGTATTGTTCAAAAAAATATATGTTTGCGTTTATCCTACAAAAAAATTAAATAATTGGCAATGGTAAAATAGATAAGTGCTTATATCGTAATTAAAACAAGTCCTTATATATTTTATTTTGTAAATTTTAATACCCATCAATCGTGTATTTTTTATATTTCAAGTGAATATTTTTCGTACAAATTGGTTGTTAGTAGTTTTTAATCCAAAGTGAAGATTATTTTATTTCTAATGTTCATAAAGTTTTTAGTCAGAAAGAATTGGACATGAGACAATATTCCTAAGGAAAATTTTTGCGCTAATTAATTTCAATTTACACGGCAGAACAGAAACAACGTTTTTTTTCAGGATACGCTACACTCCCATCATCAGTGCTCATGTGTGTTTCAATGTATCTGCTACTGTTTAGGTGGCTCGGTTGAATGTGATTTCAAATTTGTATTTATACAAGTAGTGTCTAGAAAAAGCATACGAGAGTTATTTGTTTTTACAGTAAACACTGCTTTACCACTATCAATATTCAAATTTTACCATCACTAATTAACGTTAAATTAACCCATTGTTACACGACGGTTTTATCTCATGTACCATTTTTTCTTTCTAATTTCTGTTTTACTTAAAACGAACTTTTATGGTTTGATTAATACTTAAGTATTATTGCTTTTTTGTTTTTTGTCAACTAGTTGAGTTTTTTCATTTATTTGATCAATTTGTAACTAGTTATGTGACAGCAAACATTGCAATGCTCAAGCCAGTAGCTAATTGTTTTTATTTAAAGTGATTATTTTTCGAACAAATTGGTTGTTAGTAGTTTTTAATCCAAAGTGATTATTATTTTTTGGCTAACGTTCGTAACGTTTTTAGTCAGAAAGAATTGGACTTTTTAGTTTTTTCAAACTACATCTTGTTGCCGTATTCATAAAAAAATATGTTTGCTTTGAATTCTATTTTAAGAAAAATTTGTATGAATAATTTGTCTTAAAATACATTTCAAATACAAATTATTTTGTATAAATGCAACTATGTGCGTGATTATAGCATAAACTACAACTAGAACTAGATTTTGAAATTCAAAAAAATTTACACCAGGAATTATGCAATTTCGTTACATTTTACTTCCATTCAGAATTGGAATTTCAATGGAAATCTGTATCAGGCAGAAATTTTGGATTTTTGTGAACCTTATTTTTTATTATTTAACTTTTGAAGCACTTTTGGTTTTGTGGTGTTTTTTTTATAAAATCAATATTTTTAGTGGATTTTAGATTCTTTCGGGAACTTTCATATTTTGGATAATTTCAATATTTTATTTTGCATATTTTCTATAGTTAGCAAGCTCTAAAATGGTAACCATTTACTTAGTAGAAAACAACGTT
This sequence comes from Gymnocheta viridis, assembly GCA_956483585.1. NCBI lineage: Eukaryota > Metazoa > Arthropoda > Insecta > Diptera > Tachinidae > Gymnocheta > Gymnocheta viridis. The sequence goes on along the minus strand of OY101440.1, from coordinate 54,817,848 downwards.
TTGAAATTGAAGTAACAACTACGAAATTTCGATTATCTGATTACATGAACTTAATTTTTTATTTTGTTTTTGTAAATGTTTTAAATATGGCATAATTTAAATTTAGTGGCTTCCGCCAAAGAATACTGCAATTCATTTATGACAACTATTTGTAAGGAAATAATATCGTTTCGAATATATTTAATACGCATTTGACAATAAAATTTTTACCCTACCTTTTTCCGACTACTGCTGTCTCTCACGACCAATAATTGAAAAAGGAGCGATGAGTTGTGAGAACATTGGCTCCTTCGTTTAAAAGTTGTAAAAAATTAAACTAAATTATCGTAATCGGCGTTGCTACATCTGGGAAAGAAGCTGGTGATATTGCCAAAAAACTAAATACCAACAATTTAGTGTTGAAAGCTCAAGTTTTGGCTGTTGGACGTGGTAAGGGTTCCTTCAAAAATGACTTAAAAGGCGGTGTTCGTCTAGTCAATGAGTGAGTTTTTAGTTTATTACATTAAAGTTTATTCTAAAGTTTTATTATTTAATAAAATTTCATCTAAATTCCAATTTTTAATATTATATATTTCATACCCTAATGAACTAGTTCGTTTTACGTCCTATTTTTCGCACCGATCTAAATAACCTGGTTAATTTTTGTTAGTTACATAATAATCTAGCAAAAAGTCCATTTTGAGTTTTTACGTATTTCTGATGACGGTGTGACATACTAGTGTATAAAGTCCAAATATACCCAAAGCACAAACAATAAAATTCAAGGTGAAATTTTAATTTTCATTATTATGCTATGGCGTACTTCAGGTACTAGAAAATAAAAATGCAAGATACAATTATAATAGGAATTCGATCTTCTAGTGGAAATATTACAGCAGTCGGACGGTGCTATAATACAATATAATGGTGTGATATGATACAATTTTATATTTGTAGTATGGTCTTGTAATAAAGTTGGTGCAAATGCTGAATATTTAAACCCTGCAAAATTCAAAGCAGGGTACATCGAGCATATACCGTCAGTTTCCAAAAATTTTAATTTCTCATTTTTCAAAATCTTGGTCTTGTTTCTTTAAAAAAAGAAGTTTGCTCAGTAATGTATAAAAATTTTATACACAATATATCTGAAAATGGTGGAAAAATTTCTATTGTGGAAAATATCTATGGGGAAACATATATATTTTGGTAAGTATCTATGTCGGGAAAAAAAGATTTAATTAATTTACCATTTTTGTCATCCTTGAGGTCTTCCGATCTATCTTAGAGAAAAGTTTGGAATTTCGCCATATTACTTTTAAATTATAAATCGAAAATGCTGTGTAGGCCAAATCCCAAATTTGGGCAAAAGTATAAAAATTCCAATTTTGGTGTTTTCGTTTTGTAAACCAAGCATTATTTTTACATACCAGTACTTTATATATTAGTTTCTAGAGAAATGTTAAGTTTGATTGAAAAATATTAATAACTAAAAATTTGATAGCATAACAAAAGAGTCGTTTACACAAAAAATGCAAATAAAACATTTTTGTAACATTTCGTTATTAAACTGTTTAAAATTTTGTATACAAATTTTGAAAATTTTAATTGGAAAATTACTTGGCAAATAGGAGAATTAAAAAAATAGGTATACCTTTATAGACTATTAGTATACACAAAATTTGTAAAATCTGAGGAAATACAAAAAAAATTTCAAATAAAAAAATTTTACATGCAGGATGTTGTGATGTTTCACGGCATTCTCCACAGCCTTGAAAATTAATTTTCAAAACTTGAATGAAAATACTTCTTTGCTATGCTAGTATGAAGCTTTTCTATAAGCGGACTTTTTTTTAAATATTTTGATTGTGCTCCACTGTGCATCGCAGTTAACAAGAAGTGCACTATTTACTCTGTCGTCTACCAAACTGCTTATAGGGAAATTAAATTTTTTGAAAATTTTTTCTTAAAAGATTCCAATTATTATATCGTTACACTTGGAAGGAAATATGCACATACAGAGTACGTAGTATATTGTGAAGTCTTTGTGGGAATTAAGATACGCTTGTGTGGATGTGTGCGTAATTGCAAAAAGTGCATAATACCATTTTTCGTGTCTGCATGTGTACTTGTGCCTCTCCTTTAATCTCATTCTTGTTCACTATCAAATTTCTAATTAACTCTAAAGCATTATTTATTGTCATAATAAAAATGTACTGATTACGAACAATGTTTATCGTAATCGTACTAAAATACGCACACACCGGCACAATATATTTTTTTAATTGTCCATCAATGATAAATCTTTCTCTATCTATATAATATACGCATGAATAAATATTTACATATTTACATGCACATATACATATATTGTATTTGTGAGCTAAAATAGATTGCAATAGATGTTAAAAGAGCAATTTTATTGATGCTTCCTTTGAAGTAATATACCAAAAATATTATAGCTCCTGTTGTGAGTTAGATTTTAAAAAAAATTTTACAATCCAAGAAAACTGACTGAACCTCGAAAATCGATTTGACAACACCTTTGGAGTAATTATAAATAAACACTTTTTTGTACATTTTTTGGCAACGATATTTATATCAATATATATTTATATCAATCGTTTGCGACATTTTTTATTTTACTTACATATTTACTTATTGATCTAAATACAGTACAATAAGATTTAATCTTTTTTAATACTACTAGGAAGATTAAGGCATTTACATTAGATTTTTTAACAATCAGTTTTATTTTAAATTGAAAAACTAGTTAAAAATAGTAAAAATTAATTAACTACACAAGCATGGTTAAAGAAATCAAAAAGGAGTGTTAAGTATAATAAGCTATTTGTACCCCATATGGGTGAATATTACGTAATTGAAATGGTTATCATTGTCTAGTGTTTACATAGAAATGTGTATCGAATGGATACAATAAATAGCCTCTATTTTACCTTGAAATTTGTAGCCTTTTACACAGGTTCCTGGTTGTTTAATATTAAAAATTTTGTATAACGATAATAAAGTATGGTACTTTAACAGGCTTTCAAATGATGAAACATTTTATATCAAAACTGAGATATTCTTATATTTCTTATATGTCCATTCCTGCATATGCCTATGTAGCAATATTGTTGTAGGCAACTTTGAGTCTATCTTTACTTATTGAATCACAAGTGGAAAACAATTCAGTATGTATTGATGGTAAGTTCTATTGTAAAATGTTAGTCTTAATTATCATCATTGCTTTAAAATTCAACAAAATCCATTCGTTGAAACCCATCAAAAAGTGTTATCAAGATCGCGGTTCAATTTATATATAAAATTACTGATGTCAGATAGCTAATAAAAAGCTTTATATCATATATTTTTGGCCGCGACTTCTCGGTAACAGCAATAAATGTTGAGACGCGGTTGTGTTTGGCCTTTCAAATAGCAAGGCGTTTGTCCATTTGCGTATAGATTATTCGTTCAAAAACTTTTGATAAATATGGTAGTACTGCTACTGGTTGATAGCTCATATGAATGTATGGCTCCATGTCACTTTGGTGGGACTTAGTTTTGATTATCATGAGCTTATACACTACATCGTTTTAGTAAGCTCTCTTAGCAATGATTGTTCTTCTAAGGTCTCCAGATTTTGTTTGGTTTTGCGTTGTTGTTACAAAATCATAGGACATGAAAATAAGATCATGTTTCGAGAAAACAGAAGCAGAAAGTTGGTTTAATACAAGCAGTCGAGGAAGATAAACCCCAAACAAATCAAGTGAAGTACTGCCAGTGTATGTGAAATATGTTGGCAATGAATTATGAATTAATATTATACCAGTTACACTCATTCGACATTATTTTTATAATCTAAGAGTTGATTAGAGAAGTTTCACAAATAATAAATTATATAAAAATAAAATTTTATTTTTTCCTTTTGTTAGCTTTTGTTAGCCGTCGAATGTGATTAGAAGCCAATGAATGATTGAGAATACGTGTGTGATTTTAACTATTCAAACATGTTGACGCACACAGCTAGTGTACAAACACATAGTCATATACTCATGTAAACACGAGACACACTTGTTGCACGCTTTCAGTTGGGGCCTTTGTTTAATTTTTGTAACTACTTGGACAACATGTTCTTTGGAACAGTTGGAAGGCAAATATTTGCGAATAACAATTGTGAATATTGAATGAAGAATCGATAAAAAGTTTACAAATCTTAAAGTCAATAACAAATTTGTTAAGGTTGTTGGATTTAGTTCAATTGCTTTTAAAATGATTTTAAACAGTTTTTACTTATGAAACTATTATATAGAAATCAACTGTAATTGAAGCCAAACGAATAATTAAAAGTTTTAAAGTTATTAATATCTAAAACTTGAAGATTTAATCAAATACATACACATATTTAAGAAAAGTATCATACACATAGTGAGCATTTGCTGCATTAGAGTCATATATAAAAAACTAGTTTAACAGAAAACGAGTTGAAAGGAAAAATAAATATCATTCTACTCTCAATAGTTGACTACATAAAATATCTTTATTATATTGTTACACAATATGAAGAACGACATGACAATTAATTCTGCCTTATTAACGGAAAAATAACGTTTACTGAGTTATAACTCTATTCCAGTAACGGCTTGATGTGTATGCAAATGTGCAAAACACTATAAAAATAGACGTCCTTAGATGCGATCCAGCTCACGTACGGCCATCGCTATAACACGAGTATGTTTTGGAAATCCTCATAAAACAAAATGATCATTAATTTGAGACGGTTGACAAAACCGTTTTTTAAGTTAGTCGTTTTAATATATGTATGTACATATGTAAATACGAATGTTATTAATTATATTTATACACATACATATGTGTGTATATTAGGCATACAACTATTTTTTATTTTTATTCAAATATGCAAAGTGGTATTGCATAGGTACATATAACAATAAAATAGTATTGTTTTCTATTTTTGCAGTTATACTTTCCTCGATTAAAAAAAAATATTTTATTCCGCGGTATAAAAATCATATATGCATCTTCACCAAGATAATATAGCGAATGTAAAGAAAAATTAAACAAAATCTAAAGCATCAAACAATTTGAAACCAAAAAATTCGTTGCAGAACTCTTATTTTCTTCGTGGTGATTATCCCAGTTGGTTTCTCAACAACAGGAAAACATTTGCTAATAAATGGAATTGCATTAAAATCAAAAGTCAAAGAAATATTATAAGAAATTTATAATGTGGTTTTCATGGAAGTGGCTATTTAGATTAAAAAACAAAGATACGGATTTAGACTACTTAAGGAATCTGCAGAAAACCTATCAGCCATATCTGATTTATTCAACCAGAGGAGCATAATTTAACTTTCGATGCTTTTTTTCATTTCGCATGAAACTGGTCTGTATTGGAAAACGCAACCAGATAAAGCACTCGCGCAAACTGGTCAAATTACGGCCCCTGTATAAACTAACATTCCTACACCTATTGTGCTTTTCCTTAAGTTTAATATTGAAATCAGATACATATATAATGTCTATAGTATGTATGAAACTGAATGATTCTTTATTTATATCATAAAAACAATATTAGAAAAACTTCCCCATGTGAACTTTTCTTTGGAATAACGAATTAGTATCCCGGGTTTTGTCGGTAGTACTTTTTGCTTGATATATGTACATTAGAGTGACTGCAAAAAATCAATATCAGAATGTTGTTCGTCTAGACCCCACAAAACGATTTCCCTTTCCAGATATTGAGACATCCGAAATTTGAGCTCGATTAAACGATATTAACCCGTGCCGCTAGTCGCTCAAAGTTTAAAAAAATTCAATTTTTTTGTCAAAAAGCTGACATATGGAGCCATAACTCCAGAACGGTAAGTAATAGAAACACGCTTAATATCTCAAAAGAGAGCTAATGTTGTTCTTCAAATACCATAAATGGTTCGAAAATTTGGTCAGGGCAATTTCCGCAATGTCGTTGTCACATTCTTTATAGTCTAACAGACTATGCGAAATACCTAAATCTTATTTTGGTGCGAGATGAGCTTTTGGAGCATTGAACCAAGCTCTACAATAACTAGGAAAAAGCTTTCGGTTTTGTTGGTAGGATTATTGTTTTTTGATCCCACCAGTACAGACGATGAAAAGTTTTTGATGGCTAATAAATTGCTCAGAAGCACAGATGAACTATCAGAGCACGTTGGGGTTGTAAATTTAAAAGTTAGGAAAAAAATTAGAAGATATAGTTGGTGAATGATTGGTAAATTTACTTACCAAAGAAACGTTTACATTCTTTGGCCGATTTAATATAAAAACAGATTTCCTAACACAACATCCAAACACCTGGCCTAAAAATAATGACTTCCAAGAAGGATTGAAAATTGTCAAAACATTAAAATTAGTTAATGATATGGCTGAGCGTGGTGTTAAATTAATAACCGCCTGTAACGACCTTCTGACAAAAGATGAAGACCAAAAGCAATATTTCCTGCAAGTTGTAAGCAAATGCCGAGCATTCTATCCTGACGTTTCAAAAACTACTTTAACAAAAACTCTAGAATAGATTAGATAACTATGTAAAATTATCAACTCATGTACTCATTTACAATAAAAAATGTCATTAAACTTATCACTATTACTTGTTTTTTATTATAATTCTACTTTAAACTCAAAAATATTCCTGGTGGTACCAGGTCATCTTTTTGGGTCTAAAGGCTGTTGTAACTCGGTTTGATTTAAAATAACATCAATTATGTATATAATATAAATTTTGAAGAACACCATTAGCTCGCTTTTGAGATATTAAGCGTGTTTCTATTACTTCCCGTTCTGGAGTTATTGCTCCATATGTCAGCTTTTTGACCAAAAATTTTGATTTTTTCTTAGTCAATCTCAAATTACGGCTATCTGAATATCTGTAAAGGGAAGTCGTTTTCTGGGGTCCAGATGAACAAGATTCCAAAATTGTTTCCCCCTCTATGAGATCCGGTAACCCTTATGTACATATATTGAAACAAATAGAGAAAATTCCAAAGTATACAAAAGAAAAAGTGTATATTAAGCATGTAACCAAAAATGGTCACAACACTTACTGCAAGTCCCACGATGTCACACCTCTTCGTTCTTTCGTATCATTACATTCAAAACAAAAAAATTCTCAAATTTTTTTTTGATGTAAATGTAGTTGTACGAAAGAACGAATATGTGTGACATCGTGGTTAATGCCGTATATAGATATAGCATAGTCAGAATTACCAGATTTATTAGCATTAACATATTTTAATTAATATTTTAGAAAAGTGCTAAAAAGTTACATGCCTAATGGCCACTGGAGGTAAAACATTTGAATGATTTCTAGTTATTGAAAATGCAATTTGTAACTAATGATTTAGAAAAGGTTCAGCTATTCATAAAATCAATAAAAATATATTTTTGGAACTATTGCGATTTACAGTAAGAATATACATCAGGGATATTAAATTAAATTTTTCATCTTTATGAAAATAAGAATTCGGTAGTACATTTTTAACCTCTAGAGTACTAATTTTAAACATTTTTTTTATCATTTTATTTAACACTTTTTCAAATACTTTTCCTGTAAAGATGCCTGGCAAAAGGTTTGATGGTAAATTAATGGGTTATAATCAAGGACATTAACGGATCAGTGCTATTCAAAAAAAATACTTTTTAAGCATTATTTTCTTCGAAAATAAAAATTCTTATTAATAAATTATAAAAATTGAGAATTTATGTATAGATAAATTTAGCCTTAAATCAGCTAATATAAGTGTAATGGCAAAAAATAAATTTTGAAAAATTACTTTTATTTTCCAAGCAAAAAGTAAAACTCTGAAATTAATTTAAAAATCTCATTTATTTATTAAAACTCAAAAAAATAAAAATGAGTGCAGTCAAAGCTTGTCGCCATAACTCGATTGATGTGCATCTTAATCAATCTTGTAACATTTTTACTTCATTATGATTTTTTTGATTGAAATTTGAACGATATTCATTTTTTGAGGTCCCTGGTTATAATGATATCAAAAATATGAAGTGCATACTTTTCTCTACTTCTAATTAGGCGTTTTAATTCATTAATTTATTAAAGAAAAAATGGGCAAAACGGAATGAATAGATAACACAAAAGCAGTAACTCGTACGTTTCATTTATTATAAACTATAATTCGTTCGCTTTTTTAGCCTTTTTTTAATTTAAACTAGCCTGCAACAGTAATCATTTTGAAACATTAAAAAATTAATCCAACGTACAAACGTAAATAAACTCAAGACAAAATTACATTAATTGAAATCCAATGGAGAATGCCGCATAAAAAATTTTGAGTCTACCTTTGAGTTTTGGGTGGATGTGCGATGATTTAAAAATGCGCAGCAAGAAAAACTATTTCTTGATTTAGTTAATCCATTAAGCTAGAGTTAATTATCTAGTATATCCTTTCAGTAACGCTGAGTTTGAAAGGGAAAATAATTAAAACTAGAGAAAGAAATAAAATTCTCAATTCTTTATTATACATTCGATGCTCTTTAAAACATTTTTCAAAAATATGGTTTCATGAAATGTGTATATAAACTAGCTGAACCCTCAACAAACAAAACCTTTTGAAATTAAACCTGTAGAATAGCTCGAAAAATAAATTTACCTAATGTTTAATATGCACTGATGCAAAAAAAACTTTGAATTATGGATAAAATGTTTACCCTTTTTCTAGCTTTCATTTTGGGCAATTTATCATCTTCTGACTTTTTAAATATCAGATTTACCTTATTTTTTCTCCAGCTCCTGGCAACACTGATAACCCGTGCATTTTATAATCGAACATCACTGTAGATGCAAATTTTATTGCAATGCAATTGAGAATTATGTAAATAATTTCAATATTTGGAGGGTTGAGATACAAAATATGCATATACACATGTATTTTTATTTAATAACTTGTTATGCAACTCACAATGAACCGTGTAGTAATATTAGCTTAAAAACTTCAGTTTTAGTTTTAAGACCCGTATTCATAAAAACCCAAATTATTTTTTATGAATACGACGGTAAATGATTATTCGTGATTTTAATCAGACGAAAGTGGAAGAACTGTCATTTTCACATACTTAAAAAAATATACTAATATATATTGAATTTATTTTTATATAGTTTGTATTTTAAATTTTATTAATTTTTTACAATGAAAAATAAATGCACGAATTTTAAAATTATTTAACTCACCGTTATTTAAAATGAATGAAGATATATTTTAACACAAATTTTACTAACTTGGTATAGATTTAAGTAAATAAGTTTATTAAATCTTTTTCTCTTCACTGATTTAAAAAAAATGTGAAGTAACACCGCAGGATTGATGTCAACACTTGGATAATGAATAGGTAACTTGACATCAGTTGTGAATCGTAAATGCTTTTTATACAAACGTAACAAAACAACAAACTGCCAACAAAGATTTGCACAGAAAATAAAAATGTTTCTGATTTTTTGTTAAAGGAAATGTAAAAAACATAACAACAACAAAATAATTCTCTAGCAAAACCAAAAACAAAACTGTTAACAAAACAAAGTTGTACAAGAATTTCACCACTTACCAACAGAGACGGGATGTACACATGTTTGCATTTATATTGATTATGAATTCAGTACATGTATGTATGTATATCAGTAAGCACCTGTAGACCAGTATATATTGTGCTACGCTATGGAGGCTACTTATTTCGATTCTTGTCGAGATCCTGAGAGTTCTATGTACACATACATATGCATATAAATTTGTTGGAAATTTCTCAATTATTCTGAACTTACTCGCTTCATGACCTGTGAAAAGAGGACATATCACCTAACTGTTTTGAAAGTATAAAATATTATTAAGCCTCAATATACAAACACATTTTCTGCAAAGAAAATATATTTTGAAAGAAAATTTTGTTATCTCGATATAATATATTTTATACTTTTACGTCTTTGCTCATAAAAAATATTTATAGTTTATAGAATAAATTTTATTTACTTTTTATGAATAATTCCTTAAAGCCTAGTTATGTTTCTTCTTGTTAAATAAATGTAAACATATTTTTTAAACTTCAAGCTCAACGCGGTCGAAAATATATAGATATTTGGAGGAACTAAAAAATCTTGGACCAGTCAAACTGCGTAAATGAAAAAATACACTTCAACATATTTTTAGATAACCAACGAATAAATCGATTTTAATCAACTTTGCGGAATTCAAAATTTTATTTTCAAAAATTTTAAATTTCTACCTGGTCGAATCGGTTCATATTTCTTAAAAAATGCAGGTTTATGAAGCTCTTTTCTGCAAAACTTATTCTTTCGGTTCGTCCTTACACAAAAAATTTATATCCATACGGACATTATGTTATAACAGTAGGAATAGCATTCAAGAGTATTCATAGTAGGTAGGCTAGTAGACTAAAACCCTCAACAAACAAAAGCTTTTGAAAATCTTAGAAAGAAGATATTGAGGCAATCTCGATTAATAAATTTCAAAAAAATACTTAATACTTAATTAAGATTTTATTTTCCGTTTCCCCTTATTAAATACTTTTGTTGTCACCCAAAGGGCGTCTAAAAGTATAAAGGTTGTAAAGAAAATAAAATTGATTCATATCGAATAATATAATTTGTTTGTTGGGATTTTTGAATAAGTTTCAAAGCCAACTATTCTTCTCATTGGTTTTTTAAAAGTTTTTGTCTACTGATGATTTGGCATTAGCACCAATGAAATGCATGTATATAGACTATCTAAAAAAACCTCAACAAACAAAAGTTTTTGAAAATCTATAAAATATTGTATAAAAAGTTCAAGAGTTTCCAGCTCTGTATTTGCTACAATCGATTGAGTAGATTCATATGCGTGTATCGAAGAAAAAATTATTCTGTAAAACATTTGGAGCACGTTGGGGCTTCTAATGGAAATGTGTTTGTGAGCGGTGGGGTGTGAATGCTCGTATATGTCTTAAAACAGCATTCATGAAAAACATATGGATTTTAACTTAAGCATTTTCTAGCAACATGTTGCATTCACACTTTGAGATTAAATGTTGCGAATAAATTGTGTTACACCATAGCAACAACCTGTTACTTCCGTTTCTCACACATCACACAGTTTCAGGGAATTAAGAAGGCTTTTTGCGAATGGATGCATTGGATTAAGGATACCTTGCTGTTCTGCTAGAGCTTCAGGCAATGATGGTAACTTTTATTTTTTAACTTAAAATTACAGCTTTTAAAACGAAATTACCTGTTCGCAAATATTTTTAAGTAAATTTGCCTTAAATAAAATAGAGAGGGAATATTCATCCAATAATGTTTAAACATTAAAATGCATTTTCCACGATCCATACGGTTTGACTTACATAAGTAAAAAATTTGTTGAATAGTTTTGATTGCCTCAAGTTCAAATCTGTCTTTACCAATTTTTATAATGTAAGAGATTTATATACATATATATACATATTTAAAAAACTTTTGTTTGTTGAGGGTTTTTAGCTAGTCTATATACATGCATTTCATTGGTGCTAAAGCCAAATCATCAGTAGACCTTAAACTAGCTAAAAACCCGCAACAAACAAAAGTTTTTTAATCTTTAAAAAGAGATATCGAGGCAATCTCGATTAATATAAATTTAATTATATATACATATATTTAAATATATATATAAAATACATATCTATTCCTACATGTCATTCATGATACCTATTAATATCATCGCCAGTAAAATTATAATTATCATTTGCATAAATATAACGAGAGTCTAAAATTTAATGAAATCGGTAGTTGCGAAATCATGATAAACTTTTCTGTTACCGTTTTCAAGAGCATCGAATGTATAATAAAGAATTAAGAATTTGTATTCTAGTACGACTTATTTCTTTAGTTTCAATTATTTTCATGGTACTAAAAAGTATTACAACCTCAGCGTTACTAAACTCAACTGTTTACTCAACATTTCAACCAATGTAATTTTCTCTTGGATTGATTTTTTAATATGTTTAAAAATGATCTTATGGGTTCCACAGAAGATGAAAATTTAAAAAAATAGTCCTTTTCACTTAAAATTTAAATAAAAAACGGCTAAAAAGGAAAAAAGCTAAATCTGGCCGCAATGGCGATAAAAATTTTGAAATGGCGATTGAAGATTTACTTGGCTACATTTCAACTCCTTGGCGTTATTGTTGGCTATATCTGTATGATATCAATAATATAGAATAATGTTAAAAATATGACATTTTTTATTAAGGAGTTTTTTCAGCAGCGCGTGCAAATGGTGATAAGTCTGGTATTATAATATTTTTCCCGATAAACTCGACTTTCTGAGAAATTTGTTACATTTAAGTCTAATTAATAAAGTATGAGGTTCTCAATTCTTTAATTAGAATGATATGTAAAAGAGGAGTATTTGTGGCAAAAAGCTGGCCAAAAAGGCAAAAATTAATTTAAAGATATCTTAAAAACTAAGTAATCAGCTCGATACACAACAAAAATTTACATCATACTGTAAATTTTTAAAAGGCTTTATGCTACGATTTGCAGCTCTGAGACACTGCTGAATTCAGGAAAGTGAAGAAAATTTATTGCATGCGCTCTTAATTTTTTTCCGGTTTCAAGATGTTTATATGTATTTTTTGTAGCTTAACCAAAAAAGATATTGCATTGATTGCATTTTTTTCACTGTTCAAAGGCTATTTTTGGTATTTAAAAAAGAAATTAACTTTAACTTAATGTTGAAACAATTCGTTTAAAACTTAAAAAACATTTAATGTATAGACTTTTTCTGCAAAAAAAAGAAAAAGGTTTTTAAATGTGAAGGTAGTAAATGTATAAATTATGTTTTATACCACAACAAAATTTAGAATCTCTAATTTTAGATCCAATAAAAAAGTTTACGCCATTATTTTTAACGATTTTTTTAATTTCCAAATTTAATTTTTTTGGCTCATCAGGAACTTTTTCAAATACTTTTTTTACTTCATAATTTTTTGTGCCTGTTAAATCATTGATTTTAAATCTTATTCACATCAGTTTTAGCACTTCACAATGTGATTACCTGCCTATAAGTATGAATTTTCAAAATGTTATATTATCGGTAATATTAATAAGGGAACGTCCCACACCCAATAAAACTGTTTTTTATTTACCTGTGCTCTATATAACATTATTTGTTAGAAAAATATTTCTACATACCTAACTAAAGTAATTTTTGAAATCATTAATCACAAAAATTATATTAAGAAAGTTAATATAGGTACATGAAAAATACATATGTCACTCAGCTCAAAGAATATGCAAATACATGGGCTATTGTATACAATTTTTCTCAGAACCGTTTTGTAACTTCGAGAAATAACATGGAAAAAATTTACACAAGCTTACAGTTATTCCAAAGTTTAATTTATCCTGTTTAGATTGACCTTTTGAAAAAAAAAAATATTTTTGAGTATTAAAGCATACTATGCTTATACTTTAGTAATTTTAGAAATTTTCCTGTCAGTCCCATGATGTCACACGTACTCGTATTCGCTCTTTCGCAAAATTACATTAAAAAAAACACAAATTCCTGGCAGTTCATTTTAGAGTTGGGTAGTTCATAAACGAACTAGCTCAATTGAACTACTCACACAAGTGAACTAAGTCAGCTGCTCATAACAGTGAGGTCTTACAGCTCCTTAGTTCATGTTTCTTTTACCTTCATACTTATATTTCATTTATATTTCTTTTAATTTCCTATTTGTTTTTTCGCTCACCGACAAAATACATTTTGTAACATAATATCTTATGTATTCCGTACATTTGCATCACCTTATTCAAATTAGTTAAAATTAGTTTCATATTAGTTAAAAATTTTTAACGAGACAATAATTAGTTTACTTGTTGCCCTTATTCGTTCAAAATACTTTTGCCGCTTTTCTTTACAAAAATACTGATTTTATAAAGCTCACTTCTTCTATCTTCGTATACTTAGCAACTGAACTATTGAAATAACTGAACTAAAAGAGTGTCATAGTTCAGTTAAAAGGGCTGAGCTGAAAAGATCGCTCCCTGAAAAGAGCTGAAAAGCACAACTCTAGTTCAATTGTTTTTTTGAAGTTGTTGTATAATACATTTTCTTTTTATTTTATTTTTTTAAATTTATTACTCGAGATTGCCTCGATATCTTCTTTCAAAGATTTTCAAAAACTTTTGTTTTTTGAGGGTTTTTTAGATTGGTATATACATGCATTTCAAAGGGCGTCTCCAAGCAGGCTGCACTTCCATTAAAATACAATATCTAAACTAATTCAAGAGAAAAAACTGTATTTTTCGAAATATTTTTAAAGTTGTATCTGTTACGTTCTTTTTTATTTGTGTTTTCTGAAACAAAAGGACGTATATTCATGAAGTTAAAATTATGAAATAATTATTTAATTCCTTTTATTAACGCTTTAAATTTAATGAAAGATTTAATGCATTTATTCTTTTTTTTTATTATTATCTTTTGATAAGAGAAATGCAGTTTCACTAAAAGAAATACTAACAGTAAAAGTAATAATTTTATAATTTAAATTATACAAAACCCAAATATGTATGAAATTCAAGTTCATAAAAAATTCGTATACAGAAAGCGAATCAATGCAATGTTCAAATGGAATATTATCATAAAAATAATGACAGTCCGAGGAAAGCAATAATTTAAGGTCCTGTAAATGCTGCCATTTCTTTTTATAAAATTTTCTTCTTTCAGGATGCAAGAGGTTAGTATGGGTGAATTCGGATTTATTGTCTGCTCGTTATGGAAGAATCTTATAAATTTCTTTAATATCAGTTTTAAAATAAAAATTTCCCGACGGATCATAACCTAAGGCACTCCACTTGTGTGTGCCCCACGATTAAATATTTATTTCCGATAGTGATGTTTTTTTCAACACTAAAGGAAATCAAAGCATTGAATAACAATACATTGCGATTTTGGTAAAAGCATTCGTCTGAATATATAATTATATGATGAAAATTTGGCGTACGGAGGATTTCGTTTCTTCAATATTTTATGAGAATATTGGCGAGAGTTGATGCAACAAGGTTTACATCAATTTCACCCCAGACAAACTTGTCAGATTCATGAGTAACGATATTGTAAATATAGTAAAGTAGTGAACTTGCAATTTCATTTTGTAGTATGAGGAACTTACATTTGACTGTGGAATAAGTTTTAGAGCCTGCATGTCCATACACAATAGTAACCATAAACCTGCCCTAGCACTTTCTACATCATTTATTTTTACTTCTCTCATATTTTTGATTTGGTTTCTGAGGGTATCATACTGCTCCTGTGAAATATTTTTTGCTCATATGATATACAAATGTCACACACATCATTTCTGGATTTGAAAATAGAATTATTAAGATTCCCTAAAACTTCCATGAATTTTGGGAAAGATACAGGAGGGATTTCATTTTCTTTGTGTGAATCGCAGTCCTTAGAATATACTTCATATACTACGTGTCAAAATTCAAATATTTTATTTTAATGTCTTACCCCAAGTTTGATGATACGTTCATATATAATTTATACATATATTTATTTATACTCCGGGCTTTAAGTCGGACTTAGACTTACTGACATATTTCTCTTGTGAGTTTTTCATTCTTGGTGATTTGAATGCACAGCACACAAATACTGGAACTGTGTATCTAATAACAAAGCCGGAATTGAGCTTTACATACATTGTATACTTGCATTTAATTTCCTCTACAGTAGACATTTTGCTATCTAGCTCCAATATCTCTTTTTCAAAATTAGAATCACATCAAAATATTTTTCAGTCAGATCATGTTCCAATTTCCCCTTCCATTTATGGACAGTTTGAAAATAAATTAAATAGAGAACTTTGTATAATCGTGCAGACGGGCTAGCAATTAGAGTTTGGGGGGAAGGAACGTGCAATTAGACGTCAAAACAATGACCAAACAGATTGTATTCCTAGCAACGTGGACTTATTACTAAATAAATTATTTTCAATTCTTAATGCTGCTTTTAGCAAGATTCCCATAGGGAGGAAAAAATCGTGGCAGAGAGAAATCTCAAATACATCTAAGATGCTTATGGCTAAATAAATAAATTGAAACGTAAATTTCAGAGATGTAGGGATCCAATTTACAGAGCCCACTTAAACGGTAGGTACACAGAAAAAATGGAAAACCAATTTTAATTAATATTTTAGTTAGAAATTTGTACTACTAATTAAATCCTGTACTGAATTTCGTCCTACAAACATATTGATAATATCAATTAACGAATTTGTAAAAATGAGATTCTTTTGCTGTTGAGATCAATTAATAGCGTTAATTGAATTTAAATATTTTAAAGAATTGAATTTTTTGTTGGACGAATCAAAGAAAGTAAGTGAATTTTGTAAATGTTTCAATTAAATTAACTAATTAACCTAATTAAAAATAAAAATTGTCTTTTTAATACTGTTCCAATTAAATGGATTAATTGGCCCAATAAGAACTTTGATAGCTATATACGGTTTTATTCAATTAACTTTTTAACTGTTTTGCAAAGTAAATTCGTTGAAATTTACCCCACACCATTAATTTAAAAGACCATTTTAAAATTTGTTTTTAAAAATTATTACAATTGTTATTGAATTTATTAAAATTTTTTAATTTAATTTTACAAAAAAAATATATATTATTACAAACATTTAATTATAAATTGACTAGGGCCATTTGAAACTGAAAGAAGTATTGTTTATTTTGTAAATCCATAAAAAGTTTCAACACATTTTGTGGTTTTAAAATTTCAAAACCTCAAATTTGAAAACAAAAAATGTATGTAAAATTTTTATGATTTTACAAAAAAAAAATATTAAATTCAGTTTCGCCCATAGACACATATTTTTGACGACCTTAAATGCACCACTTCTAAAGCAAAATTTTCGATATTATCTAAAAATATTATTGTGGTTATTTTTTTAAATATTTTTGTTTACAGAAATTTGCTTACCGGAAGTGTTTTCTTTTTCGTCAATTTCATTCAGTTTTAAGACACTTCTTGGCAGTCTTTTGCAGTTGGTAAGTTTATTGTAGATTTTGTCCCTTTTTCCAGTTGTATACAACTTAATATATTTATAGGAATATATATTTTTTAAATAGATCGGAATGGTATATTTACCAACATCTCCGTATACAATATGCGGCAGATTTGACTTTAAAATCTCATCTAAGAAATCAGAAAGTGAACACTGGATGCTTTTTTGACTTTATATATTTCGTGATAGTTTCAATAAACAAATTACGCTTTTCTTCGTGCAGAATTTTGTTTGTTGTACAATACTTCAAAATGACATGGCCGTTAGTTGTACTTTCTAGAATATGCATTACTGTTGGCGGTTTAATGCGGTATCATCGCTAGGAAGTTGTTGTTGGATTGCAATATAAAAGTCAGGGCCGTGATATGCTTTTTCAAACTTTCTAAATGGTATTCAAATTAGCTTGCTCGCCAATTGTTAAATTTTGGAATAAATTGCAGATATGGTACGTCTTTAAGAACGTGAATATCAATCATTTGTTCTAAAAAAAATTACGATTATACTACTACATATTTTTTTAATAAATTTGTTAATAGCTAACGACATTCCTTAATTTTGGGTTGTAATTTCTAAATACACAATTCAAACACTGAATTTGTGTGGAAAGTATATTGGAGATTAATTAACAACCTAATTCATAATTTTTTTTTTGATTAATAAAATGATAATAAAACAAATTTTTGTATGAACATTTTTTGTAAGTCAGTAATATATTTATGAATTAAGCTAAATAAATAAAACAAAGAAAGGCTAACAATATTAAAAAACAAGTAAGAGAGATATATTCGGATGTGCCGAATCTTATATACCCTTCACAATAGCATGGAGTGACGAAAGAAGTCACAATCACGAAAATTCACGCCCACGAAATACGAAAAAAAATTATTTAAATGGAAAAAATTACATTAAAGCGTCTCATGATCACGCATTATTGGTTCTAATCTCTATTTCATAAACACAGCTTGCAAAGCAACACTAGAAGCATGAGTTTACAAGTCATTCTAGTCTAGAAGTCAGCCATAAATTATGAATTTCGTAACAAATTTGTTACACTTTCTTACCTAGAGTACTTTATAGAAATATTAACATCCCCTTGTTAGCACTTATATAATTTTTCACACATCCAAGAAGTGTTTCAACGCCTTTATCAAAAAGCCAGTGGTCTTCGACTAAGCAAAGAAATGATTTTAAACGTAAGAAAAGGTTTAATAATGAAGAAATTCTCCCAAAATTTATTTAAAAAAACGCCAACTATTACATAAATTTGTTAGTCTAATGATTAAAATGTTCCAATATTATCTTCATATTGAAAATAATTTAAAGCTATCAAAAATTCTTTAAAAAAAGCGAACTTTTTCAAATAAAAAGTAAAAGTAATAAAAAAAACTAAAATGTATAAAAAATAAAAAAAATTAATAAATGGTTGTTCAGGATTTGAAACCGTGACACAATGCTGTTTTTTAGAATTTTTGATACATTTTAGTTGTTTTTATTACTTTTAATTTTTATTTGAAAAAGTTTGTTCCACAATTTATTTAAAAAATCAGGCACAACCTCATTTATAAAATTTTTTCTTTTAATTTTTGCGTTTTTTCCAATTTTATGAACCATAAAAGGTTTATTTTTCAAAAATATCCAATATGTTATCAGATAGGATTTGGTACAGTGATCAAATAATTATATAATGAATTCAGTAAGTTTGTCGACGTTTTTATTTGATATTGTAATAATTTGCCTAATGTTCTGGTTACGTTGGCTAATTATTAAAAATATCTTTATAATTGTTAGAAGGTTATTATAATCCCTCCATAGGTGGATTATAATAACAGTATTTGGGATAAAGATAGGGGGTGATTTTGTTTAGGGTTATTGGTAGAGAGAGCTTACCTTATGCCAATAAAGGAGACTAAGGTTGGTGGTGGGACATCAAACCTTGATCCTGGTTCCAATAAAAACGCTCGTAAACAGATTTAAGTAGATATATTTAATGCCTTAGCGGTAAATATTTATTGGGTTTATTGACTTCAGGTTGTGTTATTTCAACTTAACGGTAAGTATTTACTTTAAATTTTAAGTAGGGATATGAGTTAAGGTTATATGTATAAGTTAAGGTTGACTTTTGCGTTGTATAGCTAAAGGACGAATGAATTCAACCTTTTAGCCCGAGACTTCAAAACCCCGATTTACAAAACGAACGATTTGACAACTAGAAAGAATGTTTTTTTGTTTTTTGTACTAAATTTCAGTGTTGTTATAATTCATGATTTGTGTTTTAACTTCTAGCGATTATTTTCAATATTTAACGGTTGACTATAATTCAATTTTAACTTATTAAGCTAAAGATATGATGAAAAAATTGGTGTTCAAACTATGTTTGGACATGCCGCCGGGCCTGGGTGTTGCTGATAGTCATTGTTGGTTAGTGGTGCATAGTACAGCTGCTAACGATTTGATTGCTTCTGCAATTATTCGAGCATTGGTTGTGGCTGGGTCTGTCGATGTAAGTGGTACTGACGTTGACGATGGTGTAGTAGGTGAATTGGTTGTATGTAATGATGGTGTTGAGGCTGCTGACGCCGATTTTTTTTGTAACGCTGCTCTTTTCTGGCGTAGCTTTTTAGTTGTTACACCCTTCGATTTCGAGTTGCGTGGGGGTAGTGCAACAGGGTATGATGGTACTTGTCACACTTTTTGCAAGTCACCATTGAGGTGCATGAACGTACATCGTGGCTTCTTGCCAGGCAATTCACGCAGTAGCGATATCGCTCCACAGCTTCTTCTCTCATTGCTACCTGCATCCTCAGAAACCTTCTGCATACTTTTAAAGCGTGATATTTTTTGCAAACTAGGCACTGGTATAGGTCCGGGTCCTTTCTTGCAGGTCGGTTGTTCCTCAGGCTCCTTGGTTTGGACCCTCTGCTGGTGGTTCGGTTATTTCTCGAGGTCCTTGATTTCGGTCCTTTGCTAGTGGGTTCAGACATTTTAGTGAGCCTAGGAAAAAACAAAATTCATAGAGTTAATAGACCTGGGCAGCTGTAATGGGTTAGGTTGAGAAATGAATGTAAGTGATTGTATAAAATGTGCATTTGTGTCATTACTGCTATATCTTGTACTTAGTATATGAGGTAGAGCTTAAATAAATTAGAGTAGGGTGGGATTGGGAGTTTCATTGTTCATGAACGGCAGATAGCACAGCTTCACTATAGGTCTGGTATCACTCCTGTAGCGATGCGCACGTCTGCAATACGTACATTTTCATCTGGACCTGTATAAGTTTTTGCTATTCGACCTAAACGCCACTCGTGAGGTGGTTGTAAATCATCGATTACCACTACTAGGTCTCCTGCGTGAAGATTTGGAACTGAGTTTTTCCATTTGTTACGCTTGTGTAGGGACTTCAGGTAATCTTCCTTCCATCGCAGGGCGAACTGATGGTGTAGTGCCTTTAGCCTTTCCCATCGATCAATAAGTGACATTTTTTGGAACGTTTGCTCTGGGAATGCCATTAATGGCGCTCCTCTCAGAAAATGACCAGGAGTTAAAGCAGTAAAGTCTGATGGGTCTTCTGACAACGCAGATATTGGCCGAGAGTTAAGGACGCCTTCAATTCGAGCGAGAACAGTCGAAAACTCTTCAAAATTTAGCTTTTGGGCACCAACTATTCGTTTTAAGTGAAATTTAAAACTTTTCACTGCAGCCTCCCATAAGCCTCCCATGTGTGGTGCATGCGGAGGAATGAATCTCCATTCGAACCCGTGTGCCAAATATTTTTGAGATACATCTTGCGCCGCGTTATTGACAAATGAGTCGAATTCTCGTTCCAGGGATCGGCTGGCTCCCAAAAAGTTCCTGCCATTATCCGATGTTACCCTTTGGGGTAGGCCCCGCCTCCCGACAAATCTAGCAAATGCCGCTTGAAATGCTAGAGAGGATAAGTCTGAGCATAATTCTAAGTGTATCGCTTTTGTACTGTAGCACACGAAAACACTAACATAAGCTTTCACGGAGGGAGATTTGCGCAATGATGAAACCTTAAGCTCAAATGGTCCGGCAAAGTCAACCCCAGTGACCTGAAAGGGTACAGACAAATTGCATCTTTCGGGTGGGAGCGGTGTCATTATTTGGGAGCAAGATTGCTGTTTGTAAGTAAGGCATGTTCTGCAGCGACGTATTATGTTTTTCACTCGAGGTTTGAGTCTGAAAACATAAAACTCAGTCTGTACCATTCTGCACATTTGGCTGCACTCTGCGTGAGACAGAAAATTATGCTGGTGAGTGAGATAGAGTTGGCACAGTCGAGAATTCCCGGGCAATATGACGGGGTATCGCTCATTATAAGGGAGAGACAATTGAGATAATCAGCCATTTACTCGTAAAATGTAACTAGAATCGATAAAAGGGTTGAGATTCTTTAGTTGACTTTTGTTGGATACGGATTTGGAGTTAGACAAACAATGATATTCCTCATTGTAAGCCGACTTTTGAGCTAGTACAATGAGTCGAGTTTTTACAAATTTCATTTCGTATTGAGAGAAACTTTCTGAACTTTTGTAGTTAGCATTTGGCCTGAGTTTTTTCGTACATTTGTTAAAAAATCTAAAAATGTAGCAAACGACACGTAGAGCCCTATCATACGATGAAAAATTATTTAGCAGATCAACTGTAACTTCTGTATGTAGGGATTGTGTTTCGTTAGGTTTTAAGGGATTTCTTTTCGGCCATTCTGACTCAGGATTATTTAGCCATGAAGGCCCATACCACCAAAGCGAGTTGTGGACAAGATCTTGTGGCCTGACCACGCGTGTTCCCAAATCTGCTGGGTTGTCGTGAGTTGGAACATATCCCCATGTTGCATTTTCGGTTAAGAGATGAATCTGGGAAACTCTATTAGCAACATATGTTTCCCATGACGAGGCGGGTCTAGAAAGCCAACCTAGTGTTATGGACGAGTCTGTCCATAGAAATATTTCTTTGGTATTGAATCTTAAAGAGGAATTGACGTAGTTCAAAAGGTTTGCTAGCAGTACCGCGCCATTGAGCTCTAAGCGAGGGAGACACACGGTTTGTATGGGCGCAACTTTGCTTTTTGCTACCAACAAGTTTGAGAAAACTGTGTTGACTTCCGTTTTACAGCGAATATATAGTGTCGCGCAATAAGCTGACTTTGAAGCATCTGCGAAGCCGTGAATTTGAATACTGTCTGACGGGGTGTACTGGAGCCAACGAGATATCGATATGTTCTCTACTTTCGAGAGATCCTGGACTAAATCATTCCAACTTCGTAGAGACTCCGCTGAAATGTCTTCATCCCATTGTAACCCCTCTAACCACAATTGCTGCATAAGAATCTTGGCTCTGATGACTATGGGTGCTAGTCATCCCGCGGGATCAAAAATCTTTGCAACGGAGGAGAGAATTTTGCGTTTTGTGGCATTGTTGGCTTGTTCAATAGGTGTGAAACTATAAGAGAATGAGTCAGTGAGCGCATTCCATTTAATACCGAGTATTTTGGCGGAACTGGTTTCCTGAAACCGAAGAAAATCTGAATCATAAAGATTTTCTTTCGGCAAATGTGCGAGCAATTTGGAATCATTTGCAGTAATCTTTTTAAGAGAGAACCCAGCGGAATTTAACGCTTCGATTAATTGCTTTTGGCCGGAGAGCGACTCTTCTATTGAGAAACCACCGGACAATATATCATCTACGTACGTCTCTGTACGCAAAATCGTGGCAGCTTTGGGATAAACTGATTCAGAGTCCGTAGCAAGATGCAAAAGAGTTCGTATCGCCAGATACGGTGCACAATTTACCCCGAAAGTCACCGTTTTGAGCTGATAATCTTATACTGGGCCATCGGTTCGGGATTGGAATAAAATTCGCTGAAATTGTCTATCAGCAGGGTGAACCATTATTTGGCGATACATTTTTTGTATATCGCCACTAAATACAAATCGATACTTCTGCCAATTCAGTATTGTGGTTATTAAATCGTTCTGTAATGTGGGCCCCGTACAAAGAATATCATTTAACGAGAACTGGGATTTAGTTTTCCTTGAGGCATTAAAAACTACTCTGACCTTTGTGGTTTTGTGTTCTGGACGAACAATCGCATGGTGAGGCAGATAGTATGAGTAGCATTTGCCTTGATATATAATTTCGTGAGAAGAGGTTGCCTCCATATGGTCAAGCTCTAAGTATTCTTCGAGCACCGCCTGATATTGGAACTGCAGGTCTGAGTCTTTGGATAAAGTTTTTTCCATTCTGGAGTACTGAGCCAAAGCTACAAACCGCGATGAGCCAAGATAAGCTTTCTCGGGAAATTCAGATTTGAAAGGCAATCTTACGACATACCTTCCGTTCTCATCTCTTGTTGTTGTTTGTGCGTAATGTGCCTCACAAAATTCTTCTTCATCGGATTTTGGGCGAACTAACTGAATTTCCTCTTGTTCCCGGAACTTTTTTAACAAATTAGTAAGATCCGACGTTTCTAACTTTTGCGCTGAGGTAGTGAATGACTGAGCGATTTGTGTTTTCATGGGACCACTAAGCACCCATCCAAATATGGTGTTATAAGCAGACGTTTTCCCGCAAATATTTTTCCTTATGCCTTCAATATTGAGGAAGTGCTCATAATCGTTGCCGAGTATGAGATCTATTTGAGACGATTTATTGAAGGTTGGGTCTGTTAGATCAAGTTCCGCGGGTTCGGGTGATGCAGGAAATTCAAAAGTATAGGACGGGAGACGTTTAGTAACTTTGGGTAGTACTATAGCTTTCACCGGAACTCTGGGATCATATCTTTTTGCGTACAGTACGAACTCGCATTCTTTATTTGCAGTTTGCTTTTGCCCACCAATACCAACGATTTCAAAGTGAGATTTCTCATACGGCAGTTGAAGACGAGTTCGAATTTTTTCTGTCAGGAAGGTTCGTTGAGAACCTGGGTCGATGAGAGCTCTGACAGTAAAAAGCGTGCCGCAATGTTCAATTTGCATTAAAGCGTTTTCATTGCCTATGGAACAGGTAGCTTGAACTTGCTTTGATGTCTGGGGAAGTTCATCTTGCACTCTACTTTTGTGACCTTGGGTAGCGTTTGAACAAGAGTTTGATGCCATATTTTGTTTTCCCTTTAATGTTTCTCGTTGATAAAAGTTTTCCGTGTTGGCCAAAACGCTGGGAAATTTTTGCCTTACATGAAGCAAAGTGTGATGGGATTTTTTGCAATGTAAACAAGTGTACTTACTGCTGCAATTCGCCTTCAAATGTGATGTTGCCAAACAATTATTGCAATACTTGTTTTTGTACACAAAATCGACCCTTTGCTGAACAGTAAAACTTCTAAACTTGGGGCATGATCTTAAAGGGTGATTTTCATCACAAAGCTTGCACGAACTTTCATAGAGATTTTCTTGCGAGACATAGGTCTGTATGTTGGGTTGGCGTGTGGGCTTGAGACTGAAGCAATCTTTCGAGGTTTTTATATTTGCGAGGCGTTCTACTGCCTCATACCTATCTACTAGAAACTTTGACATCTGTGTCCATTTTGGGAGCTCTCGAGGAGCTGCTAGGGATTGTTCCCAAAGGGAGAGAGTTTGCTCTGGGAGCTTTGTGGAGATTAAACGAATCATGATGGTGCCCCAGCTATCTACTTGAACTTCAAGCGTTCTTAAAGTAGCTAAGCAATCATTCACCGTTGATTGGATTTTACGTATGGACTCACTGTCTTCATTCTTTGCGCATGGTATATCAAATAAAATTTTTATTTGGTTTTCTATGAGAACTCGCTTGTTCTCGTATCGAGTTTTCAACGCATCCCATGCCAGCTCGAAATTTTCATGAGATAGAGTGTACCTTTTCACTATGGCCCCAGCTTCACCCTTCGTTTTATTGCGAAGATGGTATAATTTCGTCACTGGAGTGAGCCTCGAATGATTTATATAAACGGCTGTGAACATGTCACGAAACGATGGCCATTGTTCATAACTGCCATGAAATACCTCTGTATCACACGGCGGGAGTTTAATGCAATCAGTAGGGGAAATTTGGGCGAATGTTTGAGGTGAATATATATATTCGGCACGGAATATCGAGATGTAGATTGAAACCTTGGGTTTCCCAAGGTTTCCTGGTGTATGAGTAATATTCATCTGTACACAGATCGAATTTATCTTTCGCTTCTTGTTTGTTCTCTTGGGTAATACTATCGTCCCTGTGATATATAAAATCTTCATAAGATATGTTTACCCTATCCCACCGCGCGTCCAAGTCCTTCAACTTGACTTCAAGGATGCTCTCCGTATGATTTGCTAATGGGGTCTCCTTGAACCTTTCGCAAAATGAGAGTAAGTGATCAGAGTCAAAGGTAAAATGATCTCTGGCAAAAGTGCAAGCTTGCTGAGATGTGGAAGGCATATTTAGCTAATAATGAGTGAGATAGGGAAAATTTCGAGTTTGTATATGCCCTGATTGAGATTTATGCCAACTTATTTGTTCGATAGAATGTTTCTAGATATAACCAATATTTTTACCATCAAATTATGTTCCTATTTTCTATAGTATTGTAAAAGGTGCTATAGAGGAATAGCACTAGGAACTACCGAAAAGTAGGTATTAGATTTGTATTATGTTTACTCTCAACAGAATAGTAATAATACTAGTAATGCAAATGAATGAGGAAATAAATGCATAAATTACACACGTTGTTATGAGCAGGTTCTGAATAATAGTTTTAATTATACCAATAATCTTGACCTGTGTGTATTTATGTTTTATATGTGTACAGTGAGTGCACTTGTGGTTTTACTTTAATGTATTAAGTGTGGGTATGTGTTCACAATGTGTGGTTTTATGTGTTATACTTTATGAAAAGTGGGAAAGTTTACTATAAACCAATATTCCTGAAGGAGGGGCTATAGAGTAATAGCACTAGAAATTAATTTCTAGGACCGAATATAAATATAGAAAGTTGAAATTTAATACCTAAACTTTTCAATAAGGAGCACTTTTATAGGGTATCCAACCAATGTGTTAAAAGTACCAACACTTTGATTGGCATGTTTATCAAGAAATTTTTGGGAATAACAAATTTCTTAAACGCATTCTCTTATGCCACGGGATAATGTTTTCAAATATGTAATGCTCATTATATTTACGTGTGGGTCTTAAAATTTTATTACGATTAATAATCTTTATTTAATTTGGGGATTATTATTTTTTTTACGTGTTAAATTGCCGGCTATAGCTGGAAACCCTTGAATATATTTACTGGCTATTTACTTGTATTCCTTTATTTACTAAATCTCAAAGGGCATTCAACTCTGTTATGAGACAGATGTGAGAATCGGTTGAGTATGAGTTGCTGCTAACCAACTGTTATCGAAATTTATATATGATCACGTAAATTTCTTTAGTTTGCAGCATCAAGTTTTACAGGGTAAACTCAAATAGTCAACCAACTGTTACCTTGAACATTTTGCAATTTTATGTAAATAAAGATTTTTTTCAAATTGAATTCGGCTGACTCAACCTTTTCTTGTTTATGTGTTTATTTCGCAATGGACTGTATGGGTCCTATTTTCTTTTAATGGTGGTTTCGAAGGACATGTAATAATTTGCCTAATGTTCTGGTTACGTTGGCTAATTATTAAAAATATCTTTATAATTGTTAGAAGGTTATTATAATCCCTCCATAGGTGGATTATAATAACAGTATTTGGGATAAAGATAGGGGGTGATTTTGTTTAGGGTTAGTGGTAGAGAGTGCCAATAAAGGAGACTAAGGTTGGTGGTGGGACATCAAACCTTGATCCTGGTTCCAATAAAAACGCTCGTAAATAGATTTAAGTAGATATATTTAATGCCTTAGCGGTAAATATTTATTGGGTTTGTTGACTTCAGGTTGTGTTATTTCAACTTAACGGTAAGTATTTACTTTAAATTTTAAGTAGGGATATGAGTTAAGGTTATATGTATAAGTTAAGGTTGACTTTTGCGTTGTATAGCTGAAGGACGAATGAATTCAACCTTTCAGACCGACACTTCAAAACCCCGATTTACAAAACGAACGATTTGACAACTAGAAAGAATGTTTTTTTGTTTTTTGTACTAAATTTCAGTGTTGTTATAATTCATGATATGTGTTTCAACTTCTAGCGATTATTTTCAATATTTAACGGTTGACTATAATTAAATTTTAACTTATTAAGCTAAAGATTTGATGAAAAAATTGGTGTTCAAACTATGTTTGGACAGATATAATATAATAATAATGCCAAAAATAAAAATAACTTGACGGTGTAAGAAAAAATTTTAAATTATAAAATATAACAATATATTTTAATTCATTATATTAATTTAATTTCTTCTTTGAAACTCGTATGATGTACGTATGTATGTAAACTAGTGGTATTCTGATAGTTGTCTTTTTAAAATTTTGTTAACTTTTCCATTTACTTATCTGTATTGCGGTTGGACCAGACGATAAAGGTTTTGGTTCAATATAACCTGTATATTTCTGATATAGAAACACAATGGAATTTCAACCACAATTGATTTAAAAAATACGAATTCGGTAATTCATATTCAGCCTGCTAAGACAACAGATGAATTTAATTAAAAAAAATTTTATTTAAATCTTCTTCTGCGTTTACTAAGTAAGACAGAGATCTAAATATGAAAAATTACGATAAAATCGCAAACAGAAAGCATTTTGCTCTAAAATCCAACCCATAATTCGGCTTATTTTCGTAATATTTTACCATTAATCCGCGTCCAATTCCGTAGTGCGTGCTATCGACATGCGATATTCCTCAAAACTATGATTTTTAGGTGTTTTTAATGAATGTAAGACCAGTTTATTTTGTATGAATGTGAGGAAATCAATTTTTATCTCGTAAGATCTTAACTTGTCATTTTGTATATGTTGAATTGGGGAAAATACGAAAATATGCAAAAAAATGAAATACAAATATGTATGGATTGCGAACTATTCTTAGAATACATTTTAATTAAGCCCACATTAAATTATTCAATTGGATAATGCAATCTAGAAGCTAAATATAAATTTGTGGAAATTTATTCAAAATACAAATGCATTTTAAATTTTTATTCCGAATACAAAATAGTTTTTGATAAAAGTTAAATTTTCACAATGGAAATGATATTTTTTAAGTTTTTTTACTCTATAATGTTGCTGTTTTTTAATCAATATTAAATCATACAATTTTCCTGATATTCGCATTTTTTTAAGAATTTTTGGCATTTTCGATATGTTTTCAAGATTTTTGTCTGCCGATTGCCAATTATATGATTTTTTTTAAACTAAATTTTGGGAATAATTTCCAATATTGCAGTTGCAATTTTAAGAATATGCGTTATTTTCGCGGGGTTTTCAATTTTTTAGTTTCTTTGCTAATTACATTTTGGAGCTTGATATCAAATTAAATTCTTATGTGTGTTATGTGTTACTAAGTATCCAAACAACATTTTAATAGTCAAGAGAATTTTAATCACATTGTACGAATACAATAATAATACCGGGTTCTGATATACGCTCTGCACCTGAATATAGAAAATAATTAAAATTATTATTCTGTGCACACAAATATAAAACAGGGTATAAGCATCAATTTTGCCTTTCTTCTGAAATCACGAATAGTCATAAAAAATTAAAAATTAATTTTTATTTAATGTGATTATTTTTCCAACAATTTTGTTGTTAGTAGTTTTTTTTAATCCAAAGTGATTATTATTTTGGCTAAAGTTCGTAACATTTTTAGTCAGAAAGAATTGGACATGAGACAATATTCCAAAGCAACAAGGGAAAATTTTTTAACACCAATTAATTTCAACGTACACGGCAGAACAGAAACAACGTTGTTTTTCGGGATCCGCTACACTCCCATCATCAGTGTTCATGTGTGTTTCAATGTATCCGCCACTGTTTAGGTGGCTCGGTTGAATGTGATTTCAAATTTGTATTTATACAAAAAATGTCTAGAAAACGCATAAGAGAGTTATTTGTTTTTACAGTAAACACTATCAATATTCAAATTTTACCATCACTAATTAACGTTAAATTAACCCATTGTTACACGTTGGTTTTATCTCATGTATATTTTTTTCTAATTTTTGTTTTTACTTAAGACAAACTTTTTTGGTTTGATTAATGCTTAAGTATTATTGCTTTTATGTTTTTTTTGTCTACTAAATTAATACATTTTTAAAACAAAATTAAAATTCAATTTCATTGATTTTGTATATCTACTCGTACATGGTGTCTTGACGATCCATTACATTTCTTTAATATAAATAATATAAAAAGAAATTTAAAAATTAATTAATGTTATTTATATACGAAAAGAAAATATAAGCGATAAAAAATGCTGTACTATGCATGCATAATATTATTCTAATAAAAGTATAAAAATAAGTTTAAAGAAACAAAAAAAACAAAAAATCTTTGCTTTTCGACTGTTTAACTATGTACATGTATACACATAATGTGTACATGTGCCCATAAACGCATTTCAGTATTGATGTATGTGTGACAAAAAGGGCGAAATTACAATTGTTGGCATGAATCGCAACGCAACTTTAAAAAAAAATTTTATAGTAAAATTATTTCGAATACCATTTTTTTGCTCATATTTGAGTCGGTAATGGACCAACTTCAATCATTTTCAGTCTAAACCTTCGCAGAATTCCATACAAGAGATATGCTTCATAAAATTGACCGTAGGACAGTTGGGGCCATAAAATAACAATAGAATAGGAAATATAACAAAAAAAGTCTTTTGGCTATATCTCATTAATTATTGGACCGAGTTTTGTTATTTTCAAACCGAACAAATTTATGAAAAATTCCAAGAGAATGGTGTAAAATTTATTTCTCTATGTTGTGTTTTGGCCTTAATTCTAACTACACCAAAATGTAGCAGACGGACAGACGGACGTCGCTCATTCGATTTATCTATCTATAAGGATCCAGAATATATATATACTTTATGGGGTCTTAAATGAATAATGAAGAAATTACATACGGAATGACAAACCTATATATCCCCTTTCTAAATTTTTTGGTGAAGGGTATAAAAACTAAATATGCACACATAAAATTTATATATACCTCTTTTTATTGTCTACGGCAAACACACTTATGCGATTTTACTGTTTTTTATTAAATTTTTTATATTAAAATAACTTGCGCGAGTACACTATGTCAATCACATCCAAGATCACTTTTGATACTGAATAAAACTTTAACTTTTACCCTTTGCTTTCCTTTATAAAGAAAATAAGAAACCAAAAATATAACATACACAAGCACAAACTAAAATATTTCTTTTTTCATTACACAAAGTTAATTCAAACAATTAAACAATTGTTTGAATCTTTAATAATACGTAAAAAATTGGGAGATTTGTCTTTGTTTACATATTTGAAAACATACAGACAAACATTAAACATTTTTTTGGTTTCGATCAACAAAATTTAATTAGGACAATTAAAAAATTGTTTGAAACAATTGAATCAAGTATTCAATTGAAAAAATTTTGACTAAAATTTTTTCTGTGTATCTTAAGGAAGTTAAGTAGTCTGATTAAATTCCACCTTAACAAGGATAGAAATGAGTCCTAGCCCAATTTATTTTAAAACTATCCCCGGTGACCAAAATATTCTAGAAAATAAAAAAAGCTTTAAAAGGGGAATAAGTTTTAAATACCGGTGCAGATAAAGCAAATACAATAGCCAATGCATTTGGTAATTCACACACTATTACTAGCAATAACCCATCGCCCTTGGCTACATGTGTATCAGATTTTGTTAATTGTCTCGATAATGATTCTCCTATTGGTAGTAATAATATTGAACGTACAGATGCCAATGAGGTTAAGACTTTTACTATGCTATTAAAAAATAATAAAGCCCCGGGCTTAGATGGCATAAATAGTATTATCCAAAAAATATGCAAGAATACTTTTATGAAACTCTCAGTAAAATATTTAATTGTTGCATACTTAATGGCTTCTTTTCCCGTACTTTCAATCAAAAGTAATACCGATTCATAAAAAGGGAAAAGATCCCAAAATAACCACCAGCAATAGGCCAGTAAGCATCTTAAGTTTACTGGACAAGGTCTTTGAAAAAATTATTCATAAAAGATTAGTAGATTTTGAAGGCCAAAATAATATTATTAACCACCAAAATTTTGGATTCCGTAAGGAAAACTCTACCGTGCACCAAATAAAGCGAGTTGTGAATTATATCGAAAATAACAAAAGAAATCGCAAGGCTACTGGCGTTGTTTTACTCGATATAGAAAAAGCTTTTGATACCATCTGACACAATGGGATGTTATACAAACTCAATTCATTAGGTTTCTCATTGTATTTACAAAAATGTATAGAAAGTTTTCTAAAGAACCGTACATTTGTTATGTGTGTTGACGGGGACTTCTCAACAGAAAGAACAATCCCAGCGGGATTGCCACAAGGGTCAGTACTATCACCTACAATCTACTCCTTATATACATCTGATGTTGAGGTGCACAGAGATCAGGAAGCAGCATTTTATGCTGATGACAGTGCTTTTATATGCAGTGGAAAACTTTCAAATGCAATAATCAAGAGAATGCAAGAGAGCCTTACCACAAGCCAAAAATATTTTAATAAGTGGAAAATAAAAGTAAATGATAATAAAACGCAAATTTCCATATAATAAATCACCAAAACGTATTCCTACTAAAATTTTGTACTGTCGAGGAAACGTGATCCCCATCAAAGATGATATTAAATATTTAGGTATCACTTTAGGTAAAAAACTTAAAATCTGTGATAAAGCTATACTTAATAGAAGGTCTAAAGCCCAGATCCCACTATCGGCGCAATATACCGATTTTCGTCACAAATCATATACCGATAATGTGAACGCACACAATTTTATCAAGTGCGACAATCTGTGCCAAAATCGTGCTGAGTATGAGCAATCAAAGTCAGCATTGATGCGCCGACAATGTAAACACGTTTGGTCACAATGTCAAGCAATCAAATTGTAAGTTATAAGCCGATTTTTAGCGCCGATCAAAGTCGACAATCAGCGCCGATACACAGGCATGACAAAAGGCATTTTAAAATTGTACAATCTGGCGTCTAAAATTTAACTGTTTAAACTTAATATTACTAATAATTCATCCTTTTAGTTATTATTCTTATAAATTAAAATCATACAGTATATTTATATTTATCTTTATTTCTACTGTTGAACAAAAGAAATTGTGTCGCTTTTACCAAAAAATTACAATTAAATCAACCTAGCCATCCCTGGGTGTTTTGTTTACAAAACAGAAGAAATAAAAAACCAAGTGCGGTAAATTTTCTCTAAAATTTATCATTTTTTATTCTTTTAATAAATATATGTACATACTTATTAATTTGCTAAAAATATATACAGACATAGCAGTTTTCTGTTTTAGGGAGTAATCCATTCCAAAACTAAAACTCCGATTACAAACAAAAAATAAACAAAAACATGTGATAAAATTTGCCCAATCAAGAACGATAGTGTGACCGAATTGAACCGATTATTGTCGCTGTTTTGTAATGCCCGATATGAGCAGAAAAAGATTGTCACAATATGCGACGATAACGGGATCGCCCAAAAATAAATTGTACAATTTTTTGAGTTGTGTGCCGATATAGGACGATGAAAATTGTTGCAAATTGTGCCATTTGCGACGATAGTGGGATCTTAGCTTAAGGTCAACCTTATAAATAAGATATTGTTGTATAATATGTGTATTAGACCGATATTGACTTACGGCTGTCCAGCCTGGTTTCACAAAACTTCTTCCCCCTAGATTTCCCACGGACTTACTGCACAATTGATAAACGCTTTCGCCAATGCTTTGACACTGTCATTTAATGGAAAATGTAAATTTTGAAACAATAAGAAATTTAATGAACAGTCGCTGAGAATCTTTTGTTAAAAAGAATTTTACTAGTGATTGTTTTATCAAATTTCATTATAATATTTTCAATATTTGTAAGAGTTTTTTGTGACAAATTTTCCTCATTATTAATAGTTTCCTTATACAATTTTTAGATTTAATTGTTGTAGTACGCTTAAGTAAATCTCATAACATTGTACCTTATTTAGCTTATAAGATCTGTGAATAAAATTTTACTTTTTAAAAGTAAAAATAGAGATGGAATGTTTTAAGCGTCTCAATAATTTATTAAGTTATTTCAAGACGTAGTTTGTCGTAAATCAAAGTATTCCATTGAAAGTTAAATTGTATCAGTATTTGGTTGAGCAGCCTTTATTTTTTATGATTGCAGCACATCTGCGGGGCATGTAGTCAATAAGAGGACGACATTTATCTAAGGAAACTTGTCGCTACGCATCACGAACGACATCCCACAACTCAGTTGAATATGACGGTCCCTTCTATGAAAAATTTTTTTATGTCCCTCTGTAGGTAGACCCATTTTAGTAGCATATTCCATGTACTATATGCATATGCATGTATAAGAATGCGGTGCAGGGGATCTAAAGTGTTCTGTTTAATTTCTAATTTTATCACTAAGATATCGTGGAGTCTTTGCACAAATAATTCTATCCAATAGTAAGAGTACGTGAATATTTAAAATATTGTTAAATGAAACGCCATAAAGCTTTGAGGAAATATGTGACACATGATCATTTAAATATGCCCAGTTTTATGCAAAAAAAGGTAATTTTAAAGTATAATCATATGTTATTTCAAATTGAAAGGATCTTCGATTGTATCACAAAACAATCGAATATATTAAAAATATACATTCAACATCAGTGGATGTTACTGTATATGTTGTTTTTAGTCTTGGTCAAAGTTGAAAGACAATATTTCGATTAAAACTATGTTAAGTTTAGTTTTTTAATAAATATTTTATTCTTAACACATATTTTAAAGTAAATCTTTTACGACTTCTATGACGAAAGTCCTTTGGTTTTAAATTTGATTATACTGTGGAAAATACAGTCAAAATTATGGTTAATGTATATTAAATCTGTTGTTACCGATGTATACTTCTTCTTAACCGATGAATTCGAATTCTTAAATAAAGCCATTACATTACATATTGACTCTGCCACATCATCAGATAGCTCATTTAAAACGCTGCTTATTTCTATTAAGTTGTCGCAATAATATATAGCAGCCTTTAAACAAGATCCCCATCTCGTGGAACAGTTCTTTGGGGATTGATCATACTTGGGCACATATAATGAATTAAATTGATACGAAAGGGCCCCCGGGAAATTAATCAAGACAATTTGCAACAAAGGAGTTAACATTGCAAAAAGTAAGCGAACAAAATCTGCAATTCTATGCAGCCCATGAGCCAGACATGTAACATGCAACATTTTCGGGATCGCAGCGTCAGTTACTACCTACAAGTAATTTTTGTTAAATAGAGTTTCCAACCTGCGTAATATGCAAATTTATGCAAGTTATATCAAAAATGCTTTTTCTGTGAAAAATTTAATATATATGAAAATTCATATTTTTCATGCTAAAAGCATAAAAAACTTGTCCTGATTATGATATAAAACGTTCAGCATCGTTTTACTAACAGAACCGCAATTTGCGAAAAGTTCACAACCATTCTTAAAACCTAGGAGAAGATAAGATTTTGTCTAATATACAAAAGAGTATAGTATTGTGAAGATCATAGACACCTGAGCTTTATATGTACTCGTATAAGTTTGATCTACGAGTGTGTTACTATGATATGTCCAAGTAATACTATTATTGAAAATCAGCCCAAGGTTTTTGGCAGCATTTACAGTATTGATTTTTTTTCGGTTATTAAAATATAAAGACCGACATTACAACCATGTGTTCTCTTACGAATTATTATGCATTTGGACTTATGAGGGTTTAAACTTTAAACACAGTTCATCTCCCGTGGCCCAATGATAGATTTGATAGACAATGTTTTCAGTGACAGGTTACCCGGCCTACCTAAATACATCATCATATGCGTACATATGAATTTTGTTTCCCCAGATGTTTTAGCAAATTGCTTACAAAAATTACCCTTGAGGTACACCTTTACATAAACGTAATGTGGAAGAATTCGATTTCCACCGAAATTGGGTTGTCATTATAATAATGTTGCATAAGTGAGTTATACATACATGGTAAAAGTACTGGCAGCAACATTCTTTTAAATTTTGGGTGCATGTTATCACAGCCTGTTGCACTCGACATAATTGAATTTAAACATAAAAGTACCTCGAATTGAATTTCACAAGAGAATAGAAAATATTACCATTGATTACAGGACAATTATAACTTAAACTTGGAAAGATATAAAAACTGTTTTCAATTGGCACCAGAGGTACATATACTCGTGAATGCTCTGTTAAGCTATTCGACATCTAATTGATAGTTGTTCACTTTCTGTGTTTTACTAACCAGAATCTCTCTAATGAATTTCCATGTCTATCTAGAATCGACCGCAGAACTGATTGCAGTATTTACATTTATTCTAAAAGCTCTGCTTTCAACTCTGGGATTCTGAAACGTTTCCACGCAATGTCTCTGTTATAAATTTTATATTGGCAGAAAACTATTGTTGTATTATATTGTTTTAACTTTAACTATGTCGTCATATAGACGGCGCATATTATTTTCAAAAAAGATAATTGCTCATCAACTGTAGACATGTAGTATATTTGAGCCCATTCGATAAGCAGCAGTCTGTTCAAGGACGTTGGAATTTGCGGTTTTAAAATCACGATAGTGAAATGTACATTTTAAGAGGAGGAACGTTGAAGTCATATGTTAAGAAAAATAAATCATGTTTTGAAAAACACAAGATCTTTTATTAGTCCTGTAAACACACTCTACCAACATTTTCCTGCCATCAGAGACTACTTCTATAAAAATTAACTCCACTTTTTCTTCCTTTTGTAAAATGTTAGTTCAAGATTTTAAGCGAACTTTACAAGATATATGAATATATATTTTCTTTTATAAAAAGAACTACCCCAACAGCACTTCCAATTCTGTCTTTGCTAAACACTTTATAACCATTAAGTTAAAACAAGTAAGAGAGATATATTCGGCTGTGCCGAATCTTATATATCCTTCACCATAGTATGGAGTGACGAAAGAAGTTTCAATCACGAAAATTCGCGCCCACGAAATACAAAAAAAAAATTAAAAAAAATAATTTAAATGGAAAAAATTACATTAAAGCAAAAAAAATTGCCACTCACCGTCTCACGGACGCACCCCCACGTGATGGAAACAAAAAATTAATCACGATCACGCATTATTGGTTCTAATCTCTATTTCATAGTATAGGCTGATTTCATAAACACAGCTTGCAAAGCAACTATGGAAGCATGAGTTTACAAGTCATTCTAGTGTTGCTTTGCAAACTGCGTTTATGAAGTCAGCCATAAATTATGAATTTCGTAACAAATTTGTTACAATTTCTTGCCTAGAGTGCATTATAAAAATATTAACATCCCCTTATTAGCACTTATATATTTTTTCACACATCCAAGAAGTGTTTCAACGTCTTTATCAATAAGCCAGTGATCTTCGACTAAACAAAGAAATGATTTGCAACGGAAGAACATGTTTAATAATGAAGAAATTCTCCCAAAATAGATAAAAAATATCGACACCTATTGCATAAATCTGCTAGTCTAATGATTAAAATGTTCCAATATTATCTTCACATTGAAAATAATTTAAAGCTATCAAAAATTCTTAAAAAAAGAACGATCTTTTTCAAATAAAAAGTAAAAGTAATAAAAATAACTAAAATGTATCAAAAATTAAAAAAAAATTAATAAATGGTTGGTCAGGATTTGAAACCGTACCTTCTTACCCGGTAGCACGGTTTCCAATCCTGAACACAACACAATGTTTTTTTTTAGAATTTTCTATACATTTTAGTTGTTTTTATTACTTTTACTTTTTATTTGAAAAAGTTTGTTCCACAATTTATTTACAAAACCAGGCACAATCTCATTTATAATATTTTTTTTTAATTTTTGCGTTTTTTCCTATTTTATGAACGATAAAAGGTTTATTTTCCAATATGTTATCAGATAGGATTTTGAATTCAGTAAGTTGTCGACGTTTTTATTTGATATAATATAATAATAATAATACCAAAAATAAAAATAACTTGACGGTGTAAGAAAAAATTTTAAATTATAAAATATAACAATATATTTTAATTCATTATTTTAATTTAATTTTTTCTTTGAAACTCGTATGATGTACGTATGTATGTAAACTAGTGGTAATCTGGTAGTTGTCTTATTATAATTTTGTTAACTTTTCCATTTACTTATCTGTATTGCGGTTGCACCAGACGATAAAGGTTTTGTTCAATATAACCTGTATATTTCTGATATAGAAACACAATGGAATTTCAACCACAATTGATTTAAAAAATACGAATTCGGTAATTCATATTCAGCCTGCTAAGACAACAGATGAATTTAATTAAAACAAATTTTATTTAAATCTTCTTCTGCGCTTACTAAGTAAGACAGAGATCTAAATATGAAAAATTACGATAAAATCGCAAACAGAAAGCATTTTGCTCTAAAATCCAACCCATAATTCGGCTTATTTTCGTAATATTTTACCATTAATCCGCGTCCAATTCCGTAGTGCGTGCTATCGACATGCGATATTCCTCAAAACTATGATTTTTAGGTGTTTTTAATGAATGTAAGACCAGTTTATTTTGTATGAATGTGAGGAAATCAATTTTTTATCTCGTAAGATCTTAACTTGTCATTTTGTATATGTTGAATTGGGGAAAATACGAAAATATGCAAAAAAATGAAATACAAATATGTATGGATTGCGAACTATTCTTAGAATACATTTTAATTAAGCCCACATTAAATTATTCAATTGGATAATGCAATCTAGAAGCTAAATATAAATTTGTGGAAATTTATTCAAAATACAAATGCATTTTAAATTTTTATTCCGAATACAAAATAGTTTTTGATAAAAGTTAAATTTTCACAATGGAAATGATATTTTTTAAGTTTTTTTACTCTATAATGTTGCTGTTTTTTAATCAATATTAAATCATACAATTTTCCTGATATTCGCATTTTTTTAAGAATTTTTGGCATTTTCGATATGTTTTCAAGATTTTTGTCTGCCGATTGCCAATTATATGATTTTTTTAAACTAAATTTTGGGAATAATTTCCAATATTGCAGTTGCAATTTTTAGAATATGCGCTATTTTCGCGGGTTTTTCAATTTTTTAGTTTCTTTGCTAATTACATTTTGGAGCTTGATATCAAATTAAATTCTTACATCAAACTTTGTTTTTATTTTATAGAAAAATGGCAATTAATTGAAGTGCTTTTGAAGGTTAACTCACTGATGTTACAGAATGAAAGAAACATTTCTAATCAAATTCTATCCGGGAAGAGATTTTTCTGCTTTGTTATGTGTTACTAAGTATCCAAACAATATTTTAATTGTCAAAAGATTTTTTATCACATATACACATGTACAAATTCAATAATACCGGGTTCTGATATACTGCAGGTACGGCTCTGCACCTGAATATAGAAAATAATTAAAATTACACAAGTATAAAACAGGATATAAGCATCAATTTTGCCTTTCTTCTGAAATCACAAATAGTCATAAAAAATGAAATATTAATACATTTTCAAAACAAAACTAAAATTCAATTTCATTGATTTTGTATATTTACTCATACATAGTGTCTTGACGATCCATTACATTTCTTTAATATAAATAATATAAAAAATAATTATGAAAATGTAAGCGATAAAAAATACTGTAATATGTATGCATAACACAGTGTTACAAAATTGAATGAAGTAGAAACATCTGGGACCGGATATTATTTTTCTTGTAGGGATTGTCGAGTAAAACTAGATTCCAATAGTGAAATATGCCGGACACCTCCAAAATCCGGATTTACGTTTAAAAAACCGGTTTTTGTACCTTTGCGCACTTATAAGCCTGTAATTTTGTTGCTGATGATCTGATTTTGAAAGAAGAAACAGATTTTCTGATCTGATTTTCAATTTCTTACTAGAAGAAGAAACTGAGATCTTTCGAATGACATATAATTTATCTAAGAACATTTGAGAAATTTGGGTGTTATTGTCGAGCAAACACAAATTTTGTAGATTTTTCAAAAAATTTTCAACTTTGCTGACGTTTTTATACATTATTTTATTAAGAAACTATAATACTGTTGAATTTATTCAAAAAGTACGTTTATTTACGATTACAACGCATATTTGGGTTTAAAAATAGATAAGTTATTGACTGAGTTATTTAACTTTTCATGAAAATAAACTTTTAAACATTTTATACAAATTTTATTAATCCATTAACACAGTGTGACAAAAACAAAACCTGGGATGTGATATTATTTTTGAAAAATCTGCAAAATTTGTGTTTGCTCGACAATAACACCCAAATTTCTCAAATGTTCTTAGATAAATTATATGTCATTCGACAATAACACCCAAATTTCTCAAATGTTCTTAGATAAATTATATGTCATTCGAAAGATCTCAGTTTCTTCTTTCCAAATCTAGTAAGAAATTGAAAATCAGATCATTATCAACAAAATTACAGGCTTATAAGTGCCGGTTTTTCAACCGTAAATCCGGATTTTGGGGGTATCCCGGAAATTTCAAATACAGAATCCTGATCTACTCGACAGCAGCTACTAGAAAAATAATATCACATACCAGGTTTTTTGTCACACTGTGTAATATTATACTAATAAACGTACAAAAGTAAGTTTAAAGAAACAAACAAAAACAAAACAACAAATCATTTGTGTAAATATACACATGTATACACACAATGTGTACATGTGCCCATGAACGCATTTCAGTGTGTATGCATGTGATATCTGTGTGACAAAAAGGGAAGATTTACAACAACCACACCAATTTCCATCAAGAATTTGAAATTTTAGTATTTAATAATAAATAAGATATATTATGTTCTTAAACGCTTAAACTACTATGAAAAATGCAACTGCTCTGTGGTGTAGAAGAAGCGGTTGTGAGTACCAACCAAGTAGGTTGTTGGATTGAATCCCCACTCAACTTTTTTTAAGGATCAAGAATTTATATACTTTAAGGGGTCTTAAATGAATAATGAAGAAATTACATACGGAATGACAAACCTATATATCCCCTTTCCAAATTTTTTGGTGAAGGGTATAAAAAGCTACATATTTGGTGTTGTGAGTGAGAGCATGTTTCGGAAACGCAAGCAATATCGATGTTTAAATGTTCAAAGACATATCTGAATTCGTCCAAATAGGAAAATAGTTTGCTCGTATATGACAAGAACAGATGGAGTAGTGTATGTGGTTGTTCGATTTAAATTTACCGACTTTGAAAGTGACATAAAATGCCTCTGCAGAGCATTTACTTCACATACGAACTGTTCGACCGAAAATCGAATTCTCTCTGAGATGTATTGGGCGATTCACTGGTCAATCGACCTAAAGTAGTTGAGCGCTCAATGAACAGCTTGTCGTCAGAAAGTAGAAATATCGATAATAAACCGATACTCTCACCAATGAGCTTCTCTCTTGTACGCGATTTTTTAACTTCAAAATGAATAATTGCTTAAAATATTCCTGATCGTCCTCCTTCATGCAAATTCAATATTAAAAATATAGGATTGAAAACAAAACTATTTTGAACAAAGTAAGTTTAGCCCCTCTACTCAAAAAGTAATAAAAAATTTGGTGGTGAGCTTTAGTTTCTGAATTATGGGTCTCTGAAAATTCTGTACAAAATTGTGATTATACAGTGTATTTTCCATCAAATGCGTTAAATATTGGTGTAATTTAAAAGCTTTTTGAGAATATTGTTACAAAATTTAAATGTAGATTCAAATTAACGAACAAAAATGCAGCGATAATTAAGCACAGTTTAATCAACCGTGTGTAGGCAAATTTAAGCACTCAAATTCAAACTAACGGAAACAGAACATTGTAGAAAGTTCTAGAAACAGCTCCGAGAATCTACTAGATTGTTCAAGAAATCTGTATGAAAAATCTTCATAGCAATTGCAAACAAAGACTAAAGCTATGTACAGACGATTGGCAGATCTTACAATATTGTAAGATATGGCAATATGCTGACAACGTACTGACAATGAAAAATTTTTACCAAATGGTAAATTGTCAGTTCAGACGATTGTAAGAAAACCTTACAATTTCATTGCCAGACAATTGTCAGCCAATAAATTTATCTGCCAACAAAAATTGTCAGTTTTCACGGTTGTCAGATTGTTGTGTGGAAAAATTGCCAGATGTGTTGTTAAACTTTGTCATTTATTATTTATGGACAGCGTTACCACTAAAAAAATTATCTGACAATGGTGCCATTGTCAGATGTATTAAATTAAACACATCTGCCAATAAAACGAGAGCTTACAATGTCTGACAATTATCTGACAATGGCAAAGTAGAGTGTTCTCACGATTGTGAGATGTCTGACAATATTATTGTCTTACAATGAACTGACAATGCTTTTTCTGGCAACGTTGTAAGACAAAAATTGTAAGTTCAGATGGTTGTCAGACATTTTCTGAACATTTTTCTGGCAATATTGTAAGATCTGCCAATCGTCTGTACATAGCTTAACGCCTTCGAATGGATTACGGCTAAAATTTACATAAAATTGGTAAGTTGATTCGCCATCCGCCTTATGAGTTTGCTACTGCTATCTACATGCCGCAACCATAACATAGCTGAATAATAACACAGGCTTACACAAACAAACTTATTGTCATGGTGAGGATTTTTCTACTACGCTCGAGAACCGTAGCAGTCAACAAGTATAAAAGCCAATAATGCCAGGCACAGAGAAGTCAGTCTTGTATAAGCTACAGCATGGTGAAATTCGTGCATTGAGTTAATAGTTAGTGTGTAATTCATAAAACAGTTGTATTAAAGGAAATAAAACATTATTACCATAAAATCAATTTCCGTTGTGTTTTTATTTTTGACTTATTAAAAAAACTCAAACAAGTAAACGTTATCGAAAAGGTCGAAACGTAACAATATATTGTTACGTCTTAAAGATATATATCTTTAAGAAGTTACGAAATAAATTCGTTAACTCATTAATATCCACTGATTTTTTAAAATTATTTTTACTGAAAACTAAATTGAATCAATTTAATAAACTATAGATCTCCTACCTTCTTCCGGGCCTAAGAATTTTTTCCACCAAAGTGTTTCCAGGAACAGCGCTGCCTGAAAAAGATTACCCCCTTAACCGGCCTTTGGACGGGATTAAGAATTTTCACCACAATGGTGTTTCCAGGAACCGCACTGTCTGCTAAAGATCTACCGGACTTACGAATTTCTTCACATTGATTGGTATTTCCAGGAACGGCGATGCGTACTACAGATTAGCAGCATAGTAGGCTTTCGGCAGGACACAAACATATTCTCCTCCATGATATTAAAAAAAAATGGCACTGCTCACAAACAATTTTGTACACTTAAGTATCTCCTGAAAGGTGTCCTTAAAAGCTTTTAAATGATATCTACCAATATTGAACGCATTTGATAGAAAAAATACCGTATAGTCACAATTTTGTATGTGAACTTCAGAGGCTCGTAACTGAGAAACTAACTCTCACCGCCAATTTTTCGTTGAATTTTTTTTTCTTATTTTTCAATTTTCTATCGACTTGGGTACTTTATTTTTGAGTGGTGTGGCTAAACTTAATTATATAAATTAAATCCTAAGAACTTTAAAGTCCTTTAAAAAGGAAACCCAATCCCAAAATTAAAAACTGAAAACGCAGTACAGTGATTTAGATGCGCTGTGTCCAAATCTGGCAGAAAAGTAATTTTATATTATCAGCTATAAAGTCACTCAAAAAACCTTTCTTTAAGTGCATATAATCATGTGAATATGTGTTTCAGGATATATACTCTTACTCTTTTTTAGTTTTATTCTTATAACTTTCTTAATATTTTTTAAAGTGTACAAACATCAAGTGACAAGAAATGGGGAATCTATCAAAAAGGTATCGATTTCAGAATAAATATAAGAAAAAGGAAACTTTCAATATGCTCACAAGAAACGTAAGAAATCCTCATAAAGACACAAAAGAATGTCATCGTAACAAACGAACTAGCCGAACTATATGAAAATCTTAAATCGACAGTGCAAATCGAAACCCCGATAGCAGATGTATGTATTAAAGCCCATTACAATTTTGACCCGATAATGAGACTAATTTCCCATCCATGACATGGAATGACAGGACGCTTGAGTTCGCGCAACATGCACGATATGATGATTGAGCTGGCATGACATGACAAGAAATGAAATTTTCCTGCATGACACTTTTAGAGAACATATTATCGTGTGCAGGGCTTTAGTATGTTCGAGTATGCATATACTTTATTTTATGAGAACAAGAAGATAAGAAAAATGAGTTTGTTTTGCTATTTTATGACTATGACGTACAAGCATACGAAAATTCGCCAGACAAATAAAAAATCTAATATTAATACACACCTTTATTACAAACTTTATGATACTAGCGCACTTAATCATATTTTTTTTTATTTATGAAAGGTTTGTAAAACAGATTTCAATACAAAATTAGATTGATAAACTTTTTATAAACCAAAAATATTTTTTATGAATAAGATCGTAACACGTTAACATGCAAAAGTATCCTCTTCCATTGAAATAGTATGATAATTATTCATAATTTATGGTGTCGTATGATTAAATTCAAAGTCATACGTATACTAATAAAACTTTTATGGAAAAACACCAGCAGCAACTGGAAACGACTAAACGACTGAATTAAATGCTTCTAAAACATCCATTTTTAATCATGTATAAGCTATAATAACAAAAGGTATAAATTGATAAATAATTATACTTTTTTTAAGATTTTAGCTCATCTAACTAAATTTTTTTTTGTCATAGCAAGGTCCCAAATAAGATTCAGCATTTGAAGTTTTAGAAATAAAATCATATTCTTTAATTTCA
The DNA here is from genome assembly GCA_956483585.1 of Gymnocheta viridis. NCBI lineage: Eukaryota > Metazoa > Arthropoda > Insecta > Diptera > Tachinidae > Gymnocheta > Gymnocheta viridis. The sequence goes on along the minus strand of OY101440.1, from coordinate 54,773,665 downwards.
CAAGCTAATTAAGTACTATATTTTTCATGAATATTAAAAATTTCAATTCAGTAGGGCAGTGATTTAAAGTTAAGTCAGACGCATAATTCATACTAAATTTTATGAATTTCACGTAAGCAGCTTTTTTATTTATATCACTGCCTATATTTTATATATGAGGTTTAATTTTGAAAGTAAAGTATGTCCCCTACAAGAAATTGATGACCCAAACTAACCCATACACACATTTTATGCTAACACATTTGTTAGAATTTAGTATGAAATTTTCGATACCAACGATGCTATTGTTAAGTTTTACCTTACAGTTTGTCTTTTAATCAGTGTATCAAATATTCACTCATTTATCATTCATATTCATAAATACGAATTTTTAATTTTCGTTGCGTTTCGTTCTATTCATGTTTGAAGACACAAAAATAGTTTGCTTTATTCGTTTTTGTACAAAAAAAACCTTTTTGTATATTATTCAAAAATCAATATGAACATCAAACTTTATTTTACAGTAGCATTCGAAAATGAACAGAGAACAATTTTCAATCTGAATGTTCATGTACATGAGTGTATTTGTTTTTTTAAAATGAGCATATTCATTATGAATATTCACTGAGTATACGGTGAATGTTGAATATACGCAACTTAAAAACATGTATGTACATAGTGGCGGCTTATGTGTGTTTATACGAATTTTTATATACGGAATATTGTGCACTCTGGTTGGTATGTTGAAATTTTAATTTTAAGCATATATTTTTTCACCATAGTACTTTGCTACCGATTGGTACACACTCATAATACGACTACATTTATATCGCTAAGAAAAGATAACATTATTATGAAATTTCATAAACTTTTTTAACATATTCTTATGATATGAGTAAATAAAAATTAAATAAGGAAAAATCAATAATTCAACAAAACTAATTATACATTTACGGTCCACTTTTTTATTATATAACACAGTACGATATAAACAATGAAACTAACTACAATTGGGTGCACATGGGCTTTTTCAGTTTGTCATATCGTGATCCGTGTTTCTTTTTAAGAGATTTCAAAGATTCTAGGTTATTGGTATCTTTTTTGATTAGACTGATCTAAAAATAGTAGCATAAAGTAGTACCAGCTGATATCTTTCACCCGACAACAATACTGAGAAATTAAAATAGGAAATACAGTAATTTTGACTTAGCTGCACAATCAACTTTGCACGATTTTTTGTACAGATAAGTCAAAAATGCTGTTATCTAAAACGTATGCATGTGTGTATTTACATGCAAAAAAATAGATGAGCTTTAATGATGACAATTTGCGATTTTTTAAAATTAGTTTGACGTTTACGTGAAAAGGTGCCCAACATACTTTTTTAATGTGTGCAGCTAACTTAAACAAGGTTTAGGAACAATAATTACAGAAAATATGTATTTTTGGGGCAGTTAAATCATAACGCAGCTAACGTTCATTTTTTGTATGAAAATAATTTTAAAATGCCAAAAATGTTGGGTATTTATCTTAAGTGTGCAGGTACGAAAAGGCACTTAAAAAAGGAATTTGTATGGGATCTTAAAGAATAGTGGCAGAAATTATTAATTTTATGCAGATAAGTCAAAAGTGCTCTTAAATAAAGGGCAGCTAAATCAAAACTACTGTAGTATTAACAAATATATGTTGAAAAATGTTGTTGAGAAAATTTTTTTACTGGCCAAAGTAATGAGTTGAAACGCATCATTCGAGGTAAGCGCATATCACCTTTGCTTACAAATATCGTCAATATTTAAAAGTTACTAAACACACAGTAAAATTTAAATGTCTACTTTGGGTATGTATTCGTGCATCTGAAGTTATTGTCTCATGTTAAGTCTGCTACTCACCGGTCTATTACACATAGGGTTTTTAGCCGCAAACATACTAATTTTCCGAATTTCATTGATTTTTTAATGAAACTGCCACAAAAACAAATAATTAAACTATTTTTAAAGCATTTTGTAAACACACCAGCTCTTAAGGAAATAAGATAAAATGAAACAAATAACTATTTTTTAAGTTTATTAATCGATTTTACCTCGATATGTTCTTTCAAAGATTTTTAAAAACTTTCGTTTGCTGAGGGTTTTTTATCGAATAATATAATTTGTTTGTTGGGATTTTTGAATAAGTTTCAAACCCAACTATGCTTATTTATACTTTTGTAATTTTTGAAATTCTTATTGGTTTTTCAAAAGTTTTTGTATAAGATAAGAGGTTTGAAACATTTCAAAAATATGGTTTAAGGTCTACTGATGATTTGGCTTTAGCACCAATGAAATGCATGTATATAGACTAGCTAAAAAACTCTCAACACACAAAAGTTTTTGAAAATCTTTGAAACAAATATCGTAAAAATTCACAAAATCGTTAAGACTTAAAGACGTTATTAAAGAGGAAAACAATATACTACAATAACACCAAAAAGATGTCGATTTTGGTTTCCTAAATTTTTTTCTAGATCATCATTTGAAAACAATTATGTTTTTTATCTTTTTCTTCATAGAAGATTGGCTTCGATGCAGTATATAGCATTGTGTATGGCTGTATTTGGCTTTAGACCACGAATAAAATATCATGTTATAATTTTTGGATAAAATTTTGGTTTATCATTAACCTTAACAATCCATTATAAGGTGCGGAGTTATATGGTGGTTTAGGCAAATAGAAGCTTTGGAATTACAATTGTCTCGCAAAGGTATTAGTAAAGCAGCAACTATCCACTTTTGATTTCTAAATATACAGTATAGTTCAGGTATTTTGTTCTTCGTGACCGAAAACTCAATTTTCTTTTACATTTATAAAATATTGTGATGTAAACAATAGAGATTTACACGCAACTTACCAAAGACCCATTTTAAAGCTTTACAAAATTCATATTTGGTATATACATACATTAGATACTGATTTTTATTAGATTTGAAAAAAAACTAAATAACATATTAAACAAATAAAAATGGCATTGATACACAGTAATGAAAATCTACCAGCTTTGGGTGATAAAAGATTATGAAATAGACGATATTGTCGTTTCAACTCCTTTTGCACACGTTTTCCACAAGAACTGTATAGTAGAGGTAATTAAGGAAACACAGGCTTGTCCTGTGTGTAGTAAATTATGTAGGCCTTTTAACCTTGTAGACCATTAAACCTTGTAATATATTGGCGGAGTGGGATCAAAAACCACTTTAAATCAAACTTCTAAAAATAGTAATGGGCATGGCAGGGGGGCTACACAGAAATACAGGCAATTAAATTGGACCACTTTATGTGCTGAATTAAGGAATCAGTTTCGTGACAGAAGGACGGATTTCGATTTAATAGAAAAGATGAGAAGTAGAAGACAGAGATTTGGGGAGAAATTTGATACATATTATGAAGCAGTTTTACAAATAGCAGATCGTCAGCAACATCCAATAAGCGAACATGAATTAATAGAAATATTAAAACGAAATTTGCAACCGGATGTTCGTAAAGAAATTCTTCATTTCCAGATTAATTCTATCTCCCATCGTGAGTAAACATGAAATATTGGATGAAAAACAAAATAAACACAGGAATAGTAGAGCTTTTAGCACTCGAAAATTAGTGTCCGAGTTACACTCCAATTGCGAAATTGAGGACGCAGATGCGCCTGCGGCTATAGAAGAAATTAAAGACTTGTTGTGCTGGAATTGTTCCGAGAAGGGGCACCGTTTTGAAGACTGTGTGGGTGAGAGAAAAGTATTCTGTTATGGTTGTGGAACCCCCAATGTTTTCAAACCTAATTGTTTTAAATGTTCTAAACATTCAAAAAACTACCAACAAAACCAGAAACTAAAGCAGTTTCTGACAAAATCAACACAAATGTAAGGACATTTGATGCCAAACTGAGTTGTGGTCAGATCAAAACAATAATTATAATCGTGTTAGTAGTAGTCACTCTAAATTTTTTTGATAATAACAATAGTCGTACAAATTTAATTGCTTATGATACTCCGAGACATTTAAAGCCATACCATGTAAGGTTAAAAGAATACAAAGAGGCATAATGTAGAATTTTTTTCGAAGGAAATTGTTGATGGGAATGTTAATAGAAGATCTAAGAGGAGTACGAAAAGACTTAGAAGTTTCTGGACGGCACTAAACACTCTACAGTAGGCAATGTAGTCACCGCAGTTACTTTTAGAGGTGAATCTAGACTATTAAATTTTCTGATAATTCCTACTATTACCCAAAAATTTTGTTTAGGTGCGGATTTTGTTCGAGCGTTTGGATTAGCTAAAGGTTTGTTTTTAGAAGAAAAATCTGCCACTTTAACTAATGAGGTGAATCAAGTTACAATCGGTGAAAGTTTTCACGATTTAGACAGCGATCAGACAACAAAGCTAAAAGTAGCGATTAATGCATTTCCGTCGTATTCCGAGGAAGGGCTAGGAATAACGTAATTAGTAACTCACATAATTGACACAGGAGAGAATAAGCCTATTAAGCAAAGGTAATTTGCTGTTTCCCCTGCTGTGGAGCAATTACTATACGGTGAAATAGATCGTATGCTTCAACTAGGTGTTGTAGAGGAGTCGCAAAGCCCTTGGTCGTCACCATGGCGTTAGTGCGCAGGGCTGGAAAGGTGAGGTATGACACGGTTACGGTAAAAGATGCTTATACTTTGCCTTTGATCGATGGAATACTCAGCAGGCTCCCTAAGACAAGATATATTACAAGTCTTGACCTTAAGGATACCTTCTGGCAGATTCCATTAGATGAAAGGTCAAGAGAAAAGACAGCTTTCACTGTAACAGGGCGACCTTTATACCAGTTTGTCACTATGTCATTTGGGTTATGCAACGCTCCGCAAACGATGTCCATGCTTATGGGCAAAGTAATACCTGCCCACTTGCGGACAAAAGTTTTTATATATTTAGACGACTTGTTATTGATCACTGAAACGTTTGACGAACATATTTTATTGCTGACAATTAATATTAAGAAAAGTAAATTTGTTCTTAAGCATGTGAAATATTTAGGCCATATTATAGGCTATGGTACAATTAAAATAGACCCAGACAAAGTCCGAAGTCCGTCCGCCAATTAAGGAGATTTCTGGGCATGTGTGGTTGGTATCGGCGTTTCGTTCGGAACCTTGCAACGGTAACTACACCTCTCATTCATATGCTAAAAAAAATATAAAATTTATATGGTCCGAAAAGGCTAAAGAATCTCTTGAAGAACTCAAGAACTACCTATGTTCGGCCCCAATTTCGCACAACCCAGATTTTTCCCGTATGTTTTCTATACAATGCGATGCCAGCATATATGGAATTGGAACCGTGCTAGCTCAGAGAAACGACGACCAAGACCAGGTACTAGTAGCATTCATGATCCACAAATTTAACTCCGCTCAAATTAATTATTCGGTATCCGAAAAAGAGTGTCTGGCAGCTATTTTGGCTGTTAAGAAATTTAGAGCATATGTGGAGGGACATCTATTTGAAATCATAACCGATAAAATGGCTCATGAATCAGACGGACTTGCATGGACGACTAGAACGATGGTCTTTGAAATTGCAAGGTTTTAATTTTACTATACGTCATCGGAAGGGAAGTAAGAACGTAGTACCAGACTCGCTATCAAGGATACACTCGGAAAACAATGAAGAGGTTGATCTCAAAACAATAGAAAATTTCTATGTCAGTGAAATTGAGAATTCGGTAGAAATAGATTTGGAGTCCAAAGAATTTCAGTCGGCAGAGTATATGATGCTATTAGACAAGTTTAAAAGTAAAGCGCAGTATTTCCCGGATACAAAAGTGGTAGACAATCTGATATACAAGCAATGTGAATATGCAACAGGAGATATATGGCAGGAGGAAATGTCCCGGAATCTGTGGGTCCATTATACCTTAACTCTAGACCTCATAAAAAGAGCACACGATCACCCATTATGCGCTCACGTAGGTATAGGGAAAACCCTAAGGCGATTGAAAACCTTTTATTTTTGGCCAAAAATGGCAAATCAAGTTGCTGCATATGTATGTGTCTTCGTGTGATATCTGAAAGCAGACAAAAGCCGCTAATAAATTTTTGAGACGACATTTAGGGCAGCAGACAAGTTCTGTGAGAATTTTTCAAAAACTATACATAGACTTATTAGGTCCTTACCCCTGTTCATCATCCGGAAACAAAGGCATGTATAGTCTTAGATCATCTATCGAAATTTCATTTTCTTGAACCAATTCGAAAGTTTACTGCTAACGTAATAACAGAATTTTTAGAAAAACGTGTTTTTCACATTTTTGATGTACCTGAAGTAATAACCACGGACAATGCAGTTCAAATCTCACTTATTTAAAGAATCTCTTAGTTCATATGGAGTTTTTCTTAATTTAATGGTGGGGAATAGGCAAATGCCAGTGAAAGAGTAAATAGGTCTGTCTTAGCCGCCATAAGGGCCTACATAAAGCCTTCTCAACACAACTGGGATGAACAGTTGTCCGCCATCAGTTGTGCGTTACGCAGCTCTATACATGCTAGTACCGGATTTTCACCGTACTTCCTCGTGTTTGGCCAGAACATGCTTATGAACGAAAGGTCTTATTCACTCTTCAGAAACCTACATTTACTTGAAACCCCTCAAAAAGACTTGAGAAAGGAAGAACAATTAGAACTACTGAGAGAACAGGCTCAGAAGATGGTACATAAAGCATATGACTAAAAATATTGCGAGTAAAGCAGGCAATAAATGCTCTTTGCTGCATTGTGGCAGATCTAAAATAAATTTTTATGATTTAAAACTCTTTCGTTTTCCAAAGCCTAATGCACCATTGTGTGAAGAATGGATTAAAAAGTGCAAATTTAAAAACTAATTTGCAAAAGTTCCCTTTATTATTTGTGTGTGATAGGCACTTTTCCCCAGAGCATATTGGAAAAATATATTTGTACTTAGCTGACAGTAACGAGTCCAGAAGTATCGAACAGTATCGAACAATTTAATGAAGATATTGATGATTCTCTTCTTAGAACTCCAACAAGGCTCAACAAAACAAATTCACGACTTGAAGGCAAAAAATTATAGTTTGAAAAAAAGATTAAATTACTTAAATCAGTTGTTTTCAACCAAAATGATTTTCAAAAAATCTGGCGACTCTTTAATGTTTTTGCCCTCAAGGTTTGAAAAAATTATTATTAAAAAAATAGAGTTCAATAAAAATATAGCAAAAACATGACATTGTTTGCTTGCTATTCATTCAGCAGAAACTTAACGATATTCTTCTTTGTTTACACATCGGTATAATGCAACGCATATCTATATAAAAAAATATATCTGATTTGCGCATTAAATTTACTATTTGCAATTAATTGTCGCTAACTTTCACTTGGTTGTGAATAGTGAAAGAGTCAAGTCGCATTTGAATTACAATAAAATTAATAAACGGATACGTATCTTAAAAGCCTTGTGGAACCGTATACCTCAGGTGCTATTTTCCAAAAGAGCTGCAAGAATATAATGACGATTGCTAAGTATTAAATCCATTCATAACTAACTGCGTTGAGTTCGCCGATCTTGTTAATAATTTTAAAGAAAATTTATTTGAGCTGGCAGCGGACAGTATGCTCAAAATGGAATATTTATCAAAATAATTAAACATTTTTCACAAATGGTGAACATTAAAACATAAAAAAGGAATAAACTAAATTTAGAAAATGAATTGATTGTTCGCATGTCACAATTGCAACCACGTTTTCCGTATTTAATTAAAAATAAGCAAGCCCAGCGTTCGCATTAAGTAAGCACTTTTATGTTTTTGAATTAAAATAAATGAAATTTAAAAAAAACGTACTCGTATTTTATTTCGAACTGAAATTAAATTAAAAGGTATCTTTGGAAATCGGAGTGGACAAACTTAATATAAAACCTTCCTAATGAAACTTTTTGTAAAATTTTAATGAAGCAAAATAGATGGACAAACGCTCGTTTGTGAGAAAAAGTTATAGATCATCATCTTTGTACTTGTTTCTACCAATTACTTTGAATTTGAATCTTCCAAGGCCTTCTTGTCTTAGTAGATGGAGCTATATAAAGAATTTGCAGCCGGGCAACAATATATGCATATATAAGTACGTAAGATGAAACCTCTTGAAAGAGAGTGTATTTCAATACTTGATGAAGTAACCATCAGATAAAATTTGACCTACAGTTATTGAGCTGATGTTGTTGATGGAGTTGTTGATCTTGTTTATGAGCGTACGAATGAAATGGGTTAATAAAATTTGTGTTTTCATGAAAATTTGTTTTAAATTCAAATTTGGATATATTAAATCAAATGGAATTAAAGATGCGTGCAATAAATTGTGACCAAGATTCTAGCAACAGAAAATATTGCGAGCTACTAGGCGCATCCATGGAAAAGCCTTATTTTATTTATAATACTGCTAAAATTTACTTGTTATATGATGCCCTTCATAGATATTGTTTTATCAAAGGCGATTTTAAAACACCTTGGAGTAGAGCGGTTTGATGTTATTAGAGAAAATTTTAAACTAGAGCATGGAAAAGCAAAAAAAAAATTGCAAAATTGACATTATGTCATATAAATCAAACGAATTTCCAAAAGATGCGTGTGTGTCTAGCTGTTCAAACTTTCAGCCATTCTGTTGCAGCTTCTTATCTATTCCCTCAAAGAAAACCACCAATTTATTAGAACGTCTGTAATATTCCGCCTTCCATTATCATGGTGGTAAAGATACCCGTGATTTGGGTTTTTTTTTCTCTGGCCGCTTGGTGAACAGTACGCACGTTCTTGCAGACTAGCTAGTTCGGTAGTAGGGTGAGGGCATTGATCTTATTCCTGTTTTCGACCTGAATAGCTATTACAAATAAAAATATATAACGTGCGATTGGATAACCCTAATATGTTTTGCTCCTCTTTTCAATTATTTTTAGACCTGAAGTTGTAGCGCATATGTAAGGCTACTAGCTTCTATACCCTCCCATCATGGCTTTCGAAATTTTATTTAGAAAAACCCCTAACACACAACGGTTCTTTTTACCAAAGTCCTTTAAGGCTTTACATTATAAAAAAATTAGTTCATGTCTAGTTCCAAATCGATTTATTTTTACAAATATATAATCGATTGAAGGGTTCAGGCAAAACAAGGTATTCTTGTAAGGCGAAGTATTTGCTGTCTTAAATACTACGTACCGTAATTAAATTTAGATAGGTAATTAAAGGGTTAATAAAAATTAAGAATATCTGTATGTAGCCTAAGATACATATAAATAAACCATGATCAATTGTAAAAAAAAAAATAAACAAAAAAAAGGAAAAGCAATCCAAAACAAAGTAAAGATTATCAGCGGAGATTTTATTTGACTTATAATTGTTTTTATTCTTCGTTTGATTATTTATATTTAGTTCTCTAATTTTTTTATATATTAAGAGAGGAAAGATAAAACCAACTAGAGTTGTCAGGTTCCGAAACCTTGTTCAAAAAATGGGAAAACTGCATTTATGTTATAACCAGGGTCAGGGGTTTCATGCAAATGCATGTTTTTTTCATAGGCCTGATAATTGTAAAACCAAAATGCTTAAAAATGGCATCGATTTGTTAGAGCATATTTTGATGAAAATGCATATTTTTGCTATAAATACATATATTTTTATGTCATATTTTGATAAAACTTCGAATTAAAAAGAAAAAAATAGTTATTTTTTAATTATTATTTTCTTATTTTTATGAAGTTTGTCTTTATAATATTTTGTCTTGTCTAGACGAAGCCTAAGATGAACACTATACAAGTGCGCAGCTATCCGACTTGAAATAAATTGTGATTTCTTCGATTTTAAGACGAAAATTTTTACAGTTAACGATTTTTGCGAAAAAATACGGCTTTGAATTTAGTCTGGCATTATTCAATCCATACGCAGCCATACTTATAAATTTATAAATAAATTTAGTTTTTAATATTTCATCGTCATATTTGCTTGTGTATGTGTTTTTAACGGCTTTAAATTTCAACTGACGACAGAACACAAAGCGAATACATGTTACGAGGTGGTGTCAAGTCTGCAACAACAAAATCTGCCTAGTTAGTACATACCTTATTGCAGTGGAATTTGGCAAGTCAAACTTCCTAAAAAAATAACCTTGTGATGGATGATGCGATTAAAAAAATATTCTATAAAAGAACTGGAATCAGTTAAATATGCTCGAATCACATTGGTAGATGTTGAAAGGTCTTTTTCAATGTACAAAAATTTTCTGAGACCAAATAGATTGAACTTTACTTTTGAAAACAAAAAGCAAATTTTATTTTTGCATGTAAATAAATAAACAAATTTTCTAATATACATATATATATATATATATACATACATATATGTATATTTATAAATTTTTTTATTTTTGACTACTTTACATACTTACATATCTAATGAAACTGAATTAAAATGTTAAGTTTTTTATTTTTTTTATATAAATAAAAATTTTAAAATAAGTGCATATTTTTTTCTTTTTAATGCATATTTTGCGTTTTTTATGGCATATTTTAGGCGCCTAAAACCTCTTTTTTTATTGCATGAAACTCCTGTCCCTGGTTATAAACAATAAAATATCCGTTGCTATGAATTTAATGAATTGGGTCAATTCTTAATAAAAAAATAAAAAAACAAAGCACAACTTACCAGCATTGTGTCCCACGTTACAAGAAGGCCTTCTGCTAACTTTATGATGACATTTATTGATCGTGATATTGATGTTGCTACTAATATGTAATTTTTTCTGCTTTCTTTAGGTTGCTTGTACAATATATATATATTTAGGATTAGCAGATAATTAATTTTAGGGAAATATTTCTTTTTTTAAATTAGTTGTAGATTGATGCAAAGCGTTAAAAAAACGTTAATGTAAGATTTTATATCTGTATACTTAGTCGGTATATAGGCAGATGTAGAATTACTGATTATTAGTAGCTATTAACTGGGTAATGTATGGGTTTAGATTTAAGAATGTAAATTTTTTAATAATACGTACTAGGAGTTGTTCAATAATGTTCATGCAGTAAGCATATACATATATAACTTATATCTAGAGTAAGGTTTTAGTTTTTTTTCTTTTTTTTTAGTATGGATAAAATGAGTGTAGAATATCGGTTAGAAAGTATTAATGTGTTAATATGGTTATATTTTTCTTACTAAAAAAAATAGAGAGTAAGTTTCGATACTAGGAATAGTTTAATGAATATTCAAACGTTAGATAGATTTTCTCTATGCAAGGCTTATTCTTGTGTTTTGTGTTGAGTTGTTTTTCGCGTTTGTCAGCACAGGAGTTGGTACATGCTTATTCCTGAGCGGTTGGTTGTAGTGGCCGTTTTCTAAGATAAAAAAATATCCTTGTCCAATTCGTGTAAGGTATTACAGATTATGTCTCCCGATTAATGTAGCCCGCGTTAGCGTCGAACTCGTGGAACTCTTATAGAGGCCGAAGCCCAATACACCCGGGAGACGTGCTGTTCGCTAGCGCTACTTGACGAAGGTAAAGTACGTATTGATGTTATTCCTCTTAAGGAGTTGCTTCTGCACTTCCAGAGTTTTGCACTTTGCCAACCACTTGTACCTGTTCGCTTATTCGAAATAGTTAAGCACTTTTTGAAAGGTGGGAACTTTAGTTTCAATACAATTTTTTTTATAGATTAAGCGAATATATTACCTTCCATTTCCGGAAGAATCTGAGGAATTTTTTTTCTGTTATTTTGGTTTTAATATAAATTTTATAAAAAGATCACGAGATTTCTGTTTTCCCTTTTTTTGTAGTGACAGGATTTCTTTTGCTTTAATTTATATTTTTTAACGCAAGCCACGTTTTACAACAAGTTTAGTTCTACTTTATTTTACACTCTAATTTAATAATACCTTCTCTGTGCTCAGCCAAAAGTAAAAGGACCGCAATATTACGTTTCATTAAACTTTAAAACTTTGATATTTGTTTTTCGCAGATCGTTTTATACTCTTCCTACACTCAGTTTAATTATTATTGCTTTATATAATCCTATAAATTAATATATGATTGTAGCTATATTTTTCTCTTTCTCCTTAATTTTAAGCTTAAAGTTAAGCTTAATAAAAAAACTCATCATGTAGTTGGAGCTTATTATTAATATATATGAGATATACATGGTGAATATGAGAAAATATGTGAAAGAGATGCCAAATGCAAGTACTCACTGCATAGATATCACCAGTGATGGTATTTGCAATCCCAGGGAAATTATCCGCGCAAAAAAACTAACGATTGCATTAATATAGTTTAGTTTGTATGATTTTTTTATTAATTTTTTTTTTCATAAAAAAACATGAAGGTAACAAATAACTTGGGCTCGCAAGCCTGTATTGATATAATTAACCATTGCTGTACCAACAAAGAAAGTAAAATTACAATTTAATTTAAAAAAAAAACAATAATAAAAAAATAACATTACACGTCATCGGAAATCGCTTCGTCTACTGCCTCATTTAAAAAAAAAATCCATTGGTTACTTTGATTGTTTAAAGAGCAAAACTTTAAACGATCCCAACCCGCTGAAACGTGGCTTAAAGCTTTACAATAAGACCTGGGAAGTAGAGCAAGAACTGGTTGTATATTAAATATATCGGTAATAAAATATTTTCCAACCAGGGATTATCCTTAACTGAAGAAATGTTACATGAAAATTCTAACCAGTCGTTTTTATCAGGACCCATTAGAAAATGTATTCTCATATGTACGCGCCAAAGGTGGCCATTGTAAAAACCCTTCTGTTCATGAATTTAACATCTCAATGGCTAACCTGTTATCTTTGCCACTGGATTTTCAATTTTTTTTTTTGGAAAAAACGGCAGTATACCAGCAAGCAATTCTAATGAAAATATTTCATTGGTTACATAGCGCAACGAATATGTTGCCATAAATGTAGAATATATATAATTAAACCATCGCAAATTTTAACATATCCTTAGATAAGTATTTCCATGCTAAGAACTATGAAAAATAATTAGATTTCGGAGGATTATGTGCACCCTCCGACTTGTTTTTTAAAGTATGTAAAGTTCACATAAAAGTCTTTGAAAAACTATTTTGTGAAAACCGAGCAATGAAAAACATTAAAAAAGTTATAAATTAACTACTTATTTGATTTTGTAATATATAACAATGTTTTATTTCAACATTTATCGATATTTCACTAACAGCTTGTTGGCTAACATACAAGAAGTTATTGCTGAGGACAATTGTTCGTGCTTTCACGATGGTATTCGTGCCAAACAAACTACTTGTGAGTGGTCAATTTTTAATGACATGGAGTAGTTTTTGGGTTAGTGCGAAGTAATGCAAATCTGGAAAATATGGTCCAGCCCTAGGACATCGTAATTTTACTTTTGGACTAGTCCTAGTCTTTTATGGAATACACTTTACATGCGTGTTTGGACTAACTAGTAGGGTTATCTGCAGCAATGTTTACATATATTGTGCTCTCTTCATTTTTGGTTTCGGTCACAGAACATTCTTCCCCCTCAGGGTTACCGTTGTCATTTTTCGAAAAGTCTCACAAAAGGTCGTTTTAAAAAAATAAAGTCGCACAAAAAAGTCGTTTGAGAAAATGAAAGTCCCACATCTTTTTTTAAACTTTTTCTTATCAATAAAAAGAATAACCAAATAAAAAAAACAATTGAAACAAAACAAAAAGCTTATTACAGAATCCATTTTTATCATATTTCCTAACATATGCAGTTGCATTGCATATTCTTCTATACATGTTTTCATGTATACTAAACAAGTTTAGTTAAGTTTAATGAACTTGGCTGTCGTATGCTGCCAAGGTGAAAGGAATATGACTTCTGTTTAGAGCTGCAAAACTATCGATGGTACTATCGATAGTTTGGTTTTATGGGGACTATCGATGGTTTTTATCCGATAGCGATACTATGGAGAAAAATCAGCAATGCCAATAAAAAGGCTCTGATGGCGGCTTTGTAATATTAAAAAGAACGAATAAAATAAATTTGAAAATATATAAATAAGTTTCGATTTTTTTCATCATCAGATATGGCCGTTTCAATACCAAAACCAAATTAAATAAAAATACAAATATTTTTTACTAAGGGTTTTGATACATAAAGAAATTTTGCGGCGGGTAGAAGCGGACGACTACTCAACGGTCTCCGCTTTCTGCTTACAGATCACTTGTAACGCTAAATTGTTTGTAAGTAGAATACATAGTTCATAAACTAAAAAAAGTTACAATAATAATTTGTATTTCCTTAGTTAAAAAAATGTAAGGTAAAAAATTAAAACGTGTGAAAAATAACGGTAGAAAAATTATATGATAACTGAAAATTATCAACTAAATTGTTACCAAAAGTACAAAATTATGAATTTAAAATTAAATCAAGATATAAAAGTCTATAAGCCACTATCTAAAAAAATATATTAATATTCATATTATATATTCATTACTTACATAATCTGGTCTGGTATATGCGAAAGTAAAAGCTAGGTAAATTACCTGCAAAACACTTTTTATTTCTTTTTTTTTAAATATTCGATTTCGTTGTAAAGATTTTGAATTTTAATGTTAGAAGTCCATATTATTTTGTATGATGTCTTATGCTAACTTACATAGCGCCTATACTAGCCATTTTTTGTTATGACAAAAGTCAAAGTTGATATAAACAATTAAATTGCTTTTGTCAGCTCATTTTTGTATATGAAGTTTGACATTCGGTATGACAAAAAATTGTCTCGTCTAGACGCTATGTTAAGGCCGCTTAACTACAATAGCTTAGACAATTAACAACGTATCTTTTTTCTTTTTATATTATAAAACATGAGTTTCTAAATGATAAAAAAAATATTGCATAAATATTGTAGCTAAGTCCCCGTCCAAACTTGCGATTTTTGTTGCAGCAATTCTTGAACATGTGGGAGAGTGTTGAAATAGAAATATATACATTTTGTATTCTTCTTTCTCACTAAAAAAATAATAAGTTGCTACAACAAAAATTGCGAGTCTGGACCGGGACTAACAAACTTAATGACAATATAAAAATTTATTTTGCTTCTTATATATTATATTATATATAATATTCGATTTGCTTACTTTTTCGTTTTCTTATGGTTATTTGCAATAAAACTCAAGTTTCTAAAACACTCCACTTTTTTACTTTAAGGAAGATAAAATAATTTAAAATTTTATTTACATGAATTTTTTGCTGTAGACAATATTGCAAAACTTCGAGACTATCGATAGCATCGCCAAAAACTATCGAAACTATCGAATGGCGCGACTATCGATATTTTTGCAGCTCTGCTTTTGTTAAAAACCAAGCCAAGAGAAATTTTATTGTTTTGGTTCACTAAAGCTGTTTACAAACAATTCAAAAAGGCCGTTTTGACTCCATATCTTGCTTAAGCTATTTATACTTCAGTTCCCAGTCTCTCGAACAGTATTGCGAAATATTACGTTTCTTGGAAGGACCTGCACCGTTGTTAACATTATCCCTCTCAGACTCCGTAGTCTCTTCTTCCCCTAAACACGTATTTCTAGCTTCATGTTCTTTTTCGTTTTCAGACTTTCTTTTCGTTTTATTTTATTTTAAGGGATGTTCATGTTTTACGGCAAATTTAGTAAAATAAGCACTTCAAACCCCACAATTTCTTAATTTAAAAAGCTTTTGCTAAAATTGTTCTTTGAAACATTTGCAAAGAATTTGTGAACAATTTCTTGAATACATTGTGTACATGAAACGGTTGAAAAAAAAGTGATAAAAGTGTTCCCAAATGAACAATAATCTGAAATTTGCTTTTTTATTTGGCGACTTTTTTTTATCAATTTATTACAAATTAAATGTTTTTTGGTAAAAAGACACAACAAAATTAAAAAAGTCGCGAAAAAAATCTCAAAAAAAGTCGCAGACCGCTAAAAAAGGTAAAATTGCGACTTTAGTATGGTGAACGGTAACCCTTTTCCCCCTTGTTGCTTACCGAACGCAGTCCAAACATCTCATGATTTCTGATATTTTTTAAATTTTTAGAGTGCAATAGCGAAGGCGCTGCAGTTTACAGTTGCGATACATAATTGTCAAACAGTTATCTCGAATAATTTTGTATGCTCTTCTCAATATATGTAGAACTTTCTCGAATGTACTATACCCGATAATTTAAATTTCACGTTGCTGTTATGTAATTTAAAGATGAAACAAATAGAAGATGGGAAACAAGAAATGATGCATTATCACCAGGCAGTTATGGACCCATTTAAATAGGGAAAATACAGCATTCCTGCTTTTAAGAAATAGGAATCAAATCTCAATTCTATTGTCCGTGATAACCGGACACTGTCTCACACAATGATTTTTGCTGAAGCTGCCAAAATATCGATGAAGAGGAGATTGTAAAACATTTTCTGTGTCACTTTCCCGGACTGGCACAAAAGAGATTGGCTACAATGGGCGCTCTTGAGTTCAGGGAGCTTTCTGACGTCGGCAGTTTTGAACTGCAACGTATTAGTAGCTTTATATTGAGCTCTGGTTTGTTCGACAGTGGGGACTCCGAATAAATAGAGTCCCCGTAATATCACAAGGTGTGTACAAGGTGACTTTAAAATACTTAATTACTTTTGTAGTTTCTTGTTCGTTGAATTTGAATATTCATTTGAATTTCGTAACAACATTTAAAATTCAGCACAACAAAATACTTATTGCACTCTTGTTTTTTTTTTCGGTAAAAAATCTTTTTATATGCAGTTTTTTCCATTCAAATGAATAAAATAATATTAGCTAAAAAGTTTATTAAGATAATAATATTAAGTAAAAAAATTTAAAAAAGGTGTAAGACAAGCCCCTCAACATGCAAGTTTTAAAATTGAATGTAAAAATGAACATAATTGTGTTTTTGAGGGCAAACCAAAGATATCATTCGAATTCATGATAATCTCGTCAAAATCAATGTACAAAAAATTCTATAACTTTGTTATGCAAATTTATTGATTTGCAACTTGATTGAAATGCTTTGGCTGAAAAGAATGTGTTGGTCTATCCTGTTTTGTATTAAATGCACTTTACAAGTTGATCCAAAGAAATGCAGGACACGCGTTTGCAACTTTTAATGGAATTGTTACATGAAGGTTGTTCGACAGTTACTGAATTTTAATA
The DNA here is from genome assembly GCA_956483585.1 of Gymnocheta viridis. Lineage (NCBI taxonomy): Eukaryota > Metazoa > Arthropoda > Insecta > Diptera > Tachinidae > Gymnocheta > Gymnocheta viridis. The sequence goes on along the minus strand of OY101440.1, from coordinate 54,756,478 downwards.
TTGTTATTAAGCCAACTACTTTCTTACAAAAAACTTCGCAATAATACAGGTCCGCATACATATACATATCATACAATCAATGCGGAGAATGTACGTTCGTTGCTACATGAAAATGTGCTTTAATTCATGATTAAAAGTTGCCAGCAACATTCTGTTCATTGATGATTTTAATGGTTTTATTGACTTCTTGTCGACTATAAAATTACAAGACATTCTGTTTGTCAAATTAGTTTTCATATGAGCCACTGCTGAGCTTAGTTGCTCGTTACGAGGACAAAAATATTTATTGACTCGCAATATTATTTATACCATTTAAATAAACTGACGAGATACTTACACTGCTTATCATAACGTAACAATACATCATAACTATTACTGCATCCTTACGAAAGCTAATAACATTGGAGATTTAAATAAATATAAGCACAAAAAAAATATGAAAATAAAGCCAAGTTCACATCCGATGAGACTGAGAATTCGTATGTCAACTAGAAATAGTATATAAGCAATGAAAAAATTAACTTTTTAAGTAAAAAATAAATGAATAATGGACAATATTCCAAAGAAAAAAATTTATATTCTCTTGAAATATTGTCTCATATCCAATTCTAAATAAGTAGACATGTTTCGAACTTTTTCCTCTAATAATCACTTTAGATTAACAATCAATTTAATACGAAAAATTATCACATTAAAATAAATATATTAACTTTCCCCCTCCGAACCCTCGTTCATATATGTATAGACTTTACTTAAAAAAGCGTACTTTCTGAAGTCCTAGAAGATTGAAATTTGGTATGTATGTTATGACTTGCATCTAAGCCACGTCAAAATTAATAAAACAAAAATTTTATTCCTCCAACCCTTCGTAAAGGAGTATAGAAATAACTCCACTTTTACAAATATACATATCTCCAATAGACAAAAAAAAGAACTAGGTATCCCTAACAAACATGATTCGAAATAAGTTGTAACATATCTAACTTTAGGTAAAATACTTTAACAAATATAAACATGTTCAACTAGATAGGGTGATTTCGTTAGAGTTAGAACCGAAAGTTGTTAAGGTGTACATATATGAATTTCTCAAATACTCACAAGATCTTCGGCCGATGTATTTTGCAAAATGTAAATTTTATTTCAAAGAAAACATTTCCAGTGCTTGTTATAATTAAAATATTAATAAAAATATTCTTCTAATTACTTACACAGTGCAACACGGAAAAAAATACCATATACGGAAACCACTACGTGATAAAAGACAAAAAAAGAAGACCAGTGCCTTCCAGTTTTGCCCAAAGTCATGCACTTTTCTTTATGGGCCCACAAAGATTTGGGGCCTCGTTGTAATTTTTGCAAAATACTAATCATTTTCTCAGTCTCATATCTTGCAAATCGTTTGGAATTTTGATTTAGTCTTTGAGGCAAAGTTGTAGATCTTCTCACAAAGAACAAAAATTGTAAATATATAAAATAAAAAAATCTTCATCTTCAAGATGAAAATCGCTAAAAATTTAAAAAGTTCGGTTTTTTTACCTTTTTCCCCTGTTCAGGCCAGGCCCATAGATAGAAAACTGTTAAAAATTCAAGAAAACTATCAGCTACAAAAATGTTCCTAAGATCTCAATAAACATTTTTTTAGAACACCACGCCTTTATCTTTATCAGCCGGTAGAAGGCGCTGCAGTCATTATGAAAAACTATACTTCTCAATGGACTTAGCAGCAATTTAAAACATATAATGTACGTAGCTCTTAACCTGGAAAATTAACATAAATGTCACTAGAAATAAGTTATATGGTAAAACAACATTTGCTGAGTCACCTAGTAGAATATATATATTGTTGAAAAGATCCAAATGTCTTTCTTTCTAAATCCGTTAATAAATTTGAAATAAGTTTTCGGCATTTAACTAAGTTACAGACTCATAAGTGCATACGGTTGTGAAAACCCGGCTTTTTACAGGTAACTGAAGATTTTAGAGGTGTTTTGTAAATTAAGAAAACAGATTGTTGTTATACTCGACAGTACCTACCAGAAAAATAGTACCAAATCGCAGGACTTTCTTCGTCGCACAGTGTAATATTTAAAAGACAAAAGTGTTCATTTAAAATCCATTTAAGCTATACACACTACAGTAGTCCAATTCGCAATGTTGTGCATTTGAGATTGCAAATTTGTGCAATTGTAAATATTTACATTCAATTATGGACGCTGTTTTCTAAAAATAGGTTGAAAAACATGAATTTCCTTCATTATCAAGTTTAATTAAAATATATTTACATATGTACATAAGTATGTGTTTAAATGTTATTGTTTAAAGTATTCATAGCGAAACATATGAATGTATTTATAGTCATTGCTCCGACAAAGGGTTGAATATCCATTTCTCTAAATAAATCTAGAAAATTGTGTATTAAGCCGGTGAAGGAATTAACTTTTCTATTTATAATGTTCAAAGGGTCAAGGTAAGAGAACTCTTTTAAAAACATATCGTTAAAATTAAATCATTTATTATTTGTTTACATAACTCTATGTAAAAAAATGCCACACAATTGTCAATAAATTAATTAGCAGTGAGCTTTGAGCTAGAAATATTTTGTTTAACAAAAATCCCCAAATAGACTTCTTCGTTTTTATGAACATACATAAGTATGTCAATTTGTTTGTTACAGGGTTACAAGTTTAAAGTAATTTAAAGCAACCAACAACCAGCTGACACAAAACTTAACTTCACTTTGTAGTACAATTACAGTGAAAGTTATACACACTTAAATTAAAAATCATAATTTCTATAAATTCGAAATCATAATTTTAGAAAAAAATCATCAAATCATATTTTGGTTAAAAATCATCAAACATATGATAAAATCATCATTCTGGCAACGCTGACTACAGGTTTTTGTGTTGTTTATTTATACACGAATAGCAAGTGCATATCTTTGTATTGTGTTAGTGTAGAGTAAAAATATGCTACACCACTTTGCAAATGCTAGGATGCAAGACCATTTGCACAAGATTGTGAATTGGGCTAATGTTTTTAATAGTTATTTTGTTGTTGTTTCTCGAAACAAAGTAAACATTTAAAATAAATTATTATAAAATATTATTCTTATATACCTTAATTTTTATCTATTCAAATCTTGTAGCAACTTTTCACTATATTCTGCCTGAATATGAAGCTATTATAATATTAATAGTAACATTCAATCGAGCCACTTGAAAAATTGTGAGTGCAGAAAGCACACACGAACACTGAAAAGGAACGATGTTTATATTCTGCCGTGTAGATTAAAATAAATTCACATTATTTTTCTGACTAAAAATATTGCGATTATTTACTGTTGCAGCACCGAACATTCGCTTATAAAAAAAATTTTTTTTGGAGGTGTGACTTAATATTGTCTTGCTGTATGGTTGTTTAAATATTCTATGATAACTTAAAGATGTTTCACCGTATACAAGGCTGAAAATTTGCTAATGACCTGCTGCTTCAAAATGACAGCAGTGCAACCAATTAATTCATTGGATCAATAAAAAACATTGAGCATTTTTAAATTTTTTAATAATCACTCATTCTGCAGAAGCCAGTTAAGGAACTTTCAGCAAATTGAATATTTGCATCCCGGAAGTTAAAGGATTCTAACTTGAAAACATATATTTCGTTTACAAAATGAGAAAGTAACTGAAAGCTAGGGATATAGAAGAGTATTTTGTGATTCAAGCTGCGCCTTAGATCACATTCATATCTGCAATAAAATAAAATTAAACATAAAATTGGATATATTCAGTAAAATACGTACATAACATTTAAAGTGGAAAAAGTGTATAATATTAAGTGCGTTCGAGTACCCGAAAGTTTTTACAGTTTCTCAGGTACCAAACTATGTTGAAGTCAAATTTGAAACTAAATAAAATGTCTCAACTACAGTTCGCGGAAAAAAATATTTCTTTCCTTGCAAATGATATGTATGAAATATACATACGTATTTTTATTTAAGTTTTATTTTATATATCTATATATATTTTGTATTTGGAAGCAGATGAACTTGAATTGAAACATGCCAACGTTGGAAATAGTATATTCACTGTCGCCTGAAAGAGTTAACAGAATGTATAGATGCAAATATTGTAAATATTATTGACAGCTGGCCTGCACATAAGCAGACTTTTGGTGCAGATCTGGTAAAAATAATATACATACATATGTACAGTAGTCGGCATAAGTATTTTGACGAAATAAAAATCGTGCATTTTTACATTTAATTTTTAAACGGCTTTGTTAAAAATTCTTATTTATTTTTTCCTTTTTATTTATAACTTATACAACTTAAAAATAAGCAAACAAATATTATTCCATAGAAACTTAAAAAGATGTAAATTAATTTGTAATTTAATGTGTTGGCATAAGTATTTTGACAAGAATGTAATACTAAGATAACAATGTTTAAACTTAACAAAAGTAAAAAAAGAAGAAGAAGTAGTAAAATATATATCCTCCTTTGGCTTCTATAACTTGTTAAAGGCGTCTTGGTACTGAATCCACTAAATTTTTAAGAATCTCTGGAGATATCTCTTCCCATAGGGAAGTGACCTCAGAAATTGTCTCCTCTCTGGTTTTATTTAACGAAACTTTTTTTTGCGTTTCAAAAGAGACCAGACGTTTTCTATAATATTTAAATCTGTACTTTGAGGTGGCCAGTCTAAAGTATTAACACCAACATCCTTTAAAAACTTAGTAATCATCCGGGCTTTGTGGCACGGGGCATTATCCTGTTGCAGGATAAATGATTCCCCAATAAGCTTATCACCAGAAGGAAAGGCATTTTTATTTAGCGTAATAAAATATTGGTTTTGGTTCATCGAGTCAGTGACAGGAACCAAGTCACCCAGCCCATTATACGCAACACATCCCCAGAACATGACAGAGCCTCCACCATGGCTCACTTTTTGACAAGCTGGTCGTTTCCTTTGCCGTACTACCTTTGGTAATCTTACTAAAAATTTGTTTTTGGATGAGTTATACTCAAAGGTGCTTTCATCTGTCCATAGAACGCTTCTCCAGAACTCCTTTGGCTTGTGCAGATGTTAGTTTGCGAAGGCCAGTCTTTTAAGCTTGTTTGACTTTGTTATGTACGGCACGTCCTTAGCTTTAATTGTCTTAAAATCTCCTTCCTTTAAACGTCGTCTAACAGTACGCTCACTGATTGGGTTCTTGGCCGTCAAATTCCATTGATCTGTAGCAGATTGAGGCTTCAGAAAACAATTTTTTTTTAAATTCTCGTAGAAGGACTCGGTCTTCAGTGCGCGTTGTTTTACGTTTGCACCTGCACCTCGTTAAGTTTTTTACGTCGTTAAGCTTTTTAAACTTATTAATTTGATAGTGCACAGTTTGACGCGATACATTGAACTCTATTGCAATGTCTTTTACTGCCGTTCCAGCGTTAAACTTTGCTACCATCGAAGATCTGGTAACCAAAGTCAACTCTGCCGTTTTACCCATGGTTCATAACGCCTTTTAACCAGTTTTTATTTTATTTTTAATTAAACTTAAATACAAAAGTTATTCCGCTTTAACGTGCTCAAAAATGCAAAGAAAAAGCCCACACAGACACCGTCAAAATACTTATGCAAAAATTTGTTGTCTCCATGCATTATTATCAGCAGAAAGAGAATGCAAAAGGAAACAATATAATATTTCGCATTAAAAGAGCTAAAAATAGATTCTTTGTGTTGTGCATCATTTTCGCACCGTTAGTTGACGACACTAAGCTAAGCTAGGTTGAACAATCAGAAAAATGTTTCGTCAAAATACTTATGCCGACTAGTGTATATCTCACACTAGATCAAAAACAGTCACAACTCAAAAAATCTTATATGTTCAGGAGAGGCTAAAATCCGATAGCAAATAAAGCAATTTAATTAAGATAAAAACGAAAATAACTACATAAAAAACCATTTTTAAAAATTTTGTGGTGTGTCTGTTTTTGATTTAGAGTGCGATATGTATATATTTACGTGTGTATATATGTATGTGTGCATATGGGTATGCATATACAATCATTGTATACTAAAATTAATTATTAATTATTTTCCTTTACCTGAATTATATATTATTATTACATTTACATTTATATATACATATATGTAATACACAAATTTTGATTGACAGTAAAAATACCAGAAACAAATGAAAAATCTTTTATTTTTAGGGAACTTGCGGTTAATTATTTAACAGTAAAAATAGCAGAAACAAAGAAAAAGTCTTTTATTTTTACGGGATTAAGTCAATTAATTTTTTACCATTAAAAATTAAATGAACTTTTGGTTAAATTTAAAGGAAAAATGAGTACATCGGTTTTTAACTGAACTTTTATTTATTTTAAATTACAATTTCAGTTAATTTAACGTACAGAATATTTTGAGTGTACCCCCCATAGAAGGTTAATTAATAGTTACTATCAAAGTGAAGCTTTCTAAATTTGACGTGTGCTATTATTCAAATTACGAGCGATTCCCAGCAAAATATTGGCGGCATCCTAGTGTGGAAACGGGTAGCCCCCACAGGATGTAATTGTTAGCTTTCTCATATCTGTACAACTATAAGAGTGAAGTTTTCTAAATTCGCCGTGTGTTATTCTTCGAATAACGTGTGACTTCCAGCACAATATTTGTGGTATAGGAGGAGAAAAACGGGTACCTATAGGAAATTTTTGGAAACACTTAGCTGGGACTCTGGAATGCATTATAGTCTACTTTATTCAACCAAGCCTAATTTGACGGCAACAAAATTATGGTACTCCTTTCAAGCATAACTTCGCCATTTGTAGACCAATTTTCAAACTCTTAGCATGTGGAAAAGTTGCACTATTTTTTTCTTTTGAAATTACTCGCTGCAATAGTTGATTATCAAGTAACGTCGTAATTTGTGGACCAATTTTCAACGTGCTTTTTGCATATGGAAGAAGTCCACTCAATTTAATTTTAATGAAGGGAGGGAGAGGTTCCAAATGTACCCGTTGAAAAAATTACCAATTTAAAAAAAATTACCAATTTTCAAAAAAAATACCAATTTAAAAATAATGTTTGCATATGGAATTTTTTTTAGGAATTTGAGGGGCGGGGGGAGGCGGTGGTGCGAATTGCTTCCCCGGTAATTGATTATCAAATAACATCGACATTTGTGGACTAATTTTCAAAATGAAATGTGCTCGTCAAAAAATTTTATTATCAAATTACTTTGTCGTTTGTAGATCAATTTTCAAAAATTTTTTTGCAATGGAAAGGTCTACAATTTTTTTAGGGAAATATGGGGGTGTGAGGTGCGTTGCCGCGAATAGCTTGCCCCAATAATTGGTTATCAAATAACTTCGTCATATGTGAACCAATTTTCAAAATTTAAAATAAAACATCTGACGAACACCAAATACGTCTTAGAATTAAAGGATCTTGAGCAACACGATGAATGATTGGCAACTCAGCGATCTCGAACTTCAACCTCAAGGCCCTCCGACGAAGGGGCCATTATATCGGGCAAATATAATGGAACAAATGTGTTGCCGCCATGCATTCCCATGATACAAACAGATTTACCATTTGACTTCAAAATATTACAATTTGCTGTTCGGTTAGTGTTAGCAATGACAATCCTAGAGAGTTACAATAGTTAATTTATATATAATAAAATGTGTTTTTTTAACTACATAAACACTTTTTATTTAATTTTGTAATGATGGAGCACACCGGGGTAAGCTAGTTTAATATAAAAAAATGCTTGTATGTGAATACATCGATATATAGTTTTCCACGTTTTATAGCATTTCAATATAGCAACATTATCAGAAGTCCCAAATTCAACATCCACCCACTTCATCTTCCATCCCTGAAATAAATTAAAAATTAACAAAGTTGTACTTACTTAGTATATCAAATTTAGTGCATGAAAATATGCTTCAAATATGAAAGTCGATTGATGCAAACAAACAAACAACAATCGCAATGTTGCAACCTTATCTAAAGCTTATCAATTTTTATTAGCAACAACAAAATTTCTTTGCATTCTCCTCCATTTTCGTATATTTTTTACGTATAAAAACATATTCGTCTATAGGACTGTATTAATTTAGTTTATTGGTTAAATAATAAGAGGTAAAATGAAAATAATATACAGAAATATACAACTGTAGCATTATAAATTAAGAGATAATGTTCCATAAATCATCTATTAATAAATACATAGATAATTAAATACATTTTTTACATATAACAGCATGTAGTAATTTTATACATTTATTTATGGCAAAATTTTTAAATATGAAAGGTTTATAAGTTTTTCAAATTTGGACTTCCATATAAATTACTTATGTTTAGAAATGTTTTATTTTACAAAATGAGGCCCTTAATTATTTAGGCAACACGCACACGTACAAATATAAAAGTAGAAATTTAATTATTTCAATAGTCATGTATGACAAAACGTAACTTATTTTTTATTTCTTTTCTGGAAACGTTATTAGTTTATATAATAAGAACTAAAAACAACATTCCTAGCCACAAAATTAAGGAAATTAAATTAGCTAATAGTTATTTGTGAATTAATTTTCGATTTTAAAATTTCATGAATAGTATAGTTTTTTTCGAAATTGTAATTCGATGTTTTTACCCGAAAAATAATGAAAATCAATTACGTCTTGTCAACCTATGCCCATTGATATGAGTATTTATGTATGTATGTATATTCAGCACATTAACAAGTAAATAAGTGCATTTTAAACAACCACAATGCGAACGACTAAGCGACATTAGAGTTGTAATCGAAAAACATGCTTCGTTAATATGTATGAAGGGCAAGTGTCCGCATAATGTCAATTGTTTCTCGATTGTATTTTTTTATTCATTTATAATTTGAATCAATTTTTTTTAAATTAGTTACAATTAAATATAGTGTATATCGTCACCTAAAATGCAAATCAACGTATCATAAAAAAAGTAAAATGTGAGTTTTTTACCGATTACGATTTACTACATCATATTAAATATGTGTGCAAAATTTCAAACTTCTGTTAACAACAACAAAAAAGTTATGACTCAAATTCAAAATAACGTATCTCTATTAGTGTTGTAAACTATTTACATAAAAAATACGCCATCCTTTTGCTCAAAATTCCCTAGAAAGCGCTAAAGACCGTGAAAATATGATTTCAATGGTCGCGTTCATAAGGCGTAACTGTTGCGCAACCGTTGAGTGTTTGTCTTAGAAACGCCGAGTTGAGTAGTTCCGCTCTACACAACAGTTGAGTATTTGCTGCCATTTTTCCATCATAAATTTTTTTCGCTATATTTAGTGAACATTTTGTGTTTAGCTCCGCAGCTGCTCAAGAGAGTTATGCTTATGCGCTTTTATATTCTAATGCAATGCCGTTTTGTTTGGAGGTGACTGCAAATTAATTTGTTAAATTTTGTATTACAAATGCGATAAAGTAACGAAAATAATGAAATAAAACTTCATTAAATATACGTCGGTTTATTACGGTGTCTATTTATTTAATTACATAATTAGTTCAATATAAGGTTTAAAGATTTTTTTAACACAGTGACGGCATAGCGTTGAAATATAAATACTATCGGAGCAGGTTTATCATTTTTCTTAGTATTTTTCTGTTTGAAAATTTCTGCCAAGAAAAACTTCATTGCAAATTCTGTGTTGTCCATACTTTTTAGTATAAGCCAAACTAATTAATTCAGCAAATTTAAATTATTTCTTTTGCAGCATTTTTATTTCTTTTCAATTGTTTACATTAATCAGCTATTCTTTATCCAATTATTCATCATGCCGTTTCTAAGACGTAACTGTTTGGCTCAACATTTGGCAACAGTTTCACAACAGTTGAGCTCAACAGCTACGTCTTATGAACGCGACCAATATCTCAAACAGTTTCCATATTATAAAGTTTTTGTTTCTGCCGTAAACTTATGAAAAAAATGGTACGTTATTTTTCATTTTATATGACGATATGTTTATAATTTAATACATTTTTCTTAAACAAAAATACTATATTAAATGAAGTTTGGATAAAGCTTAAAAACAACTTACAGCATTAAAGTAACAACGCCAGTATGAGCTAGCTGTTCGTCCTCCCCCCACTGCAACTACTCCACCAGCACTACCAACACCAATATCGCCGCTATTGTAACCGTTTAATAATCCTCTGTTGAGAGCCGATGAAGATGATGTATCTAACAATGATGAAACACCCTCCACTCCCATATCTCCACCCAAATCCAATCCCATATTCGCTCTTCTCTGAAAGCTCTGTGCCATTAACTGAAATTTTCTTACTCTTGCCCAAAAATCTCTCAAATCAACTTAAGCTTTAATAATCCAACTTACAGTTTCGCCTGTGGCACGATTTATCGAATTAAGATCTTTGAAATCATAGTCCATCATGACAGTGGGATCATCATCGCTGTACATGGCAAGATATGGAGAATCTAGACATACATAGGGACATTAACAAATAAAATATGTGTCTCTTCTTATTCCTTCAAAAAAGGAAAAAAATAAAATAGTATTTATTCATGTCATTACCATTATTTTCCTGATTGTTGGCACTGCTGTCCTCCTCTTTGTTGCGTTCATTTACTCCAGCTGCAATATTTTTATTATTGTTGTTTTTGCTGTTGCTGTTTTTGTTGTTATAAAACTCATTTAATCTCGTACTGCCACTTTGTTCCTTTTCCAAGGCGTGATGAAGTGCCACCATTAAACGATCTAACAGAAGTGCTGCTCTTTTTGGAACAACCATCTGAAATATTTAATAATATTCAGAAATCATAACCAAAGTCGAAACTAATAAAACAGAAACTAAAAAGTAGTTCACAGATAGTTATAGATCTTATTTACAAATCATAACTAGTGCAGCAACTGCTTTAGCTGATGTAAGAAATGCAACCCTGCATATTGGCATGTAGAGATAACAAAAGGTCGATAATATTTTGAACGATATTTACTGTAATTAATTAAAAAGCTTATGAAAAAACCATTTTTATTCTTTAAAACATTCATAAAAATCCTAAAAAAGAAATTTTTTGCTCATAGATTGTATATAAATCAATTAAAACCAGGGGCTGTGAAAGTAAAGTTATTCAATAAAACCTTGTTGAGCAAAAACACATCTCTAGTGTATTTTTTTGGTACGAATGTTTTTTGGTCGCAATAGAAATAAAAAAATTAGTTATCATTTAGTTACAGCTTCACCCAAAACTACGTGCAAAATTTTCGTGCTGAAAGTAACCAATTTGAATAACTTAAATAGGCACTTAAAAAAGTTAACACTTAGTGGTTATTTCTGAATATGCGCCAATAATATTAAAAGTAATTAATTCGACTTGTGTCGAATTATTTGAAATTAACGTTGAAATAAAAAAAATATTCAAACTGTGATTATTTTAATTACACAAAATTCATTTTTGAATCGATTTCGATTACTTGAGCTCAGAGATAATGAAGATGGCATTTCACCCATTATGGCTACGGTTGACCTCAAAAATACAACGGCACTCCCGTGACTAAATTAGTACAATTATGAAATTTTCCGACTATCTTCATGTTTTTAATTGATACAATACGTCCACTCATTATTATAATTCTTCAATTTACAAGCTCAGTGGTATGGCTTATCGTCGTTTTGTCGTATTTTAAATGCCAATTCAATGTAGTCTGTGAAATTAGTGAGTTTTTAAATATTATTCAACTTATGTACTTATACGTATAATTTTTGCAATAAAATTTATTAATATAAATAAAAAATAAAAATAAGCATAAATGATGTCGCCGGAGGAAATATCACCAGCTATTCCAAAACTTACCAAGTACAAAATCGAGATAAATTAAGATATAAACACATTCACGACAGCAGGCTACACGGTACATGGCTATAAATTTCTCTGGCTTTTTAAAAAATTTGCAACTTTTTGCTAAACTTCGCGTTTTTTGCAATGTGGGTTACTTTTTATATTTTTTATTATTTCATCGACTTTTAAATAATATTAAACATTTTAATCTTCCCAATCATTAGAAGTTATTGCGAATTTTCGCCATGTTTGTAGTTTTTTGCGAGTTTTCCACATTCCTTGCATTTGAGCTCGTTTTAGAAAATTTTACGACTTCTTCTAAATTTTGCAACTTTTGGCGGAATTCCGCGTTTTTTGCAATTTGGGTGACTTTTAACAAATTTTTTAGCATAAATATTCTGATTCAACATATCGTCTAAACTTAGCTTTGCAAATAGAATTTTTTCATACCTGTCCTCAATATAACCATTTAAAAAATATATAAAATTCAAAGGAATAATTAATTATAACAAACTTGTATGAAAATTACCAATAACAAAAATACAATACTGCATAATTAGACGATTACACAACACATACGACGATAACACGAGCTTGTGTATATAATAGACAATTTGTGTCATAATATGATTTTTATTTTCAAAAAAATAAAAAATCGAATTTTTAAGTAAACGCATTGAATTAGTTTGAGCTGTGTAGCCAATTATTAATTATTTTACTTCGAAAACGATTCTTCTACAATACCGAGACGAAGGAGGGCGCCGCACAGTGCTGTGTCCCATAGAAAAAAAAAACAAGTAAGAGAGATATATTCGGCTGTGCCAAATCTTATATACCCTTCACCATAGTATGGAGGGACGAAAGAAGTCACAATCACGAAAATTCTCGCCCACACAATACGAAAAAAAATTAAAAAATAATAATTTAAATGGAAAAAATTACATTAAAGCAAAAAAATTGCCACTCACCGTCTCACGGACGCACCCCCACGCGATGGAAACAAAAAATTTATCACGATCACGTATTATTGGTTCTAATCTCTATTTCATAGTATAGGCTGATTTCATAAACACAGCTTCCAAAGCAACACTGAAAGCATGAGTTTATAAGTGTTGCTTTGCAAACTGCGTTTATGAAGTCAGCCATAAATTATGAATTTCGTAACAAATTTGTTACAATTTCTTGCCTAGAGTGCATTATAAAAATATTAACATCCCCTTATTAGCACTTATATAATTTTTCACACATCCAAGAAGTGTTTCAACGTCTTTATCAAAAAACCAGTGGTCTTCAAATAAACAAAGAAATGATTTGCAACGTAAGAACATGTTTAATAATGAAGAAATTCTCCCAAAATAGATAAAAAATATCGACACCTATTGCATAAATCTGCTAGTCTAATGATTAAAATGTTCCAATATTATCTTCACATTTAAAAAATAATTTAAAGCTATCAAAAATTCTTAAAAAAAGAACGATCTTTTTCAAATAAAAAGTAAAAGTAATAAAAATAACTAAAATGTATCAAAAATTAAAAAAAAAATTAATAAATGGTTGGTCAGGATTTGAAACCGTACCCTACCCGGTGGTGGCACGGTTTCGAATCCTGAGCATAACAAAATGCTATTTCTTTTTTAATTTTCGATACATTTTAGTTGTTTTTATTACTTTTACTTTTTATTTGAAAAAATATGTTCCACAATTTATATAAAAAAAACCAGGCAAAATCTCATTTATAATATTTTTTTAATTTTTGTGTTATCAGATAAAATTTTGTACAGTGATCAATGAATTCAGTAAGTTGTCGACGTTTTTAATTGATATAATATAATAATAATACCAAAAATAAAAATAACTTGACAGTGTAAAAAAAAATATTAAATTATAAAATATAACAATATATTTTATTTGTATTTTTTCTTTGAAACTCGTATGATGTACGTATGTATGTAAACTAGTGGTATTCTGATAGTTGTCTTTTTAAAATTTTGTTAACTTTTCCATTTACTTATCTGTATTGAGGTTGGACCAGACGATAAAGGTTTTTTTCAATATAATCTGTATATTTCTGATATAGAAACACAATGGAATTTCAACCACAATTGATTTAAAAAATACGAATTCGGTAATTCATATTCAGCCTGCTAAGAAAACAGATGAATTTATTTAAAACAAATTTTATTTAAATCTTCTTCTGCGTTTACTAAGTAAGAGATCTAAATATGAAAAATTACGATAAAATTAAACAAGCTTTTAAATCTCTTTATAAACAAACAGACGGCTTTACTCAAAAAATTCCTGAAGAAGAGCACCGAAGGTGTTCGAAATATCGAATAAAAATAATACATGAAATTGTTAAACAATAATTAATTAAACAAAAAGAAAAAAGTTTTATTTTCAATAGTATGACCTAGAGCCTAATTAACAAAAAAAAACATATTTACAACTAAGGTTAAATAAATAAAGAAATTCTTATATTACGATATTATTGCAAACAGAAAGCTTTTTCCAACCCATAATTCGGCTTATTTTCGTAATATTTTACCATTAATCCGCGTCCAATTCCGTAGTGCGTGCTATCGACATACGATATTCCGCAAAACTATGATTTTTTAGGTGTTTTTGATGAATGTAAGATCAGTTTATTTTATATGAATATAAAGGAATCAATTTTTTATCTCCTAAGATCTTAACTTATCATTTTGTATATGTTGAATTGGGGAAAATACGAAAATGTGCAAAAAAAATACAAATATGTATGCATATACTATTTTTGGAAATTTTCCCCAAACATTCCGATCTAAACATGCAAAGTTCATGTATATGTATACGATAGGAACTGATTGTTTGAAAAATATTTGATGAATTTCGAACTATTCTTAGAATACATTTTAATTAAGCCCACATTAAATTATTCAATTTGATAATGCAATCTGGAAGCTAAATATAAATTTGTGGAAAGTATGTATTTGCAATACTTTTGTTGAAAATGCAAATGCATTTTAATTTTTCTATTCCAAATACAAAATAGTTTTTAATAAAAGTATAATTATCACAATGGAAATGATATTTTGTAAGTTTTTTTACTCTATAATTTTGCTGTTTTTTAATCCATAATGAATCATACAATTTTCCTGATGTTCGCATATTTTTTAGAATTTTTTGCATTTTACAGATTTTTTCAAGGTTTTTGGCTGTCAATTGCCAATTATATGATTTTTTTTTATAATAAATTTTGGGAATAATTTCCAATATTGCAGTTGCAATTTTTAGAATATGCGCTATTTTCGCGGGTTTTTCAATTTTTTAGTTTCTTTGCTAATTACATTTTGGAGCTTGATATCAAATTAAATTCTTACATCATACTTTGTTTTTATTTTATAGAAAAATGGCAATTAATTGATGTGCTTTTGAAGATTAACTCACTGATGTTACAGAATGAAAGAAACATTTCTTATCGAATTCTAGCCGGGAAGAGATTTTTCTGCTTTGTTATGTGTTACTAAGTATCCAAACAACATTTTAATTGTCAAAAGATTTTTTATCACATTGTACAAATACAATAATAATACCGGGTTCTGATATACTGCAGGTACGCTCTGTACCTGTAAATAGAAAATAATTAAAATTATTATTCTGTGCACACAAATATAAAACAGGATATAAGCATCAATTTTGAATTTCTTCTAAAATCACAAATAGTCATAAAAAATGAAATTTAATACATTTTTAAAACAAAACTAAAATTCAATATCATTGATTTTGTATATTTACATAGTGTCTTGGCGATCCATTACATTTCTTTAATATAAAAAAATATAAAAAATAATTATGGTTATTTATATACGAAAAGAAAATATAAGCGATATATATTGTTATATGCATGTGTAATATTATACTAATAAACGTACAAAAATAAGTTTAAAGAAACAAACATAAAAGACAAATCTTTGCTTTTCGACTGCACATGTATTCACATAATGTGTACATGTGCCCATGAACGAACGCATTTCAGTATTGATGTATGTGTGACAAGAAGGGCGAAATTACAATTTCCATCAAGAATTTGAAGTTTTATTATATTATAATAAATAAGATATATTATGTGATTACCATCCAGTAGGTTGTTGGTATGAATCCCAACGCAACTTTAAAAAAAAATTTTAAAGTAAAATTATTTTCAGTCTAAACCTTCATAGAACTCCATACAAGAGATTTCCCTCATAAAATTGACTTTAGGACGGTTGGGGCCATAAAAAAACAACAGAATAGGAAATATAACAAAAAGTCTTTTGGCTATATCTCATTAATTATTGGACTTTGTTTTGTTATTTTCAAACCCAACAATTTTATGAAAAATTCCAAGAGAATGGTATAAATTTTATGTCCCTATGTTGTGTGAGGCCTTAAATCTACTTACACCAAAATATGCAGGCGGACAGATAGACAGACAGACGGACACATCGCTCATTCGACTTTATGAGGTCTTAAATAAATAATGAAGAAATTACATACGGAATGACAAACCTATATATCCCCTTTCCAAATTTTTTGGTGAAGGGTATAAAAATATAATATGAAATTAAGGCAAATGTCCACTTTGAACGTTGATTACGATGGTTTCAGCATCCGTTGTGTGACTGCGTTGCTGAGGTCATTGTTGTGGGTAGGGTCGAACCTGTGATTGTTGTTGTAGTTGTTTTAATTGTTTTATCAATTCTTGCACTTGTTGGAGTTGTTGGGTGCGTTTGTTGTTGTTACGGGTTATTTCGTTGGTTGTGAGGTTGCTTTTCATCTTTCTTCTTTGTTACTCTTCTCTTCTGCTTTGATGCGAGGGTCGTCGGGATGAACTCGTTGTATGATCACTGAAACGATGAAGGAGGGTGTGATGTTCGGCTGAACATTCCATACACCTCTCTCGACTTCTGATAAAGAGTTATTTGAGTTTCGACTGGGGTTTCTGTGCAAAAGCGAGTGGCGTTTTTTTGCAAATAAAAAAGACATGAACGTTTTTACAAATTTTATATCCATGGGAAGATGCTAAGCAGTTGGTACAAAATTTCATCCTTTCTACGGTTACCAACCGATCATCAACACTCTTCCCAAAAAAAAAAAAGCCGGACATAACCTAATGGGGTGTGTTTCTGGGCATAAAACACATTGAGTTATATTGTGACTCGGGCTGGACTTAGTCACAAATGCTTGGACTTTTCTGGAATCTGAGGTTTTTTTTGGTGTTATTAAATGGTTGATTTTTGACGGGATTTTGAGGGGGATTTGGATGCGATCCTTTGATGTTATAAACTGACTCCAGAGTCTCGTAACGCAAAGTCAGAAATATGTAAATATCATTCCACAATGGCATATCTGCATCGAAATTTGCTGACTGCTCCCAGAGATTTAGGGTAGTAATGTAAACAAAAATTACGTCCCAGGTATCAGTTTTCACTTTGAGCAAAGCAAGGTTAGTGATACAATCACTGATAGTAATCTGCAAATCTTTAATATTAGGACCAAATTCATAGGTGAAAGGGTTGATATTAAAAAGAATTTCAAGCTGAGCGTTAATGAGAACGCGTTTGTTCTCATATCTGTCCATTAAGTTTTTTCATGCTATTGGAAAACCATCACTGGTCAGTGGACAGGTACGTATTTTTTTATGGGGCTCGCCTTTAGCGTACTGCAAAAGGTAGTACATTTTCGACACGGAGGCAACTAGGGGATTTTCCCCACCATGCTTTTAAAAGATTCGCGGAATGAAGGTTACTTTAAATAATCTCCGAAGAACGGGTCTATATCACACGGAGGCAAATGTGCAAATGGGATGCAATTTTTTCTTTGTTACTATGCAGGGCATCTTTTAAACAATTTAAGTGTTCGGAAATGAGGGAGACACCTCGAATATACTTAGCTATCATATGAACTTCCATACTTGGACTTCACTGCAATTCTTATCACTTTCAGCTAACTCTACCAAAGAGTCATACGACTGTCTAATGACCTCGAATAAACGATGGAATTCCTTTTCGTGAATTCTAAAGAGCTAATGCTATGATGTGCTGGAGGGAGATCCCATACGCTCCAAATTCGGTTAAACGGTCACTTTTTCTTATCAAGGGTTGTACCGTCGACATTTTTAAAATGGATTTTCATTATAAAACTGGGTAAAAAATTCAATACAAATCAGGGTATTTGCATAAGATTATTCGTTTTTAGGCTTTTGTTTATAAGCAAGGATAAAAATATATTACTTAGGGGTATCACGGGTTAATAAATTTATAGAAGTATATATATTTCAAAATATAGTTTAAAAAGCGGCTTAAAGTCCAGTGACTGACAACTTTTCAGTGTAAAATCACTTAAAATTTTAAATTAGGGTTACGGAAATGTAAATTTATATTAAAAACTGGATTTACAAAAGTGTTGCACAAAAAAAAACACGATTACTCAATTCGGGTTCAACGAATAATATAATTATTCAAAGAATAATGTGTTCGAGTATATAATTTTAATTTAGTATGATTTTTATTACGCGCTATATCCGGTATTTTAAATGTTTTATGGGTAAAATTTTAAAATATTATTAAAAACCAACCGGTTACTCGTATTAATCGGTCACTCGTAAATCATGCAACAATAATGTAATGTGTGTTACAATGTAAAGGCAAAGCAAAAAGAAAACAAAAATATATTCGCACACCAACAACAATTTTCAAGTTGAGAGAGAGTAAAGCTTTTTATTAATTTTTAAATTTTTTTTAAATTTAACATGGCACTGGCACTAAGTAAATAAAAAAAATTTATAATTAAATAACAAATAAATGTTGAATAAAAATAATTTGGTGCGAATTTCACAAAATGACGATTGACGATTTTTGTTTTGTATCCCTTATACATTGACGATTTTATGAATTCGCTACTATTTGCGACAATGCAAACCTGCAGTTTATGACGGGTGCCTTCGTTTTTAATAATTAATGTTTATGCATAATTTGATGAACTGTTTAGGTCTATATTGAAATAAATAAATGAATATTGAGCTAAAATTTAAAACATATCAAATATTAACGTTTATTTTGAAATTTGTATTAACTGTTTCGACACAAAATCTATTAAAATCTTCGTTTGAATTGACCAAACATGTTTAAGATATTGTTGAGTTTTTCATTATTTTGTGTTTGAAGTTTTTAATGAATCCGCTGAATTGTTAATTTTCAAAAGAAAAATTGTTTTATTTATTGCATAAAACAGAAGATTTTTGTGTGACGATTTTTCTTTTAAATAATGACGATTTATTTCCAAAATTTTACGAAATTTCGGAAAATATTACTAGCAGCCCTGGACATGACTTCAAATCCAATGAATAGGCATAAAAAGGAGAACTTCTTGCAATGACTACACCATGTAAAAATCACTAGAAATATTCCTAAATCGAACCAACTAATTTATTTCAAATTGATTGATTGACTGTTTGAAACTTTGATGGATGTCCTTTAATAAACATACATAAGTAGAAGTATATAATTTTTTCTGGTATTCGTATATAAAATGATAAATTTGTATAACTAGATACTTATACATACATACTTATATTGAGTAGCAGAAAGAGAACTTAAATAGATTTTAACGTCCTATTGTGTTAAATTTTAAACTCATTTTAATTTCGTCGTGTGTTTTTATTCATTGATTTTCTAAAAATCCACGTACACAATGGAATATGAACTGTTTGCCACTGGCTACAAGCGCAAATAAAATAAATGAAAATTTATGTATTCGATTACAAATTGATGCAATTGATATAGAAAAGTAACGTGTGACGCAAAAATACAATTTTAAGCAATTTTAAACTTATGGTTTTTTTTTCTTTTTTCAAATAAACGAAATTTTTACTTTAACTTAAAGCAGAATTAAATTTTATGTTTCGTTTTCCTTGTTATTTTAATAGAGAACTACAATTTATTACCGAGCAAGAATAGAGCTTTCAAACAGAAGTAGTGTAAATTTGGATCATATCTAATGGTTTTTGTGTGGGGTTGTGGGGAAGTTCTCTTTGTTATTCTTATTCGACAAAATGGAGGCAATGTTAAGAATGCATTGAAATTTATACATACATATATACCTCCATTAACATAGGATAGCCTCGCATCCCGCAAGTACTTTTAAAAATATGGAAATGTTTTCAGCAAGTGTGTTCTGTATCTATCAAGTTAATACCATTTTACTATGTGTTTGCCCAAACGTTATCAAAATTAGTAGTTTCTAAATGTTAAGTTATATTAGTCTCAAATAAAACGCAAATTACAGTAGTTTTGACTTAGCTGCCTTTTGTATAAGAGCACTTTTGACTTAACTGCACAAAATTAATAATTTCAGTCACTATTCTTCAAAATCGAAAATTCATCTTGTATAATATTTTTCGAGATATAGTTTTTTATGTTGGGTTCTTATCAAAATATTCTCCTTCTCGCGGAATTGTACACGTTAGTTGTAAAATAAACTCCAAGCACCTAATTGTGGCATGTAACGGAGAAAATCCATATTCATAGTTTTGCTCATCATAAAAATTTTTAAAGTCTGTCTCCGACTTTTTGCAAATCGCACACTTCAAAGTTGACAAACTATCTGTTATTACATTTAAGACTTTGCCATCAATCATTGTAAGACAAAATTCATAATCAATGAAAACAGTTTTTCCTTTTTGTATCCAGGAAGAATATTCACATTATGATTCTTTAAAGAGCTTCGTAAAATAGCATATTTTTCCTCTGCAGTCGATCTGGGCTTGCAAGCGCCACAGCTTTTGTAATGTCATACCTTGATTTGTCTTTATCTTTTACATACTTAAGACATAATGCTTCTGAAAGATGCGATTTAGGTATATCTTTTGTGGCATTTTGAAGTTTTCGTTTTTTTGTGTACTCCAAACACTCGTTTATGGCTTTTGCAGGTCTTCTTCTTCTGCTGTCGGCAGATGTATGCGGTTCTTCGATGTTTTCAAAAGTTAAAACTCCATTTAGCCAGTCTGAGTTCTTTTCCATAAAGGTTTTTGTTGTACGGTTTGAGGCAAGCCATTTTTTATTAATTTCCAAGTAAACGAAGTGAATTTTAATTTTAACATCCTTTTCGTGGTATCCTGGTAAATCGTGTAATTTTAAACAATAGTCAATTTGAATTAATTTTCATTATGTGAGTTTCTGAATAACTCGAACTATTCTGAATTTTGAAATGACATTATCGCACTTTAAAGTAAAATTGTATAAGTTCTGGTACTGATCACTACTTTTACAAAGTAAAACTAAACTGGCTGCATTAGACAATTGCGGTTTAACTTATACCCAGAAATAAAAAAAGTTCAAACTACCTGATTTGTAAAACAGAAATCCAGGCCTCAATTAACTGGATTATATAACTGCAGTTTTTTTATTCAGTATAAAAAAAGTTTTAAAACTACCTGCATATAAAAGAGAATTCAAGAAAAATGCATGAGATTGTAACAGCTTTCTTCATATTTCAAGAAAACCTGTCATATTTTGTGGATAAAATTAGTTAAATTATTTATAGTATTATGTAGCAAAGATGCTTAGAAAATATGGGCGAGACCATTTTTAGCCATTTTTAGATATGGTCTATTTTATTTGTAAAAATTAACTAAATATAGGGTATCAGAAAAACGGCAACTGCCAACCAAGTAGGGCATCTGATGAATATTTTGCTACTTTTTTTAATAAAAAATAAACATACCTTTAAAACAATACCAAAAAAGTGATGATCGAACGGCAATTTTTCTGACACTTCAATTCTAAATTTTTTTTATCACCTTTTTTTAGCTTTCTAAAAAAATGTAGACTTCAAGGAGCTCCACCAGCTACAATTTTAATGCAATTAAAAAAACGTTTTTGAATTGGGATCAGTAAGAAGTTTTTTATACGATGTATTCATTCATTTTACACAATTTTGTCATAAAATTTTGTACTTTTGCCACGGGTTTTGGGAAAAGGCGCCACAGATCTTAGCTAAAAGTAAGTCACGTTAAATAAACCCTGTGCATTGCGAATTACATTATTTGTCCAATGTTTTTGTTATTTTTCGATTGAGAAAATTTAATATAATGTTCTTATATCTGAGAACAAAAAATTACCGGCTTTATATATACTAGTTAAGTACGGGTTAGTTTTATGCTACCAGTCCCAACATACTTTAAAAGAACATATCGAGTATCAAGCGACAACCAAACTTCAGGAAGTACTTCCAGTACTACGTGAATGTAAAATGTAAAAGTACGTGTGTTCTTTATGCAAACAAGAGCATCATGCTCTTTTACACCGTACTAATATAAAGTCAACATATGCATGTTGATACTTTTTCCAAGTGAAATGCCGTGGTAAGCGACCCCCATGCTACAATATCGACAACGATCAACCCACTATATCGGCAGCGCCTTGAAGTCACCAGACTCCCAAAATAAACTTCAGCTAGACGTACGAAGTTCGAATGCCGCATCTGTGACAAGAACCATGCATTAAGGACATGTCGTCGGTTCCAATGAATGCCAATTAAGAAGCGGAAAATGATAGGCCACAAATTAAAATATTGCTATAATTGTCTAGCGAACTCTCATCAACGCAATAATTGCCTAAGTTGAGGGTGCTGTTGGCTGAAGTAGTTAGCGCGTTGACTACAAAGCAAATAATGTCTAAGAACGTGGGTTCGAGCCCAGCTTCAGACAAGTCATAGTCTCCAGTATTTTTCAGATGTGCATTAGTATGCCATTGTATTTGTTGTTGTCGGAGTGTTTAAGTGATGAAGGCATAGCACTGGTCACTGAACAGTACTGGCAGCAATTGATACTGGTGTATGCTAGCGGACATCACAGTGCCCTCCTTCGTCGGTAGAAGTAAAATAATTAATAAAATAGCTACAACAGCTTAAAACACATTTAATGCGCCTACTTAACATCAGAGGCGCTGCAACACTGATCTAAAAACTAACACAGCGCGCAATATCAGAGTTGTAAAAATTAAGCTTTCTCTCTTTCACCTCTCTGACTATCCCTTTCCCAAGGAAGGTAACACACCTACGGGTTGGTAGGCATACTATTTGTCTGAGTGTTACTTCTCTTTAAAAAAAAATGGATGCCTGCTACGTCTAGAAGAACATCAAACTATGCTACACCAACATACTCAAGCGCGAGGTGTCAGTTCCAAGAAGCAGCGAACTAAACAGCTAAAAATATCAAAAAGACACTACATAATCTGTATTTGTATCCAGTTTGATATCATTCAAGTATAAACTTATGTATGTTTTTTCATTCTAAAATGTCTGTAACTTTCCACTGACCTTACACTAAATTTATTTATATGAATTATTGTATTTTATTTCCATCTTCCTATTATTATAATATTTTTCTGAATTGAATTATATGCAGCTTGCCAGAGGAGCGTTATGTTTGCGCCACATTATGTACAACTTTGCCATTCAATGTAATTAAGTGATTGAGTAAGCTTTGATGAAGCTCTCAATAAAAATGCGGGCTTTAGTTAGTGGTTGCTTAATTAATTCTTACTGTGTTCTAAATTCTTTATTAAATTGAGATTTTAGCTAAAAGTAAGTCACGTAGAATAAGCCCTGTACATTGGAAATTCCATGATTAAATGAGTTTTCATTTTTTAAATAAAAATATAAATTTCAACAAGTTCCTTGTAAAGCTGCAAAACTATCGATATTCGGAGCACTCGATAGTTTCAATAGTTTGTTTAAAAGCTATCGAACTTTTTTAAATGCTACTTCTGGCAAAAATGCCAGACTTGAAGCTAAAAGAATAGATTCATAAACGCACGTATGTAAGTGTTAATTAAATTTTATTTAATAAGTATATGGCAGTTATTTGTTGAAACTCGGATGAGCTAGTTTCAGATGGTCTAGCCATTGAATACATATCGTTCCTTTATTGCAACGTAGTCATATCTAAAAAAAAACTCGTTCGTCAGAAAACGAGTTTAAAGTTTTTAATTTACGCACACATCAATGGTAAAATAAAAAAGTATTCTCCCCTCAAGAGGTGAGTAAACAGGACGTTTGTATATATTTTTTCCACTAAATGAAGTGCGATACGACGAATATTTCTGCATTCCTAACTATTTCTAAAATTAGCCGATAGTCAGCTAAAAACAGAACTATCGATACTATCGATAGCTCATTGTACGTGAAACACTTAATTAACTTTGAAATACTAAAATTTTTGCTACCTCCTTTTTTTATTTATTCTTTTGCAACTATTATTACTACAGCTGTGAAATAGAAATACTAACGTTGGCCGATAAATCAATGGGATCATAAAATTTGTTAATATCTGAACAAACTCTACGGAATGGGTCGAAATTCATGAAATTTTTTCTATGAAACCTTAGACGAAGGGGTTCATATGATCTAAGTTCCATCTTAGGAATGTTTATGTTTATTTCGCTGTGAACACAAATAGACTCAATTTTCCCTTGGCTCTTCAATGTAGGGAGGTTTATAAGTGCCAATCGACTACGATAAGGCGGCAGGTTCACAGCTGGATTCCACTTCAGATAACGAAGGCAAAATAATAAAAATTGTTTTTAAACTGTTTCAAGTACTTTAATGTATGTAGTGTACTGGGGATCCCAGAGCCATATTCAAGAATGGACCTTACTAAAGATGTAAATAGATTTTTTGTTATATAAGGATCATTGAAATCTTTTGCCCATCGTTTAATGAAACATAAAACAGCAGCCGCCTTATTAACCGCAAATGTCACTTGTGTGACCGTTCTGAAGGATATTCTAATCGTGCAATAGCTACCAAAATTGGACGAAGCCCAGCAGTTGTCGACAATTACATTAAGGGCCACGGATGGTATGGAAAAAATTTTAAAGGAAGGGTTTCATTGTCTTTGTCTACGTATTCGAAAAGCAAAATCATCAAAATTGCTTCTAATTCTGCCTTATCCTTGTCAAAAATAAGAGCTCAAGATGGTGTGCAAGCGAGCAAGTCATCATTACGCAGAGTAATTAAGAGCTGAGAGTATTTTAAATACCTGAAATTACAAAAAAAGCGATACGAGGGCTTAAGTACTGTGCCATTTAGAGTCATGCTGGCGGTAATGATCTTAGTCACGACCGGTAGGGCCTCCCATGCCAGAAGAGTCTAAAACGAGTACGAACAAAGAACTACCCCCGCCCTCTCCATTAGCGTTTGTTTTTCTTAGTTGGAGCGGCTAATGGACTATCTGTGTCCGCTGGCCTTGAACGGTCATCTTAGGCCCTCTGAGGTCTGTCGGTCCGTAAAAATGGATCAGCGTCTGTCCTCATATTGAGCGGCTGATGGTCTCCGCCTGTCTCCAGTGAAGTGGCAGTAATCCCTTCACGTGGCAGCAGACATAAAATGCAAACAACCCCTCTTCCAATTCGAATGTCCGAAAACAACTCACGCCCTACGTATCCAGTAAAGGACTTCATAATCTCCGGCGAACCAACTACTAAAATGTCGGTTTCAGGCTGTAGTAAGTTGTTAGCTACTGAGACCCCGTTCAGCAAAGTGATTGCGCCAGGCTCTGCTAGTTGACTTCTACTACTAGTACGCAAAAAATCACGACCAAGCCTTCAGGCGGTCGGAAACCAAGCTTGGTACAAGGTTTTTCGAAACCAAGTACCTCTAAGGCTTCTCAGGTCCGGACGGGAGTAAACCTTGTCAAAATCGAACCTTGGGTGCAGGTTCGACGGTTAAGACATAGTTTGCTCTTAAACCAGCTTCCCATGAGCCGAATCTTTTGCAAACAGGGCACCCGAAGAATGATTCGAATCCCCCAGTAGCAACCCCTCGGCCTCTACGGCATCACTTAGAAAACCCCATAGGCACATAAATCCTTCTAAACGGGCCTTCAACACTAGGCGCTCCGCCTATAAAATCATTAGCCGACATCCTAGTTTTAAAAGGCCCAAGAACATACCTCATCGGCCTTTACTAAGATCGATGGAAAAAGACCACCTTATTTGGGCGATCATTGACCGCAACGCCAGTGACGGCACCATTTCTTGGAAAAACTGGAAACTGGTTGCCGTCGCACTATCCAAGGCGTTCCTTAAGGTTTTAAGGGGTAACCTTGGACCACCACCCGAATGTGATGATGCCGGCTGGTATCAGGGTCACACCAAATTAATGGCGTGTGCAGATGAGTGGTCATCGCTGCTATAGAAGGATGCCGTGGAGTCCCTGGGGGAAGTCGGGCGAGGCGCTAAGATTGAGGCAGTACCTACAGCCGATGTACCGCAAAGGCCCAGCTCTGTGGCCAGGATCCCTGCCCTGATCTGATAGCCTTACCAGATAGCTGATAACCTGGTCAGATAACTGATAACATAATCTGATATCGAATAACCTGGTCTGATACCTGATAACTTGATCTGATATCTAAGAACCTGATCTGATAGCTGAGAATGGACGAAAAAATTTTAAGAGTTGATTGCAGCGAGAAATGTGTTAAAGAAAATGCTGCGAAGTAAAAAAACTGATGAAATAGATACGCGTGAACAACCCCAAGATACATTTAAGCCTATAACAGATCCTTTACACAAATATATAAATAATTATAAAAGAATGAGATGAAAACAGAAATTGAATATAACAACAGTTCTCATATTAAGAAACCATCAATTAAATTGGAGACAATCACACTAAAGAAACTTGTATAAGAAACAATATTTAACATCAGCAACATAATTAATGATCCTAATGGTATTAATGATGATGATGATGATTTGTACTCCCAGAATTCAAATATTGAAGACAGTTACACTGACTTATCAGTCTTGCAAGGAATAAATTAATTAGATACTAACTATGGTTCACATAAAGATTTCAATAATGAATTGAAATTTTATAATAGTAACATCAACTGATTGATAAAAAATAGAGGTTGGGGATCAAATATTGGAGAGCTATGAGATAGAAATGTACCACCCTATAAATCAAACTATATATGTATATGGAAATGTCTCAATCGAGTTGATAGAACAACTTCGATTACAGTAGGCATCACAAGCTGCTGGTCATGCTACACATAATATCGAGATATTATCAATTATTGAAGAATTGCGTGAAACCAATATAAAGAATAAATTAGATTTATAAAATATGTCTGTTGATAAGTTTGGTCATTATCTAAACGATACAAGCAATATAATTTCAATGAAAAAAGTTGTTGGGGTTCTTTATGGATACGAACAACAACATCGATTTCCAAAACAAATGAATCAAAAATGTAGCTTTACCGTTGAACGGACCAGATGTTGTTTGAATTCACAAATCAACTATATGGAAAACAAATTAAAAAGGGATATAAGTGAAGAAATTGTAGTTCTTAGAACTGAGATCAAAGATTTAAACAAGCAAATATCTGATATATATATATATATATATATATATATATATATATATATATATATATATATATATATATATATATATATATATAAGGTAATTATATCGTTATCATCATACAATGGGAAAAAAGAGTAGTCGATTAAGATATTTTTTTTTTTGAATTGATACAAGTACTAAAGGAAAAACAACAAAACCTAGAAATAAGCGATGGTGAAGGATTGGTGTGATATTCAAAAAGATTTCACTATAAATACATCGCACCATTAAAATGCCTCCGACTAAAATTAACTCTACAAATGAAAAATAACAATTAAATACGATTATAAATTATATAAAATATCTAAATATAATGGGTACCATGTATGCATTAGCAAATACAAATTTTTGAAAGAGGTAAATGCTGAATTTTCTAATACAAGGTTTTCCGAATACATAAGTATCTGGTTGAAAGGATTCTTAAACAAAAGCAGATAAGGTATATGGTAAATGATTGGGAATTCCTAATCAACACAATTCTTGGTTAAGTGAAGATGAAATATTATAGTTGGAAGAAAAGAAACAACAAAATTATTATTATTATTTTTTTAAGACTCAATATAATTTTAAAACCAGAAGAATAAATAAATCATTTACAAAAAACAGTATTGTATTAAACTTTATTTATAATCATAGAACTAATAAGATAGTCTGAACTATAAATCATTTTGTTTTAAGTATGAAAGTCACTTTGTGAATACATATAATCTTATTTATTGAATATATCACATAAAAGAGAGCAATTTTTTAATTTAAGTATGTGATCGTATAGTGATACAAATAGGGGCATATTTTAATAAGTACATAATTTCTTTAAATTTATAACACATCAAGTCTTACATCAGTTTTATTGAGGTATTTGATAATTTTGATCAGATGTCTCATCAGTTCGATCGTGCATATTGGAATTAAGTTCACCTTTATAGAAGAATTCATATGTTTATATTTACATATATTTTAACTGATGACTAAGAAAAAATTTTATAAAATTTTTTTGTAAAACAAGACATTTTTACATCATATATTGCTCTAACATACATATGTATAATGTATATACATACATTCATTGCATCCTCATTCACATACTTTTACGTGCAAAAATATGAAAATCTTCAAAACATAACATACTTATGCTTCTATATGTTTCGTGTTTCACTTAAATCAATATAATCATAATAAGATAAATATTTCTTATTAATTATCAAATCATATTGGGATTTTTTGTTTGCTTTTAAATTGATTTAATTCTATATGTCTGATTCTTTTTGAAATTAAATTTCTGTAGATTTTTTAATTTGATTTACAATCGCTAATGTACATATAGTCTTGTCCCCATAATGTTTTGTCTTACAGTTATTGCTTTTAAGGTGTTAATAGTCAAATAACCTTATTTATTGTTTATACTCAGTTGAGCTTTAAAATTCATTTCATCTTTGGTGTTATCCAATGAATATCATAATTAAAATTATTGTTGTCATATTTAGTTTCTTTACATTCTTATAAGTTTATCATTCTGTTTAATTTATGTTTATGCTTTTCTTTTTAAGTAAATCTGAATAAATTCTTTTCTCGCGGTTCATTCGAAGTGATCTTGTGTACATCTTTTAGGCTTATTTAATTGAACTTTATTTTTTTAAGTAAGTTTCTCTAAATGTTTTTCTCGCAATTCTTAATTACGAGACTTCTTAAAAGTATTAATACAGAATTTCTTAATGAATAATAAGGATTATCAAGCTGTATCGCAATCTTTTCACTAAAGATTATGCTAGGGAATTTTCTAGAGGAAAAAAGACTTCTTAATGTACGGTGCTATTCTTCAAAGCAATGATAAAAGAAAATGGAGATTTTGGTGCTGTCTGTGCTACTTTGACGGCTATCAGTTTGGTGATGAAATATGTATATTGACTGTTTTTGATATGAGGAAATTATGTAAATATGATAAATATTATAAATATTTACTATACATAATTAAAGAAATAATATTAAACTAATAAAATATTAGAAAATAGGATAAAATTAAAAATGTTTTTTTTATTTTTATGATGTTTTAGGTAATTTTGAAAGAGGTTTGTATGAACACTGATTAGTGCTATTTAAAAATAACAATTATATATATTTTCTTTAAAAATAATCTATATTGAATGCGTTTTGTTTTAGTATTTAAATTTGTTATTAATTTACGTTGTTTCATGTTTTAAATGTTTTCTGCATAAAATGATAAATCATATTGATAATCATACCATATTGATGTATAATCTAAGTATATTTCTAATATGTCTCCAAATACTGAACCATACCTAACATAATCTAAATTGGAACTTTAAAAATGGTTAAAACCATTCAAAGTTTCTCTATGGTTGATAATGAGAGATATTATATTCTTATAAGTGGTTTACATTTACATAAATTATATATATAATTCTTTTATTTTGTACAACCATAATTATTTAAACATTTAGTATTGTCTACAAGATTCCATAATATATTTCCTAATATTTCGTATAATAAATTATTGATAATTGTTGAAAAAATTCAAGTTTTTTTTCTGATGTTTTGAAAAGATCTTGTGTATTATTTAAGAGGGTCTAAGTTGTAGATGCATTTACTTTTACGAGTTACTAAATTATTATCTACATTAGGTGTCCTAGTCAATATTTTGAATATTTCTCGTTATGTAATTCTCAATCCGTAATAACACTCAGAAAATTTTCCAGAATCAAACTACTTTTTGAGTTTAAAATTCAAAGAAATGTATATAAATGTGATTTTTAGAAATAGTACTTAAACTCTTAATTTTGTTATTCAATTGTCCAACACATTTAATTTTATGAATATTTCTATGTAAATGATATATATATCCCATATAAAAAGTAATTAAGAATTTCTTAAAATGTTTTATTAATCGCTGTTGATTTAAATCTATTAATTCTACATAGCAAAATCAAAAATTCCTGCCTTCCTTAACAAAAAAATATGTTTCCCACACTCCTTAATCAGCAGTCAATAAATTAATATTTTTAAGAAAATAACCAAATCAATATGATAGGATGCAAAATCAAGCGATATACTTGAGATTATTGTCGAAAATATATAAGTAAGCGAAAATTAATAAAAAAATGTTTTGGTTTAACTGAGTAGAACTATCATGTAGTCAAAAAACTTCAGTAAGAATCGCATCAGCACCACATAACTAAAAATCGTTCTTCAGAAAAAGGACTGAGAGAAGAAATCAATCGTCACCCATAGCAATGGAGAAATCAACACACATCTATACAAAATCATAATCAGAGAAAATCTAAAATTTTTTAACTGTGAATTTTTGATTCAGAGTTTCTGCTCTATAAAAAGTTACATGTCGTTATATTCATATAACGAGATACTAACTATATCACTCTTAAGATTTAATACTTCCGTTCTAACTATACCTACTTTGATTCGATTAAAAAAAATTAAGTAATAAATAAATACATATTTACAAATTAATACAAACAGTATAAAATTAAATCTCAATTATCATCCCGTAAGTAATTTTTAAAATAAATCGATATAATCAATATCCATTGATTCATTATTTTTCTCTATGTAATGTTTCTCAAACACACATTTTTATATTATCATTCATAATATTCTTCCTATCGTCAGAATAACTAAATGCGAGTACTACTTTATATAATATTTGAATATAGTTGTGATGTGTTTTAAATCTAAATGAAAGCATTTCATATGAGATAATTTTAGATTTAAATAGATAACTTTTGTAATTATTAATTGTCAACTTTTTGATTGTTGACTTTTTAATCAATGTCGATTTTTAACATCTTCGAAATCAAGACTATGCATGATTTAACATCATAAGGAATATTTTTAATTCAACTGTAGACTTTTGAAATTAAAATTTTGCATATATAAACAAACAAAAATTGTTTTCACAATTCTATTCTATAGACCACCAATAAATATGGGAAATAATATTTATAAATGAATAAACATATAAAGTCAAGACTCTCCCGTAGAGTTCATAAATGGGCAAGTAAGCAGAATTAAAAAAGAAAAACACAAAGGAGTATCGAAAACATATGAAACAACGTCAAATATACAGAAAAACAAAATCTTATAAACAAAATTAATACCATGATCCTAAATCGAGTACAACACACCCATACAAATACATCTACATAAAGAACTGACGACATCATGCACATATACATACACACGCGATGACGTCAGTGATGACGACAAACCTAAAATAAATAAACAAACACATTTCCTGTCTGCATTATATATCTCTGCCTCCGCAGTATTGTGTAGTAGAGTTCAAAATATAATTAAAAATAACGAAATAAGTGGAATTAAGAAAACAAAAAGAAATATTAATAATTATATAAAACAGTCTCAAATATGTAGAATAGCAACAACGATAATTAATCAAAACGCACATACATCCACTCTAGTGATGACGTAATATTCACACACGCACACAAATACGCACATGCACACATACACAAAAAAACTGGTAATATTTTTTTATCCTCAGGGTAGATGGCGGTCTGAGACATAATATACATATGTTTCCACTATCTAATAAAATCTATACTATGTAGTATTTAACAGTGCAGTTCACATAATGATCAGAAAAATGCCCAAGTGAGTGATAGAATAAGAAAACATAATAAAGAAAAAACAAAAAGAAATACATAAAAGCAAATATTTACATGCTTACACTAAATAACAACAACCCAAATATAAAATCAATATAACGATATCAAATCCATCACAGCACTAACAGAGCCACATAAAGAAGTGATGACGTCATATACACACATGATGACGACACACCTAACTTATATAAACAGATAAATTAATATTTATTAGATATGAGATATAATCCCAAAAATCTACTATATAGTTGTTGTGGAGAGAGCAGGTTAGAATAAAGTCCATTTTGCTTTAAATTATTTAATTAAAATTAAAATCCGAAAATTATTATCCGTACTTTTCTTCAGTGTGTGTAAAAAATTTATGCAAATATTTTGTTTACCCACCTCGTGAGAGAATAATTTTTTCATTGTAGGGCGAGTAAATAAAAAAGTTTAAAGCAGTTGTTTGAAGATCGTTTTTTTCAGTTTTGACATTGTTACCTATTTTTTTAATTGTATTCCTCGATTTTTAACATATCTTAAATTTATTTTAAAATTTTATTTGTGACCAGAGTATATTGTGCTTAGAGGTGCTAAAGATGGTAGATTTGTAGAAATTTTAGATCCCGAAGAATATAGATGAAGATGTGTCTTTTTACTTGAGATGGGCATCGCTCACGTGATTAGCGTGAATCATGTGTGATCACGCATGATCGTGATTAATTTTTTTTGTTTCAACCACGTGAGTGTGCATGAACGTGAGAACAAAAAAAATTGATCTGAGTGAGCGTGCATGAGTTGATTTTTGGCGTGATTTTTTTGCTATATTATAATTTTTTATATACTTTTTTAATTAATACGTAATTGTTTTACGTTTATGTTGAATGTACTCGTTTGGCTCAAGTTCAAATCTAACTACCCATTTCTTTATTAATTTTTATTTTTTTTTTTGGATAAATTAAGTAAGAAAGTCATGTTAGAACAATTACCCATCAAACTAGCAGAACATATCAATACTGATTTCGAGGTCGTTACACAATTTTAATAGAACTTTTGACGGCGGATACTTGTGAATAGGAATATCAACTATTTAACCGTGTTATTTAACAAATTAGAATACGAAGCATCCAGCCCCTGGGTGTTTCTGCAGACAAGCCAAAATGGCTTCGCGGTTTGTGTCTGTTCTTAAAAAAACAAGCTAAATCAATTTCTTCGGTTAGTACGAAATTCATGTCTCTGATGATTGACTTATTCATTGACTTGCTTTTTTCAGCGCCGTTAGCTGCTGAGGTCGAGCTGTTTTCATTTATGCTTGTTTATTTGGTTTTTGTCTTTTGTAGTTAAATTTCTTAGCAATTTGACGTAAGCTTGGAGTTTGGCTGATGCCATCGTTTTTAATAATTAATGTGTCTACGAAATTAGTTGAACTACTTTAGGTTTATGTCGAAAGGAATTGTTTGGCTCAAGTTTATATCAGAGTTTACTCATTGCTTTTTTAATTAAGATTTTTTTAAGAAAGTATTATTAGAACAATCTATTCCTCAGACTAGCAGAGCAGATTAGTAATAATTTTTTTCTAGTTTTTTCGTGAGCGTGAGATTTCGTGATTGTGACTAATTTTTTTCAACTCACGTGAGCGTGAGGGTGAGCACTCGAAATTCACTTTTTTCCATTTTTAGAAAAATACAAGAGGTTGTATGATTTGAACAGCTGCTAAGCGCAAAGTAAATGACGACACTTGCTCAAAATTTGACAGAAGTATATTAGCAGATGCTACTTGTTGGGAACAGTGTTGCATTTCATATAGCTACGAGGGAAGTTCGAAAATTCACGGACTTATTGATCCGCCCTCGTATATACGAGTATATATATATATATATATTAGAGGTCACAGTTTTTGTGCCGTCAAAACATCAATAGATTTTTGTTCTAAAATAAAAAGTATAGCATTTCAGTGGTAGTTTAAAAATTTGCACCCGCATTTTTTTAATACCCTCTTTCGTAAAAATGATAGATGCAATCATGCCAGTTGACAATGTTCTTCTCGAATCCGTTTTAATATTGTTTAGCTTACTAAAAATTCTTCCTACGCAAGAATTAGAAAATGGTAATATTAGAAGAAATTTTATAACATTTTCGAAATTCGGGAAGAGAGTTTCACCAGTACAATTCTTTATTTTAAAAACTGTTGTCCAAAAATTTCGACATCTAAGTCATAAGAAAGATTTAGCT
The DNA here is from genome assembly GCA_956483585.1 of Gymnocheta viridis. NCBI lineage: Eukaryota > Metazoa > Arthropoda > Insecta > Diptera > Tachinidae > Gymnocheta > Gymnocheta viridis. The sequence goes on along the minus strand of OY101440.1, from coordinate 54,722,319 downwards.
CTATGTGGTCCAAAAGTGGATGTTCCCGCCACTCATTGTCTAATTTTTAGTAATCTATTTCAACGGAACGATATCTAGTTTTAAATAACGATTTTATTTCAAATGATTGTACAGATTTTGGATCTACTGTATCTATAAAGCTATAAAGGTCAACATCAAAATTGAATCGTTTTTTAATTTGAGTAATAACTTCAATTTAAACATTTCTGATATCGATATACATTTTTTGTTGCTCCGATTCGGAACAAAATGAAATAGTCTATTGTGCAGCGACAACAATATACATTTAATTTTGTTATACAAAATAAAATTTCATTTCAAAAATAAATCTTTTTGTTTATAATATCTGCTTTTATATAATTAGACCAACAAAATTTTAAGCAATTTTATAACTTAATTTTTTGGTTTGTATAACATTGGAGATTATGATTGGAAAATTAAATTAAAATTAATTAAAAAACCAAGAGATTATGAAAGGAATTCTAAATATACTTTAACAATTTTGCTGTTTTAATTTTTTTATTTTTCTGCAATTAGTAGAATAGTACAAAACTGGTACAAAAATTTCAAGGTACAAAAATAATCCAAATATTTTTTAAAAAGTACAGTTTATGTCAGTGTTGCCACATTACACATGCATCATGCCAAAATTACACATGAAATTAGGAATTACACATGTTTTTTTTGTAAAATAACGTGCCTTGATTTGTTTAGATTAAATATTTGACCTTTTTTGTGTAATTCCAAAATTTGTTTGATGATGAATATATTTTCAATATGTATTTGGGCTTTCAAGGTCATTTACACAGAAAAAAATTTAGCTCTGAAATTGCCAAAAAAAAATTTTTATCAAAAATAAAAAAAGTGTTGACAAAAAATATTGTTCAATTGACAAAAAAACTAGGCAAAAATCAAATTTTGCAAAAATAAAATCAACAATTTAATTTGACAAATAACTAATCAGTCACATCTGGCAACCGTGTGTTTTGTAATTTTCGAAATTCTCATTGGTTTTTTTAATTTTTTCTATAAGATAAGAGGTTTGAAAAATTTCAAAAATATGGTTTAAGGACTACTGATGATTTGGCTTTAGCACCAATGAAATGCATAAAACCCCAACAAACAAAAGTTTTTAATTTTTAAATATTTTGTCTTTTTTAATAGTGCTGGGTGCAGGGAAAATAAAAAAAACAAACAAAATTTTTAGTCAACTTTTTTTTGTCCCTCAAAATTTTTAGTCAAAAATTTCTTATTACTCAACAAAGAAAAAATATTTAATCAAATATTTTTTTATTATTCAACCAAATAAATCGTTGGTTTGATAAAATTTTTAGTCAACATTTTTTTCTTTGACTAAAATTTTAGTCAAGCTGACAAAAAGTATTGATGGAAAACTATTCATAACTTAACAAATTTTTTTGCCAAATGATATTATTTTAGTCAAATTAAAATTGACAAATTACTTACAATTTTATTTATCAATATGACAAAAATATTTATAGGCTGGAAATTGACTAATTTTTTAATCAGATCTGCCGTTTTTTTAGTCAAATACGATTTTTATTTATTTCTGTGTAATAAAAGATTATTTTTTACATATTATTCCGACGTTTCGTTGGTATTTTCCAACTTCTTCAGGGAATTTTTTATTTTTGTAGATATATAATCTTCTTTAGACCAATTTTACATCATTCTCCTTGAAAATATCACAGTTTTCTTTTGTGTCGAAAGGACACTCACAAACAAAAACTTAATAAATTTAGAGCAAAAAAAATGCAAAACAGGTTAATAAATAAATTTAAATATCACAGTCAATCCTTATTTGTCGCAGTGTTCCCAGTTTTATTTTATACCTTATCCCCGATTTGCGAGTTTTCATTCCCCGAATTCTCCAATATAGCTAATTTCTTATCCCAAAAATCCCCACAGATTCGTAATAAGAATTTCAAAGGTTAAGGCTTAATTTATAACAGAAAGCTTTTTTAAATTCAATATTTCGCAGTCATAATGAAAGATTCTTCTGGAGTATTTAACACTTATTTGTAAAAAAATTTTTTCCTAACAAAATTTCCAAAATATTGAATATAATCAAGCGTTTTGTTATTTGTTAATTTATAAATTGGAACTCAAAAACTTTTGTTTGTTGAGGGTTTTTTAACTAGTCTATATACATACATACATTTCATTGGTGCTAAAGCCAAATCATCAGTAGACCATAAACCATATTTTTGAATAGTTTCAAACCTCTTATCTTTAAAAAAAACACTAAAAATTGGAAAATTGTCAAACATAAATTTTTATATATTAAGATTTTTCCAATTTTACCACCATCAGGAAGAAAGATATGATTTGTCAATACATGAATTTTAATAAAAAAAAACTAAATAATAAGATTTATTATAATAAATTATCCCCAAAAAGTGCTTTACAAAAGTAAATTACACATGAGTTACACATGCAGCCAATTACACATGGGCTACAATGAAAATAAAATTACACATGATATGTGTAATTACACATAAGGTAGCAACACTGGTTTTTGTACTATAATACAGAAAGTGGCAACGCTGGCATACATGAATACTGAAATGCGATAAATTATTCACACATTGTGTGACGGCGAAACGTATCCAAAGAGTTATGTCTGTGTCCAAAGATTTGGTACTTTTTGCTTGAAACTTATGTGTGTTGCCTAATTTACATGAAGACTTTTGCAACGTCTGTTTTTCTTAATTTTCTTTAGCAGTTGCTTACAAAAATCATTTGCATTCACATTATGATTTTTAACAGACTTTTGTTTTTGTTGATTTTATTTTTCTTTTTCTTGTTTCCAAAGCAACACTGAAAGCATGAGTTTACAAGGCATTCTCGTGTTGCTTTGCAAACTGCGTTTATGAAGTCAGCCATTAATTATGAATTTCGTAACAAATTTGTTACACTTTCTTGCCTGGGGTGCATTATAAAAATATTAACATCCCCTTATTAGCACTTATATCATTTTTCACACATCCAAGAAGTGTTTCAACGTCTTAATCAATAAGCCAGTGGTCTTCGACTAAACAATGAAATGATTTGAAACGTAAGAACATGTTTAATAATGAAGAAATTCTCCCAAAATAGATAAAAAATATCAACACCTATTACATAAATCTGCTAGTCTAATGATTAAAATGTTCCAATATTATCTTCACATTGAAAATAATTTAAAGCTATCAAAAATTCTTAAAAAAAAGAACGCACTTTTTAAAATAAAAAGTAAAAGTAATAAAAATAACTAAAATGTATCAATAATTAAAAAAAATTAATTAATAAATGGTTGGTCAGGATTTGAAACCGTACGTTCTTACCCGGTGGCACGGTTTCGAATCTTGAACACAACACAATGCTATTTTTTTTAGAATTTTCGATACATTTTAGTTGTTTTTATTACTTTTACTTTTTATTTGAAAAAGTTTGTTCCACAATTTATTTAAAAAACCAGGCACAATCTTATTTACAATATTTTTTTTTTAATTTTTGCGGTTTTTCCAATTTTATGAACGATAAAAGGTTTATTTTTCAAAAATATCCAATATGTTATCAGATAGGATTTTGTACAATGATAAAATAATTATATAATGAATTTAGTAAGTTGTCGACGTTTTTATTTGATATAATATAATATTAATAACAAAATTAAAAATAACTTGACAATGTAAGAAAAAATATTAAATTATAAAATAAAACAACATATTTTAATTCATTATTTTAATTTAATATTTTCTTTGAAACTCGTATGATGTACGTATGTATGTAAACTAGTGGTATTCTGATAGTTGTCTTTTTAAAATTTTGTTAACTTTTCCATTTACTTATCTGTACTGCGGTTGGACCAGACGATAGAGGTTTTGGTTCAATATAACCTTTATATTTCTGATATAGAAACACAATGGAATTTCATTTTGTATATGTTGAATTGGGGAAAATACGAAAATATGCAAAAAAAAAATGAAATACAAATATGTATGCATATACTATTTTTGGAAATTTTCCCCAAACATTCCGATCTAAAAATCCAAAGTTCATATGTATGATATGTACGATAGGAACTGATTGTTTGAAAAATATTTGATGAAATGCGAACTATTCTTAGAATACATTTTAATTAAGCCCACATTAAATTATTCAATTGAATAATGCAATCTGGAAGCTAAATATAAATTTGTGGAAAGTAGGTATTTGCAATACTTTTATTCAAAATACAATTGCATTTTAAATTTTTATTCCAAATACAAAATAGTTTTTGATAAAAGTTAAATTTTCACAATGGAAATGATATTTTTAAGTTTTTTTACTCTATAATGTTGCTGTTTTTTAATTAATATTAAATCATACAATTTTTCTGATGTTCGGATATTTTTAAGAATTTTTGGCATTTTAGATATGTTTTCAAGATTTTTGTCTGCCGATTGCCAATTATATGATTTTTTTAAACTAAATTTTGGGAATAATTTCTAATATTGCAGTTGCAATTTTAAGAATATGCGCTATTTTCGCGGGATTTTCAATTTTTTAGTTTCTTTGCTAATTACATTTTGGAGCTTGATATCAAATTAAATTCTTACATCATACTTTGTTTTTATTTTATAGAAAAATGGCAATTAATTGAAGTGCTTTTGAAGATTAACTCACTGATGTTACAGAATGAAAGAAACATTTATTATCAAATTCTAGCCGGGAAGAGATTTTTCTGCTTTGTTATGTGTTACTAAGTATCCAAACAACATTTTAATTATCAAAAGATTTTTTATCACATTGTACAAATACAATAATAATACCGGGTTCTGATATACTGCAGGTACGTACGCTCTGCACCTGAATATAGAAAATAATTAAAATTACACAAGTAAAATACAGGATGTAAGCATCAATTTTGCCTTTCTTCTGAAATCACAAATAGTCATAAAAAATGAAATATTAATACATTTTTAAAACAAAACGAAAATTCAATTTCATTGATTTAGTATATTTACTCGTACATAGTGTCTTGACGATCCATTACATTTCTTTAATATAAATAATATAAAAAATAATTATGGTTATTTATATACGAAAAGAAATATAAGCCATAAAAAATACTGTAATGTGCATGCATAATATTATACTAATAAACGTACAAAAATAAGTTTAAAGAAACAAAAAAAACAACAAATCATTGCTTTTCCATTGTTTAAATATACCCATATATACACACAATGTGTACATGTGCCCATGAACGCATTTCAGTGTGTATGCATGTGATATCTGTGTGACAAAAAGGGAAGATTTACAACAACCACACCAATTTCCATCAAGAATTTGAAATTTTAGTATTTTATAATAAATAAGATATATTGTGTTCTTAAACGCGTAAACTACTATGAAAAATACAGCTGCTCTGTGGTGTATAAGAAGCGGTTGTGACTACCAACCAGTAGGTTGTGTGCTTGAATCCCCACGCAACTTTTAAAAAAAATTTTAAAAGTAAAATTATTTCGAATGCCAATTTTTTTGCTAATATTTTAGTCGTTAATGGACCGACTTCAATTATTTTCAGTCTAAACCTTCGTAGAACTCCATACAAGAGATCTGCTTCATAAAATTGACCGTAGGACAGTTGGGGCCATAAAATAACAACAAAATAGGAAATATAACAAAAAAAGTCTTTTGGCTATATCTCATTAATTATTGGACCGAGTTTTGTTATTTTCAAACCGAACAAATATATGAAAAATTCCAAGAGAATGGTGTAAAATTTATTTCTTTATGTTCTGTTTTGGCCTTAATTCTAACTACACCAAATTGTAGCAGACGGACAGACGGACAGACGAACATCGTTCATTCGACTTCTCTATCTATAAGGATCCAGAATATATATACCTTATTGGGTCTTAAATGAATAATGAAGAAATTACATACGGAATGACAAACCTATATATCCCCTTTCCAAATTTTTTGGTGAAAGGTATACAAACCACAATTCTTGTTAAAAACTCTAATATTGTACATAAAATTTGAGTGTTGTCTGTTTCTTTGAAACGAAAATACTTTCATCATTCTATCAGAAACACAATTGAGGTATTCAAATGCTAGTCCTAAGATCATCCGTTTTTAAATAATAATAACACGAACAAATATGACGAGGAAGAAAAAGCACTATGTAATTTCTCCCACTTTTTTCTCAAATTCCTACTGTTTGGATATGACGAAACAATAAACATAGTTTAAAAATGCACACAGTGTATACATATATTACACGGAACCGTTTACGCTAATTATAAAATTTGTATATACATATGTAAGTATTAGCCTCATTTTTATAGTTATAAAGAAATCAAAAAGCACATCCTATGGGAGCTACCCGTTTCCTCCGTCCTATAATGCCAATATTTTGCTGCGAATTGCACGTTATTCTAAGAATAACAAACACCAAATTTAGAAATTCTCCATTTTATAGTAGTACAAATGCGAGTATAAGAAAATTAATAATTACATCAAAGGGGAGGGGGTACTCTTCCTCCTACACCGCCAATATTTTGCTGGAAATCGCATGATATTGGAAGAATAACACGCATCGAATTTAGAAAACTTGACTCTTAATAGTAACCTCCTATGGGGGTACCCGTTTCTCCCATCGATATCATACCAACTGAGAAACCTTCACGGGGTCATGCACAACAACTTTGCTAAAGATCATCACATGATCAAATGTATAGTTTACGATTCTATAAAGGACATACAGACAAACATTCATTTTTATATATGTATATGTGTCCGCGGTTCCAAGTGTACAAAAACTGTCCTCACAATGGAGGCGTCCGCTTATAGGAGCTGTCCGCGAGTATAGCTTTTACTAAATTGCGTTCGTTTACTCAAATTACAGTAAATGAGAACACAAATTGAGAGCGTAAAGTGACAGTTCATGGCTGAGAATTTACAAATTTTTGCTGCAGAAATTTCTTGTAGTAAAATTTAGTAAAACATATGATTCAAAGGTAAACAAACAAAAATAAGAAAGCAAAAACTATAAAATCTGTGAAAAAGTTATTTAAATAAAGAAAATTTGAAATAATAAAAATTTAATAATTATTTTTAAACTATTCGTTCGTTAAATATGTACATATATGCCTTTTAAAAGGAAATACTCGTAAATGTGGTAGAAACCATTTACAGCCATTTTCGTTGTGTTATTTTTTGATTCTTTGGAGTTGTGAAAGTATTAAGTATATGGTTACTTAGTAATGCACTTCTTTTTAAGGTAATCAATATCAAAAACAAATAATCACATACTCGTACTTTTGAATAAATTTAATCAGACACAAATTAGGAAAATCAAATAAAATGAAAATAACACATGGAAAAGATTACAGAAAATAATTTGTTTATATTTTCTTAAAATGTTCCTGTTATAATAAATATTGCACCGATTATCAACAAGAAAAAGAGTTGAGTAGAGTCAAAAATGTAAATATATTTCAACACTACATTTACTTGCAAGTAAGCAGCTGTTTCCTTAATCTTTCTAATTTTTAAAATTTTTCCGTTCGCATACTTTTTTGGGTGACAGCTTTTTCGAGAGTAAATTTTTCAGTTTTCTTAGTAATTACTCATTTACTGCATTTTAATGATGAAACAGAACAAGTCTGCAACTTCAGGAACAGTCGCTTGGTGGCCCATAACAAAATCGACGGTAGTAACTTCAAATACTCTCTTATTGTTGTTTGATTTTCTTTTGTTTGCATTTTTCGTATGAAACATCTATGTGATTTGTTAAAAACACGGTAACATTGTTGAGAGAATGAGTGTCTAAAATTGAGAGCATAAGAAAAAACGCTGTAAAAATAAAATAGATCCTATTTCATGACCACATTCTCTGGCATAATTTAATGTCAAACTATAGTATATACATACCATAATATGTATATACTATATACTCATTCTCATTGACTGACTAACTCATCAATATTATGGGGCACTTCCAGTATAGTTAGAGAGCCAAAGTTTGGTGTACAGATAGGCTTTGGTGCACAACTAATGAGGAAAATCTCAAAACGGAGTATTTTCATTAGGGGGCCGCCTAGATTACCCCTTATTTGTATTTAAGCCCACCCATAACATGGGGAACTTCCACTATTGCTAGAGAGCTGAAATTTTATAACAGTAAGGTCTTGGTCAGCAAGTAATGAGAAAAATCTTAAAACGAGAACTCTACATCGAGGAGCCTAGGTTTCACCCCATTTGTATATAAGACCCTCCAAAGCTTGTGGCGTCACTACTATAGCTAGAGAACTAAACTTTGGTATTCAAATAGGCATTGGTGAACGACTACTGAAAATTAACGAATTAACAAATTTCCATCTGATATATGCCTCATCATAACACAACCTTCTGTAAATTTAGAGTCAACAAAAATTTTATAAAGAAAAAAAGTCATCAGATTCACACAAAAACATAAATGTGAACAATTAGGCCAAGTTCCTATCCAAAAACTTCGTCCTTTAAAACTATGTATTGAGATCAAAAAGAAGACCAAGTTCTTGATTGGTAAAATAGTATTTCATATCTAGCCAAACATCTAACTTGTCAATTTTTTTGATTTTTCTAATTCAAAAAATAATTACGATTTTTGATAGATTTACCTCTAATATCAGAAAAAAACTTGGGTGTAGAAAATGTTGCCCAGTTGGAAGTTTGCCTATAAATGTAATAGTATTTCACCTATCAAGAACTTGCTCCTCTTTTTGATCTTAATACTTTTAATGGCCGGGATTTTTAGATAGGAACTTGGCTTTATTTTTCACAATTCTATGTTTGTGCAATTGTAAATTTAATATACCGTATGCTATGAAAACTATGACATTTGTATAGAGCGTTACTTTGGCAAAATTCTTAAATACTAGTGTATGCAGCGGTCGACTCAATCGACCCCATTATAGAAATTAATATCAAACATTTACATAAATACATACGATAAAATATAAAAACTTTCTAAACAAACAACTTGAAACTCTGCCGCATTTCTATGCAAAAACAAATTGGACAAACAACACACATGCACACTTTGTTTATTTTTCAAGTTGAAGCTGATACTCGGTATGTGTAGCAAGTGTGCATGTGTTAATAGCAACTTTAAACGCTTATAGCTCCCAAAACACTAAACCGATTTAAATAAAATTAAGATTGCGTACATCTATGTAAAAACTAGTTTAAAAATATATAAATCTCTCCAAAATCGGTTTAATACTACGGCCGTAACTGGGATCTGTGAGCTTTAACACGGTAAACAAATTTTAAAACCAGCAGAAAGGCAGAAACGATATAGAGAGAAGCTAAAACGCGACAAAGCCCATCATAGCTTGAGAAAAAGAAACGTATATATAAATTGTTATAGCAAAAATAAATATTTTTCAGCCATTACTACTTACATACTTATGTACATAATAACCATTGGCATGAATTCTTTTTGTTTATGTCTTGATGTATTTTCCATACATATTTTCTAATAAACAAAAATGTTAAAAAATCTAATAATATAATTTTATTTCAGGATCAGTTGAATGTGGCGAAAAGTATAATATAAATCGAAAATAAAAACGAAAATAAATGTACACTCAGAATTAGAATGACCTATAAAAGTCATTGGCTAAGCCTCTATCATTATTTAATTAAAGATTGTGAATATGGATCTTAGACCCGGATTTTTTTTACAGAAAAGCGCTAAAACTCTATACCTTAGCAAGAAGCTTACGACGAGCTTTTGTTTCAGTTTTCCGTAATTAATAACTAACTTTAACAGGGACTTAAGAAAAATAATGGTTATCATATGAAATACAATAATTTTCAAACGACGGTATGTATGTATATACACAATTGTGTTTTAATTGATAATTATCAATTGAAGTATATGCAATGGGTAATTGTACACAAAATTAATTACAAAAAGTAATTCGCGTGTACTCCTGCACGTCCACGATAACAATTTCTTCAGACTTTTTCTCTATTTTCATTCATCATACTTACAGGGTATTCATCGTAGTTCGAATCCAATTGATCACTTGCACTAAATATTTCCTCTGGCTGACCCACAGATCCGCCAATGCCACTACCTGATGTAAGCGTACGTTTATCGGCTGGTAACTTAGCGGACGATACAACTCGCGATAATCGGTTGTTATGCTGCTGAGAATTGTGAAGAGCCAACAATGGCTGAATAGTTTGAAAAATTAAGAGTAGCAATAAACACATCCCCAAAGATGCACACATTGATCGCGTCATTGGGTTCATTACTTCTGACTTTTGTTTCTTATTTTTGTTTTTAGTTAAAATATATAAAATATAATAAATATTTAATTATTTATTTTTCTTTTTGCTTTAAAGATAAGTTTAACTATATTCTGATAAATTTGTACTGAATGGGCTACAGTTATTGCAGGTTCCTTTTATAGTTTGAACACAAATAACTTGACCAAATCATGGAGGTTGTTCTTCTTGGCTAATAAGTGTATGATGATGTTTTTTTTAATGTTACATTTCAATAAATTCTTTTGTTTTTGTATATTTAATATACATACATAATATTTTTTTACATCCCCGCTATGATGTCCTTTATTTTTTGCTGTTTCTTACAAAGAAATGCTTTTCATTTGATGTTCTTGGCATTTTTGTTTCGGTAGTTTTTTATTCACTCCAGTGTTTATTTACACCAAACATGTGTATGGAAAAGGAATGTTGTTGCACAAACAAATATGAAATCCTACATTAATGATGTTGTTGTAATTATATCAAGGATTAAATGTGCGAACAGCATTCAGCACAAATAACAGAAGCACTTACACACCCAACCATCACACAGCCAGTATGAACAATATCCACAACAGTTTTACAGTTGTCTTCAATTCGTCTTTATAAAATAAGACGTCTGAAGTAAATTTGTTGTATACTTATTTTTAGTTGTAATAAGAAAACAAGTTAGAGAAATAATAAAGTGCAGAAATTTGGTGGAAAAATGCACTTTAACTTTGACTTTTTAGCTTATTATGTAATACTTAACATAAAATTAAATTACGTATTTGCTTATGCAAATGTGTCATTTTTTTCTGCATAGATATTTTATGATGATATGGTAACTGCCTTTGATTCAGAAACTAACCGATGATATGGATGCACTTTTTAGGGTCAAGGAGACTAGTGAAGAAAAGGACAATGGTCCATTTGCTTGGTATAACACGGCACCAAGCGCAAAATTGCTTGCGTCAGTGGTAAGTATAAATTCCTTTTTGAAATTTATGTACCTTAATACCATATCCGATGTTAATATTTTCTTCGTCTTTTCAAAAGCTTTCTTGTAATCGGGATCACTATCATTAATTTTGCCGTCTTTTTTTAGCCTAAGGGCGAGAGAGGCTTTGCAATCTTATCATAATTTGGTATAAATTTTCTGTAATATCCACTCAAACCCAAAAATTATTGAAATTGTTTTACAGTTTTTGGTATTGGGTACCCTGTAACACGCTCTATTTTTGGGTCCGGTTTAATGCCTCTACCGTAACTACGTGACCAAGAAAATTAGTTTCTTTTTGCAGAAAATCGCATTTATTTAAAGAAACATTTAAATTGTATTTTTGCAGTGTATAAAATATTTTTGACGAAATCTGGTAAAGAGAAATAATCTGCTCTTCCTAGCGTATCCATTATATCTTCGACGACCGGTATTCAATATTTATACCTTCTAGTTTTAGTGTTCAATCTTCTGTAGCCAACTACAATTCTTCATTCCTTGTTTCCTACTTTATCTTCCCTTTTTGGGACAACCCAAATAGGCGAATTATAGGGTGAATTACTTGGCACGGTAATACTGCCGTTTAACCTTATTCCTATGTATCTTGGGATATCTATATGTCTCCGTATTATTAGGATTTCCATTATTTGTTGGAATTTTATGTTTTGCTTTATTTGTAAATGTCTTGTAGAAAACATTAGAAAAAATTTTAATAATTCTTTTAAGTAATTAATCTTCTTCATTGTTGAGGTGTTCTGTTCTTAATTGGTCGACTATTCCTAGTTCGTCTAAATGATGCAACTCGGGAAAATTTTTTATCTCTACCGGGTCGTATATAGTTTCAATTAAATGTTCTTTTTCGTCTTGGCCTGTAACGTATAAAGGTAACTCCTGCTGATTTATTATTATGATGGCTTTTTATAATTTATAATATTATTATTTCTTAACAATGCCAATCCAAATATTCCGTTAAATATTGTATGAAAACTAATGACCTTAAAATTTTATATTTTTAAGACGAATTTTTAAAGAGTCTTTATGAATTTTAGCATCTTCATTAATTACCAGAAAACCTGAAGCAGTTTTGGTTCTTCTAATTTTTTTATTAGGTTGGAGGACAATGATTTTCATCGATAATATTTTCTGTAGACCCGAAATCGATCATAATTCTTGTGACTCGAGTCTTTACTTGGAACAAAATACAGGGTAACTTACATTCGGAGGGGTCTTTGCGTAGAAGGCCAAATATTTAAAATTTTGAGGCTGTGTAGTCTTGGTATTATCGCTGATATCCTTAGGTTCTGTTTTGTCTTGTCTAGTCGTATTCTGATTCGGAAATTTTCTATTAGTATGAGTATTTTGATATCTGTTATTATTGGAATTTTGACATCTATTGTTTTGATTTATGTTATTAGGATTAGGGTTTCTGGGATTAGGATCTTAATATCTGCTATTATTAGGATAAGTGTATATAGGATTTTTGTTTCTTAATTGATAGTTTTGAGTCTTTTCATATTTTTTATCATAATTTATTTTAAATTTTTCATTCACTAGTAAGTTAGACTGACCCATTTCATGAAGCGCTTTTTCCAATGAATCTTGCTTAAGAGCACATGGGATTATTTTCAAATTTATTGGTAAATTATTTATAAACGTTTTAATGCACCTTTATTACTGAGGCCAATTTCGGTAATATTGCTGTCCAACTTCTGTTTTTGATTCCAAAAGGAAAGCCTAGTTTGGATGAAATTGTAAAATTGCAGAATGTAAACTGGGCTCCCCTCAGTTCCTCATAGAGTAGCTCGGCAGAGGCCAAACCACCGAAACTGAGATCTATTAAAGATTTAATTTCATTCCACGTCGCAAAATGTGGATGAATCTCCAAAACCTAGCTTTTCTTAAAATTTAATTTTTACTGTCTGACAAGAACATCCTTTGGGATGTAGGACTATAAATCTGACAAATACGAAATTATATTATCTATGCTTTCTAAAAAGGGTACAATTCTTCTCATCTTCCTTCAAAATTACAAATCAAACTTAAAAATTTAAGCGGATCTATATCCCTTATATTATTCGTCTATACTTGCTGTTGTATTTGAAGCTGTTGTTCTTTCAGTAACTGTTGCTGTTGTTCTTGTAATTATTGTTGTGGTTTTTGTTGCGACTGTTGCTGTTGTTCTTGTTGTAACTGTTGCCGTTCCATTTTTAGGATCGTTCTTCCTTCATCAAAGAACTTGCTTCTTTTAGTGGACATCAAACTTTGGGTTTTTTAGATTTCACTTTATTTTTCATTGGTTATAACTCTGGAGGGACTTCGTGAGTGGCTCAGAATTTAATAATTATAATTATTATTTATTCTTTTTTATTTAATCCTTCTTTGTATGATCTTTTTTACGTATACACATATATATCTATGCTACCGACTGCGCCAAATTTAGAATAAAAGTAATTTAGGTTTAAAATGTATTTTATAGAAAATTTATATGAAAAATATGTCTTAAAATATATTTCAAATACAAAAAAATATTTTTTGTACCCTTGTTGTTGGTATTATTATGACATAAAAATAATTTTTTGTACTCATGCTAAATAGTCTTGTAAAATTTTTTGTTTTATGCTATACATTCGAAAATGAATAGCTAAGATTTTTTTTTGGTTTTAAGCACACAAAAAGTTCATACTTTTTTTTCCTTTTAAGTACATATACGGATGTGATTAGTGAGAAGTAAAAAACATGGGGGATTTTGTTTCTTTAGACTCCGTATATTCATCATCAGTATTCAATTTATATTCAGTGAATATGCATGATGTATATTCGCAGCTTAAAAAACATGTAAATGTACATGAGTGACGTTCGGCCAAAGAATATTCATCATATAAAATGCCCATCTATACAGGTAAGTATAAAAAAATTAATCTCTGTTTGTATATTTTTTTTGTTTGGTTCTTATAGAAGTTGTCTGCTGTTGATATTATTTTTGGAGAATTTATAAATCATTCAATCGCAAGTACCAAAAATGTCTACCCAACTTCTTATAGAAAAATGCATAATGCAACAACTGTTGATTATTGTGCCAAGAATTTTCATTACTTGCAGATTTATATTTTTATAGGAAAAGGGTTATAAGCTGCAACTTAAAAACAAATTCACTTAATGTACATGAACATTTGCTCTTCATTTTCGAATACTACTTTAAAATAGAGATGGGCATCGCTCACGTGATTAGCGTGAATCATGCGTGATCATGCATGATCGTAAGCAGTTTTTTTTCAATCACGTGAGCGTGCATGAGCGTAAGTATAAAAAAACTTAACGTGAGTGAGCGTGCATGAGTCGATTTTTTGCGTGATTGTTTCGTGATTTTTTCGATTTTGGAATTTTTTTCATATTTTTAAGAGGTACGTGGTTTTCAATTTTGTCATGAAGACATAAAATGTTGTGCCGGTATGTATTAATGTACTGATGTGAATAAAAGAGTCAAAGTAGCAGTATAAGTCCGAGTTTCGACTCGCGAACATTTGGAAGAAAACATCTGTAATTCCTTTTTTGTTTTTTCATGCGCGTTCACACAGCCGAACAAGACCTCGAAATTTTAAGTTTTTGGAAAAAAGCTAAGGATCTTCCAATTCCGCGAAAATTTACTAAACAAATACGTAACAGACTACTCGGGAAAAACGTTGACAAAATTTTATTTCTGCATATATTTATTTATCCATTATCTTTTATCGCTAAAGTACAAGATCCTACTTGAACATAATATTTTACACAGATTGCTTATGAGCTAGAAAATGAATGATTTTGATCAAAATATTTTAAATATGTACACAACTACAAAGTTTGAAATAGCATGATACATATGCATGTACATACATATATGTAAATCCTGCGCTACGAATCCTACATTCGTACGCGTTTTCACACTAATATATAAAAATTTTTTTGTCTTTCAACTTATGCATGGTGTTTATTTAGTGGGATGTAACTGTACTTTCGGATAGCATAAAAACAATTTTTTAGCAGGTATTTATTACGAAATAATTGATCGCAAAGTTTAGTGACGCACGCTCCAAAAAAAGGAAATAACTTTGAAAGTTGAAGTGTGTTTTCGTAATTTTTTGCGAATTTTCCATAATAAGGTACACAAAATATAGTTCCTAAAAGAAAGATCAGAGAATTCTAAAATAATTTATTTGCAGCCAAAAAATTTTAACGTTTTTTGACAGAAGACATGAGCCCTTTGTGACGCACCCTACGTGACTCACGTTACATTTTGTATCTTATATTTCTATTCTGAAATTTCATACCTCATTTCAATGTTTCCCAAATAGTAAACACAAAAATTGTTTGCTAAAATTGAAGTGAATTTAATGTATAAAAATATGGCTTTCAATCGGGTCATCTTCATTAACACTAAAGTAATGATACGAATACCTAAAAATTGTCAATTTCTGGTATGAAATTAGAAGATCTGAGCTAGTGCAGGATTTGTTAATAATTTGTGCGTTAATGATCATCGAAATACAATTATTTTATTTATAAAATTATATATCTAGTCTAATATTCCATAAAAAAATCAAAAAATTTTTATTTGTGGACTGTTTCTGGGGCTTATCCATATATCAAAATTGAAAAATTGTATTTCACAACTAACAAATTGTTTCTGAAAAGTACATTCTCAGTTAAACATAATTTTCCTTTTTTATTACAGAATTTTCTAATTGTAATTTTTCTAACTTCTATTTCCACTCATGTGACCGTGAGTGAACGAAGAAACTACTGCCATGACGAAAGAGAGTGAAGTACCCTGTAATGGAAGTATTGCACAAATTAAGCACACGATGGTAATGACAATGGTCGACGGAAAAGTCGAGGTGTTACATTTGCGGCCAAACTTCAAAAGATTTTAACACATTGTGGAAGAATGTTCCTCAAAACTGTGATGCTTTGAATTTTGGACTATCAACTTTACATGCACGCATACGTCCTTTTTTAGAATCGATACTTCATCCTTCATATAAAATGACAATTAAAAAGTGGCAAGCAAGGAGTGATGAAGATAAAGCACTGCTTAAAGAAAGGAAGATAAACATCCAAAAAAGCCTTAAAGACGGGATGGAACTACTTGTAGATATTCCAAAATCAGGATACGTCAGCATTAACGATGGCAACACATCAAGAATATTTTTTTTCGTACCAAGTAACTGTATCGAAAATCACTGGTATACATGATGAATTGATCTGACGACTGAATATAATATTGGAAGCAATAACTAGCGGACACCGCACTGATATTGAAAAATTTGAGGAATATGCATATAGAACTGCCAAAATACACCCCGGTTCATTTATTTAAAAGCACTGAAAATTCCATATTCTGCAGCCTGTATCTTTTGCAATTTCTAACCGATTGCAGCATTTTAAAATGGAAATGGAAGCTAGACACCTTGAAATAGAAAAAAATCATGACAGTAGTGCTTTCTTAACTAAAGAACTTTTTTTGAGCAATTTATAAGAAAGTCCAAAAATGTGCTATTTTTTGGTTCACTTAAATAAAGACACTTAAACTAATTTTAATGAAAAACTGTTGTTCTTATTTTTTTATTTATTTTACTTTATTTAAGAACTATTGGTAATGGGTACAACCCAATTCGTTTTTAACAACTTAAAATATACGGATTTTCATTGACACATAAAGAGAATTTATGTAATCCAACGAAATTTGATTCCAAGCATCGTTAATGGCTTGAATTAGTGGCTGCCTGTCATCAAATTGTCTACCTCCTTCATAGACCTTACGAGATAACCAACCTCTAGATCGATGTTGCCATAGTACGTAATAGCACCCCACACCATAACGCCGCCCTCTCGGCTGTGATGTCGGCTCAAAAATCGCTTTTATTTGCGCAGATCATGATAATAATAGTTGTAGCCATCAGGCACATCCAAATTAAACATCTTCTCATCCGTAAGTACAACGATTCTCCAGTCATTTACATGACCTCTTTGCGGCTCATCCCATACCATATAGTCTTTTGCGAATTGAAGCCGCTTTTCCTTACGAGGAGCATTAGGTAAGGTTAGGTTCCATTGGCAGCCGTGGTCAAGCGCAGCTCACGTGGGTCCATCAATTAGTTCTCGTTGTGCTACCATGTTGCCCCGTCTCCCAAGTGTCCTTTGTTATCTGGCTGCTGATATTCTCACGCAGCCACCCGGTGGATCTTGTTTAAATCAATACTAGAGAGACAAGTTTTGTCCCTAAGGCTTCTTTGACCAAATAATTTAAATCTTTGATCTCCGAATGCCGGACAATGGTAGAGAAGAAGTTCCAACGACTCTTGCTCTTCTTCATCGCCGCAGCTTCTATATATGTATGTCGTTGTAATTGAGCCCTTGCTTTTGGGCATACCTCCCAATAATAGGCTAGTGGCCAGTTATGTCCGCGATTAGGTTTCTGAGATGGTGTCTAGTCCTTTTTCATCTATTATGGGCCAGGGTTTCCTGGTTTCCCTGGAGGTAGTTTTATCTAGCCATCTCTGATTCGTAATAAAGTGAAACTTGTGTGTAATAAGTTGCTTCCTCATTGTTATATGTTGAATCGTTTCGATTTAAAGTGGAACCTACATGCGCCAACGCGTCCGCAATACTGTTTCCATGTATGTCCCTGTATCCGAGTACCCACTTGAGGGTGACTATTGAATGTCTCGCTAACTCCTCAAGAGATATCTGGTATTCTTGGACGATTTTTGATGTGATGAACACATCCTGCAGGGATCTTATGACCGCCTTACTATTGGTAAAGATCCTAATATCCATATTTTTCTAGATAACTTACTCACAGTGAGTGCAAATACTCTACATTTGACCGAGAGCTTTTGGCTAATTATTCCTCTGTAAAACATTTTAGACATTTTTTAGAAGGAAGAGACTTTAAAATCTTAACCGACCACAAACCTCTTATATATGTTTTGAATTCTAAAACAGAAAGATCTCCACGTCAAACTTACCATCTAGAGTATATAGCTATATATAGTTTACTTCTCATATATATGTTATGTCAATAGCAAAGGCAATTTTGGTGCAGATGCACTTTCCAGACCTCCAGACGTACGCGCTTTTGTTAATCAAAATATTAATATAGAACTGCTACATAGTGAACAACAAGTTGATGAAGAATTAAGATATTAACATTAAAATATGGTGATATTTCAGGTAAAACAAATCGTCCTAATGTTCCAATTTCGTAAAGAGAAACTGTTTTAATAATTTACATTCTATGTCACATCCAGGAGTTCGTGCTACACGAAAATTTATACAAAGTAAATATTTTTGGCCATCGAGATGCGTAAAGATATTAATGCATTGGCTTCCAATTGCACTACACTAAATCTAAAGTTGAGAAAATAAATATGCCTTCAGTACGGTTCGAACATATTCATATGGATATTGTTGGACCGTTCCTAGTCTCGAATGGATATAAATATATTTTGACAATTATTGACCGATTTACTAGGAGGCCAGAAGCATATCCAATTAAAGTTATTTCTTCTCAAACAATTGCATGCACTTTTCTTTATAATTATATACCAAGCTTTGGCATTCCGCTTGAAATTACGGTTGACCAAGCAACACAATTTACTTCGATATTATTTAGTGATATAAGCAAATTTTTAGGAACACATAGAATTCATACATTTTCTTATCACCCGCAAGCAAATGGTATGGTTGAACGTTTCCATCGACAGTTAAAAACGTCTCTTAAGGCCAGTAATAATGTGAAAAAGTAGTCTGAACAGTAACCTATAGTTTTATTGGGAATTCGAGCAACTATCAAGGAAGAACTTAAATGTAGTCCCTCTGAATTAGAATATGGACAAGTTTTGAGATTACCTGGTGATCTGGTAGTAAAAAGTGATACAGTACGAAGTAAAGTAATTCATCTTAATAATAAAACACACTACTTTGTTCCAAAGAATCTGTTGAATTGTGAATATGTTTTTTTAAAGTATTTAGACCGAATGGACTAGAATGTCCTTACGAAGGGCCATATAAAGTTTTAGAGAGAAATAAAAATACTTTTAATGGGCAATGTGGTAATAATATTAGAACTTGTAACATTGATTTAATATAATATAACTTTCCATATTCAATAACACATCGCTGCATAATTAAATATACAGATTTTGTTATGTATTTATTTACTTTTTACCTATGTTTATAATTTTATTATTTATTTTTAACCGATCAAGTTTGATATTTTTGTACTGTCTAAATTGTATTTCAAAAGTTTTCATTCTAAAATATAATTTCAATAAAGATAGTTGTTTTAAATATAAAATTAATATTTTAATTATATAAAAAACTACAGGCTTTTTTACAGCAGTATAATACATCTGCCACCTTAGTGGTCCTGGAAGTGGTGTTTATGTTCCAGTTCAATTTGCTATATAGTATTATTCCAAGATAATTGGTATTATCAGATAGATTCAGTGGAACCCCATTTAGCTTCGGGGCAACAAATTTGGGAATTTCGTATCTCCTAATGAAAAGTACTAGTTCCGTTTTGGCAGGATTAACATCCAGACCACATTCTTGGCATCATTTTACTAGGACTAGGACATTTTTCAATAACTTCTGGCTGTAGTTTGGGATCCTTTCCCGCTACGTCATCTGCAATCGTTCTGCAGCACGTCCTTTCCATGGCCCTGAGAAGGGAATTGATGTTTAGATACCAGTAATGGTGAAAATACACCTTTTTGAGGGGTGCCCCTGGTACCCACTTTGGAAATTTTTGAGGTGCCCTAAGTAGATTCGATACGCCTGAAGTGTAAGATACTGCTGACAAATTTAATGATCGTTGGGTCAATCTCCAGTAGCCTCATAGCATTAATAACCGATTTCAGCTCTTAATTACTCTGCGTACTGATGAATTGCTCGCTTGCACTTCAGCAAGGATAAGGCAGAATTAGAATCAATTTTGATGATTTTGCTTTTCGAGTACGTAGACAAAGACAATGAAACTCTTCCTTTAAAATTTTTTCCATACCCCCGTGGTCCTTAATGTAATTGTCGACAACTGTTGGGCTTCGTCTAATTTTTGTAGCTATTTCACGGTTAGAATATCCTTTAGAACGGTCACACAGACATTTGCGATTAATAAGGCGACTGCTGTTTTATGTTTCATAAAAACTAAAAACTTTATTCATTAAAATTTTCTATTCTACTTAAAACTATTTTTACTTAATCAGCATAAAGTATTTTGTTACGTCTGGAAATGTTATTTGTTAAAAATAACATTCCCAGGCGTCAGCATAAATGTAAATAAAATATAATTGGATAAGGGAACAAGTTCCCTCCGTCACCATAAGTGCAAGTATAAAAGTATAAAATATAATGAGTTAGTAAGTATTATATGTAACTCCTCCACCGTTTGTCAAAAATTAATTCTCCTGAATTATTATATTTATATCATTTATTTTCCGAGCTTAAAAGTTAATGTTATATTATTTTATATTATTTATCTCCCTCATACTATTGAATGACCTCTTTTATCTGTGGAGAAGTTTCCTTAATGTTTACTTTAATTTTGATTTGTTTCCATAATAATAGAAATACTAAAAATAAAATTGATACCAAAATTATCATCGATAAACTTATTCCATATGAAATATTTTTATGCCATTCTATTTCTTTTATTTGTTTAAGATTGTGAAGGCTTTCATTTTTTATCTTTTTATAGTTTAAATGTATGTTTTCCGTAAAATTATAAGTTTTATTATTGTCATATACAAATTTATCAAATACAATTTCATTCTTATTTATAAATGCATAATAATCTATTTTGATGTCACAATCATAGAAAGACAATATATAATTGCCATTTAACATAATATCTCGATCATCACAATTCTGTATGATTTGTTTGTTCCTGGAATTTTTTGCAATTACAGTTTCATCATCGATTGCAATTAAATTGAATTCATTGTTATACTTTAGTTTACAAATTAGATTTAAAGTGTAACTTGAACTTCTTTCCTAATACTTTAGTGACTTGTTTTCTTTATATTTATACGTTATGTTGTTAACTATTATAAAAAATTCTTTTTCAGAGTCAATTTCGAAAAATTTGGAATTTGGCAGCTTTAGGAGCAGTTTTAATGAAATTTAAAGGAATTTTTATGGCGATAACAATCAAATTGTTTTTGTTATTCAAAATGTCTAGTTTTGTTAATTTAAGTTTGTAAAAGTCAATGTCATACACGTTGATTTCGTCCGGCGCACTGTGGCTGAAAATCGTTTTTCATTGGCCAAAAGTCAATTTTTTTTTGTCACCGATTTTTAAAATGTTTACGCCCTTTTGCAGCTAATATATCCAGATTAAGGTAGCCAAAAAATTAGGTTAAACTATTGATAATTGTGAGCGTGGTATGCTGTCAAACTCAACGGTTTTTTCTAATTTGAGAAAAAGGTGTTTTTCTGTTGTTTTTTATCAAAAATAAATGGTTACTACTCGCAAGCTATCATCGATAATGGCCTGCGGTCTTTTTTATAATATTGGTAGGATTATAGTCTTTAGTTTTTGTAAGTGGTCAGAGATCTAGCGTTTAATATTAAGGGCGTTACGGAATATTTATGAAACTACTATATTTTTCTCAAATTTAAACTTTAGTGGAATAGAACTTCTAGGGAACAAAAGGGAACAAGAAATGTATACCACCCGGAGAAAGGTGAAAGTGTCCTCTTTAACGCTATATATACTTTTGCACCCGCGACGAGCCGCCTGTAGAACACTTTTTTCATTTTAATGAAATTACTCCAAAGTACTCGTATACAATGGTGTATATAATTTTCACTTTTTTGCCTAAAAGTTTATGTTTTTTACTTTAGACTACGTAAAACTAAAAAAATTAAATATAATACCTGCGAAAGGGTTTAATGGCTTTGTTTTGATCAGCCAAAAATAAGTCATAAAATTATCACAAAATTCTAAAGTAAACATATGATCTCTTTCTAAATTTAGCTGTTATCAAATGTTAGGTCAACCAAAGTCATAAACAATTTTATAACAATAATCGCGACATTAAAGCACTAAAGAAAAAAAAAATAACCCAACAACAACAACAAATATTGGCGAGATACTAATCAGTTTTACCTGATATTAAGGTCTGGATAACATGTGCAGTTTTGTGCAATTTAAGCACTACCTGCTATGAAATTAAAGATCAATGTGTGAATAACATGTATCTAAAAATGTATAAAACTACGGATTCGATAAGGGATTACTCAGTTAATCCTCTAAGTGTACGGATAAAACATAACAGACGCAAATAAAAATATTCAGAAAAATATGGAGAGCTTCAGTTATAAAGAACTGGCCGAAGAGTATTTTAGAAACAAAAACCAGGAAGATGTTCTTAGCTACGTTAAAATAAAATTAAACTTAAATTCGTGTAGCACCGAAATGCAAGAGCAATTATTTAATTTCGTAAAAGCACTAAAAAAACGCTACAAAGAAGTTAGCTACAGTAAACAAAAGTTTTATATAAAAAGTGCAACCTGGTTAGAAGGCCAACTTACTGTCGCTGCAGAAACAGCAAAGCAAGATAAGGTTGGAAGCAAATCATTGGACAACTGCAGCGATAGATCTCAGAGGCGGAAACTTAATGATATTAACGGTGCAATTGGTTGTACAAATATAAAAGAATCTTTCCTACATCACAGAACCAATTAACAAAAGTGGATATCATTGAAAAAGTTGTTAAAACATATGAATTTGGATTATCACCACTACATGCAGGAATACGACTTATGGAACACATACTAAGAATCAGTTATGATTTGGATTTCGGGTCTTCAGGATCAATAAGAAACAACGAAACCAACAAAGAGTTAAGAAGTGCAAAAAAGAAACATGTTCAAGATGAATATCGCAAATTAGGATTGATTATAGATCAGCCAAAACAAGGGTCAGGCAATACAAATGATGGCAATACCGCAAGAAGATTCTTTTCAGATCCAGAAACAGCATCTGAAATAACAGGAGTGGATTTAAACCTCATTTTCAGATTTAAAATAATCCTAGAAGTACTTGCGTGCAATGAAGAAATTGACTCTAGAAAATTTGGAGATTATGCAAAGGAAACTGCAAAAGTATATACAACCAACTACCCATGGAGAAATATGTCTGCAACAGTTCACAAAATCCTTTATCATGGAGAAGATGTCATTAAATATCATTTGGTGCCACTTGGAGATCTATCAGAGGAGGCTCAGGAAAAAAGGAACAAGGATTACAGATTTTATAGAGAGCACAATACTAGAAAAATTTCAAGAAATTCAACAAATGAAGATCTATTTAATATATTATTGGCAACGTCAGATCCGTTTATCTCCAGTATTCGAAATCAATGGAAAGTGGAACATCGGGATTTAGATGAAGAAGCCAAAAAACTACTAAAGAACAGAGATAGCACAGACCAAAATATGGAATATTTGCAATCAATATTTGAGTCAAATGAATAATAATTATAATTGCCTTTCATTGTTATTTAAGTACGAAAAACATAGTATTAGTAAAAAATAATAATAAACGAACCTACCATTGTTACAAATGCTATTAAAATTTATTGCAGTTTTTATTTTAAAATGTTTTTAAAATTATCAAATTTGACAGCAAAAAATAATAAATTTTTCTGTAGTAGTAGTAATATTTTTAGATAATATTATTAACGTTTTTTTTAAGTGTAACTATTCTTTGAGTGTAAACAAATTTGCAAATTTGTCAGCAAAAAATTTTTAATTTTTCTGTAATAGCAAAATCTCCAGTTGATTTTACTATTTTTTTCAGTGTAAAATTTTTTTTAAGTGTAACATAAAAAAAATTCCATTATTACAAAAATTATTTATAATTATTATTAATTTCCAAATATTCAATTTTTTTAATAAATAAAAAAATAATAATTCCATATTTCACTCAAAAAGTTAAAAAAAATTCAAAAGTTCAACTTTGACCTAGAATTCCTTAAAAAGTCCTCAATCAATTTTAATAAAATTTAAACTGAGTCAAGCTGAACTAAATATCTATCCAATAAAAAAAAATTACTTCAATATTTTGATCGGTTCAAAAGTTACAGAGTTTTGGCCAATGAAAAACGATTTTCAGCCACTGTGCGGCGTTAAGATACGGATCTAGGATATGATTCCTCGCAAAAGCTATACAATTCTGTATCTGGTCTATTTTATCTTTGATAAATTTAAGCTTAAAAAATATGTCAGCATTCATAAGGTGTTCTGCGAGTTTGTCATATTTTGAATTCAACATTCAATAAACCCCTTTTTTTCTTAAGGTTTCTTTTTGTGGGAGTTATTGATTTAATTTTCGATTTTAATATTTGAATATGCTTTCCAATTAAGCCGTTCGGAAGGATTTGCATATCTTTTATATCTAATTCAATATTTTCCACAATATCCATAAAATCTTTAGGATTTACTGTGTGAAGTACCGTAATGGTTTAATTCACGATTTCTATAGTTCTTACTCTCATATTAATAAGCCCCACTTCACTGGTTATTGGAGTTGACATTAGTAGGTTCTGCGTGGGAAGTATCTGTGTCATTATTAACAATATGGTCATCAGGATCTGCAAATTTGAAAGGACGTTTAATGTTATTAACGTGTACGATATTAAGTTTTTTTTTATAAATTTTGGTTCCTCTTTATGTCGGACACTTTTGTAATTTTTTATGTATCCTTCTCGTCTATATTCGATGTAATTTTCACGGTTTATATTTCGTTTGTTCAGTGTTCTGTATTTCATATTCTCTATACGATTTCGTATTATACTGTGGTCGACACGATAACAAATTAAACGCATTGTTGACGGGTTCGAACAACTCGGGCTTCCGCAATGCTTTGCAGCTGTGGATAGATGCCATATAGAAATTCAGCCAAAAAAAGAGGATGCAGCAGACTATCACAATTATAAAGGCTGGTATTCAGTGGTTTTATTAGCAAGTTTTTTTTTTTTTTTTTTTTTTAAAGAGAAGTAACACTCAGGAAATTAGTATGCCTACCAACCCGTAGGTGTGTTACCTTCCTTGGGAAAGGGATAGTGAGAGAGAACAGATGGTGAAAGAGAGAAAGCTTAATTTTTACAACTCTGATATTGCGCGCTGTGTTAGTTTTTAGATCAGTGTTGCATCGCCTCTGATGTCAAGTAGGCGCATTAAATGTGTTTTAAGCTGTTGTAGCCATTTTATTAATTATTTTAGTTCGTCGGCGATTTTGCTACAATACCGACGAAGGAGGGCGCTGTGATGTCCGCTAGTATACACCAGTATCAATTGCTGCCAGTACTGTTCAGTGACCAGTGTGCTATGCCTTCATCACTTAAACACTCCGACAAGAACAAATACAATGTCATACTAATGCGCATCTGAAAAATGCTGGAGTTTATGACTTGTCTGAAGCTGGGCTCGAACCCACGTTCTTAGACATTATTTGCTTTGTAGTCAACGCGCTAACTACTTCAGCCAACAGCGCTAACTACTTCAGTCCAGCGATGGTAATGGCTGTGACCCCGACAATGGCTGGCAGCTTGCAGCTGGTGTATTTACCTAATTAAATTAAATTTATAAAATTTATTAAAAATGTTTAAATATATGAAATGCCAATTCTTACAAATGAAAACGATTCCGAAATTTCAGCACTATTGGCTGCATTGCTCCCAATTATTCGGTGCACAGCATTGTAAAATTTCCAATTTGATGGGCTCCCACCAGATGGTCCCATTTGCTTTTTCTCCTCTCTACAAATTTCAATAGTTATTTAGTGTAAAAAAAATGTTGTAAGATAAAAAAATACCTGTATTTTTGCGTGAAATTTCTTATTTTAACGTGCACCTCTTCCGAACTAAATTTGTTGTTCATTTGCAGTGATATCTCTTTGTAAATGTGCCCATTCCTTTTTGCACGCTGCACTGCGATTTCGTGCATTTACGTTAAATCTAATACACATTGGGAAGGTCATAATTCACAAGTTAATTTGAATTAAGACTGCTAATGCAAATTAATTCTGTCGTCTGTTTACGCTATAAGAGATGGCAATCCTCTTTCTACATTATCTTTTCACATTTCTTGTACGTACTTCTTTTCTCTATTGTATATTCATTTTTGTCACTATCTATCTATCTATCGTCTCAACTGACCGTGTGTTTTAAAACCTACTTTTTTGCAAATAGTAGTCGACATCAATATATGTAGATAATTAGAAATAAAACAGTTAATAAATAATAAATGAATTTTAATTAATATTGAAAAGGAATAGTGTTTCTTTTTTTAAGCAATACACAACAGAATTGGCGACGAAGGTAAATCTACGATCTACAAGTTCAACGTGCATAACCTCACAAAATGGAAGCTCAAGTCGAAAAATTGTTACAAGCCATTACAGCTATGACTACGGAAATGCAACGCTAGCAAGTCCAGCAAACACAACAGGCAACCAACTGGCATAAACATCATATCAAATTTGACGCTTTTGACCCAAAAATCGAACACTTCAAAACCTACAGAGAACGCCTCAAAATCCATCTACAAATAAAGAAAATCTTTGGGGACAAGGAAACGTGTTCCAAATTTGTTGCTCCAATACATTGGGCCTTCGACGTATACGCTGTTGATTACATTAGCGGCCCCTAAAAGTATTAATCAATTGAAATACGATGAGATTGTGGCACTGTTGGAAACACATTTTTGTCCTAAAAAGAATGTTCTATTGGAACAACACCGTTTTCTGTGTGAAGTTCAGAACGAGAAAAGAGGAACCGAATGTGAGTTTGTATGCCAATGCAACAAGTCAGTGGCAGACATTTTTCTTAGGGCACAATTCATCAGAGCTACTACTACAAACACCAAAAGCAACATTCAAAGAAGTCGTGGAAGAAGCAACAACTTTAGAGGCGGCAAAAATTAACAACAAAGTAATTGGCAATAACTCATCGGGTTCAACAAGTGATATACATCAAACTCAACACCAACACATGCACAATCATAAAAGCAGAAATCGCAATCGTAATATCTCTAGAAATCGAATTACAAAATCAGCAACGAGAATAAATTACGGCGAATTAGGTATTGATGGTTTATGTCTTAGATGCGGCAGTAATAATCATTTGACAAAAGAATGCACATCAAACAAGAAAATCATGCGGCAAAACAGGCCATGTCAAACAAGTGTGTATACAGAGCAAACTGAAGCAAAGTAAATCAAACAAAATGATCAACCACACGTCAAATTCGATTTAAACTTATACAAGTGAAGAAGATTATTATGGTGTAAATAAGATAATTGACATGTACAATAAAAACGTGATTTCATCCCCGGATGCACAAAAATTTTTCATTAAAGTGAGTATAGAAGGCAAAACACAAACATTCGAAGTGGATTCAGGTGCTGGTTATACACTACTACCTGAACAAGATTTTAAAAAATTAAACGTTAAAGCTACAATCAACAAAACTGATATTGCTTTTCGAGCATACACCGGTGATGTTTTTGTACCTCTGGGTGTTGTTAATGTCAACGTAAAATATAAGAATCAAGTCTCTAAAGAAGACATGTATATCGTTTCATCAAATCATACAGCTTTATTGGGTCGTGTCTGGATTCGGCATTTAAAAATCAAGCTTACTGACATTGACCAATGCGAATGTAAAGAAGAAGACAATTAAAGGGTCCGCCAGATAACTTTTTTTTTGAAAATGCTATAAAAAAAACTACTGAATATTTTCTCAAATTTCTTTTTTTATTTGAAAGTACAATGCTTCCGGTTAATAATGAAAAATAATTTCATTCAAATGGCTGCCTCGGCTGGCCATGCAGTAGCCTACACGATTGGTCCAATTTTTAAGCACATTATCGATTGTGTGCAGCTGTATTTCACCAATGGCTTCACGAATATTGTCCTTTAAAGCGTCAATTGTCTCTGGCTTGTCGGCGTAATACTTAACTTTGACGACAGCCCACTAATAATAGTCCAACGGTGTCAAATCGCAGCTCCGAGGTGGCCAAACGACATCAGCTCTGCGCTGATAATGCGATCTTCAAAAACAGGGCGCAAAACATCGAGTGTAGCTTCGGCTGTGTGGCACGTAGCGCCGTCTTGTTGAAACCAAATGTTGCCAATATCCTCCTCTTCAATTTTTGTGAACAAAAATTCGTTCAACATGGCCCGATAACGATCGCCATTGACTGTAACGGCCACTCCTTGCTCATTTTCGAAGAAAAACGGCCCAATTATGCCTCTGGACCAAAATCCGCAACAGTGACTCGTTTTGGGTGCGTCGGCTTTTCAATATATGCGTGCGGGTTTTCTGTGCCCCAAATGCGACAATTTTGCTTGTTTACATACCCGCCAAGATCAAAATGAGCTTCATCTGAAAAGATGATTTTTTTTGGCAAAATTGGCATCTTCTGTAAGTCAATCGCAGGCAATAATTCCCAGCGTTGTTCAAACGTATACACAACCATATTCGTTCAGCGGAAGGATAAAACAAATTATCTGTCAAATCAGACATGAGCTAAGTGTTACCATTCACGAAATAAGCACTAGTTGAAAAAAACGTTAGATGGCGGACCCTTTATAATATTAACCCATTAGCGTCCAATGATCCCAATTGGGAACTTAAACAAAAAATTGTGTAGCAACTGTAAGCAACAACACATCGAATTCACAATAAGTATATAACGGTACTAACATTCCAATGTATACGATAGTAGCAATTTTTTTCATCTTTTCTGATTGTATGATCAGTATAGAGCAAATATTTTCAAAAGCAGCACATTTTTGCAAACGTCTATGTTTCTTGACAATTTTAGTAATTATAACTGTTGAACTTTAAGTGTTTGTTTTATATATATGATAGAGCGTTACGTTAGTGAATAAAATAATTAGTTTACAGTGCACAAGAGTCTTCGAGTTTTCTGGAAGTTGTAAGTTGTTTTTGTTCCCAAATGGGAACATTGGATACTTGATGATAAAAAGTTTTGAATTTTATTTATTTTTGTGTATATGTAGATTGTGATAATTCATATGAATCATGCTTAGTAAGCGCGCTTTGAGACTTACTGAAATTGAAGGCATATTAGAAGAACTTCTGGAAAATGAAGATTTTTCTGATGATAATGCTATTGATATAGTACAACTGCCCCCTGAACCAGATAGTTTGACTGACTGCGAAGATATTGATGAAGATGACCTGGATGAAGTTACAGAGCTAAAAGATGTGCCTGGCGAAGTAGAAGTCCACTTCATAGAAAACGAAAGAAATGAAGATATGGAGCCGACATCATCCAAACGGCAAAAGCTTCAAAACGAATTTCCAATACCACGTTGGCTTCATATCGATGCCAGTTATACGCAACCTTTTTCATCATCTGAACACTGTGCAGAACATAAATCAAAAACTCAAGAAAAGTTTCAAAATACGAAGCCGTTTGAGATTTTTGAATTTTTCTTTGATAAGTCGCTTATACAACACGTAGTTGACGAAAGTATTCGTTATGCACACCAGAATAATTTTCATAAATTCGTTTTTTCTCC
Source organism: Gymnocheta viridis (assembly GCA_956483585.1). NCBI lineage: Eukaryota > Metazoa > Arthropoda > Insecta > Diptera > Tachinidae > Gymnocheta > Gymnocheta viridis. The sequence continues at coordinate 54,692,421 of OY101440.1, read as the reverse complement.
TAATTGTTTCCGTAAATTTCTCGGAATCTTATTTTTTACGTCATACCATAGTTTACCCAGTGAAAGGATGTATTGGTCCACAGATGATGACATGGATATTCAAATAATAAGAAATTGTATGCCAAGAAACAGATATCTTGAAATTAAAAGGTTCCTACACTTTAACAATAACCAAATCATTAGCAATCGTATTCTTGAAAAAGATTTTAAAATCAAACCGCTGTTTGAAAGGATCAATGAAAACTTTTTGAAACTAAACGTTTTTTCAAAACAGTTGACAGTAGATGAGCAGATGGTACGTTATTACGGAGGTCATTTTTTGAAGCAATTTATTAGAGGAAAACCAATAAGATTTGGTTTAAAACAGTGGGTTATGGCCTGCGGTGAAACTGGATTTTGCTACCAAATTGAGCTTTACAGGGGTAAAAAAGACCCTGCTGAAAGAGATTTAACAACATTAGGTGAAAAGGTAATTACTTCTATGGTTAATCTTCTAAACAATCCTGAAGAACACGAGATCTATTTTGATAATTTTTTCTCGAGCTTCCGACTAATGTCAATCTTAGACTGAAGCATATGCGAGCTACAGGCACAGCAAGATTTAATCAATAAGTGTCCAATAAAAAATGACGACTCTATGAAAAAGGAACCTCGGGGAGCTATTGATTACAGGTTCGATAAAAACAATGAAGTATTAGTAGTTTCCTGGAATGATAATAGGTGCGTTAAAGTGCTTAGTAACCACCTTACTGTAAATCCAATGCAATCTGTTCAAAGATACAGCAAAAAGGAAAAAAAATATATTGAAGTGCTTCAGCCTTACGTGATATCACAATATAACAAGTATATGGGTGGTGTGGATAAATTAGACTGGCGTGTAAACAAATATCCAATTAAAATTAAAGGAAAAAAATGGTATTTTAGGCTTTTTACAAACTGCCTGGATATTTGTATGTATAACTCATATGTTATTTACAACACATGTAATGAAAGAATACCATATTTACAATTTATTCGTATGGTTACCCGACATTATTTGCACGTGAATTCAGAATTTTCAGACCCGAAAATGTTAGGTCGTCCAGTACGAATCCCCAAAGAATGTAGGACCATAACAAAACATGTTCTGGCAGGGATTCCTGATGGAAAGCAAAAACGATGCGCGCTTTGCAAAAAAAATTCAAGAAAGATTTGCGTTGAATGCGATCGTGGCATGCATGTACATTGTTTCGTAGAATATCATAATATGACTTAATGCCTAATGTTCCCATATGGGAACAAATTTAAACTTATAATAAATTAAGCTAAACTGCTTTCAAAATAATTTTAAATATGTGTTTTGCTTATAGTTAGGGTTATATTACTGGAACATAAACTGCAAACCTTAAAACAAAAATTGGGCGCTAATGGGTTAATTCAATAACACAAATTGAACAACAATTTGCAGAAATTTTTCAGGAAAAGGTAGGTTGCATTCCTGATTTGATATGTACGCTAAATCTACATAAAGGAGCTAAACCTGTATTTTTGAAAGAAAGGCAAGTACCTTTTGCATTACGGGAGAAAGTAGAGCGTGAGCTAAACAGCTTGGAAAGAGACGGCATTATAACCAAAGTTAACACCAGCAATTGGGGTTCACCATTGGTTGTGATTCCAAAACCCGATGGCAATGTGCGGTTATGCGTCGACTATAAAGTCGCGGTTAACCCACAGTTAGAGGTAGCTCACTATCCCATAAAAAGAATAGATGAAATTTTCAATAGTCTAAAAAACTCGAAATACTTTTGTAAGTTAGACTTGTTCAAAGCATATTTGCATGTGTCGGAAGACGAAGAGAGCAAACAAATCCAAACCATTTCAACACACAGAGGCACTTATCAGATGAATCGGTTATCATTTGGTATAAAAACCGCTCCAAGTGAGTTTAATCGTATTTTGGACCAAATCCTACAAGGCTTAGAAGGTACAAATGCGTATTTCGATGACATTATAATTCACGGCGAAGCACTGAAGCAATGCGAAGAAAGACTTATCAAATGCTAAGAAAGGCTCACTAAATTTCAATTACACATCAACAAAAAGAAGTGTGAATATTTTAAAAACCAAATAAAATACCTTGGATACGTGGTAAGTCACAATAAAATTTCAAAATGCCCGGATAAGGTACAGGCGATTATAGACCTGCCAAAACCACAAAACGTAGATGACATAAGAAGATTTCTTGGAATGATTACATATTATTCTAAACTCATACCACATGTTTCAACAATTTCATTTCCGTTGCGCCAGCTCCTAGAAAAGGGTAAACAATTTATATGGACAGCCAAGTGCGAAGAATCATTCAAAAGATTAAAACAAGAAATAATTTCTGACCGAGTATTATTGCCCTATAATGAATAATTGCCTGTAATCTTAGCTTGTGACGCTAGCCCAACCGGCATAGCGGCAGTGTTGTCGCATGAAATAAATGGAGAAGAACGACCGGTGGCATTTATTTCGCGATCGTTAACGAAAGCAGAACAAAATTATAGTCAACTAGATAAAGAAGCGCTAGCAATTATTTTTGCGGTTGATAAATTTTTCATGTACCAACATGGTAGGGAATTTACTTTATTAACCGATAACCGCCCTCTTTCCAAAATCTTCCACCAAAACGCGAAAACACCAGCGATGACATCAGCCAGGCATCGATATGCATCATTTCTACAAGGTTTTAACTACAAAATACAACACCGTAAAGCTGAAGACAACATCAATGCTGACTGCTTATCCAGAGCAACAATCAAAGGTGCCACAAATTTTACACATTTTTTAGATGAGGAGGTTCGGATCATTCAAGATCAAGCAATTAACCAAATTTCTACATTAGCAATTACTGCTACGAACATTTCGAATGAAACAGAACGTGATTCAGAGATGTCAAAATTAAAGCAAGACCTGTTAAACGGCGAAAACTTTCAAGCTGATTACTCAATTCAAGACGGTGCTATATTCAAGGGCGATCGAGTCTTAATTCCATCAAAGTTACGTGCAGAAGTCTTGAAGGAATTGCATCACACACACGTCGGCATCGTAAAAATGAAACAATTAGCAAGAAAGTATTGTTTTTGGAAAGGTATAGACTCCGACATCGAACATTTGGTCAGATCATGTACCAGTTGTGCTAAGGTAAAAAAAATCCACCAAAGGTAATTACACATCAATGGGAGGAACCAATTAAAAATTTTCAACGAGTTCATATTGATTATGCCGGGCCGTTCCAAAATCATCATTTTTTCGTGCTAGTGGATGCAAAATCAAAATGGCCTGAAATTCGTATTATTAAATATGCTCCAACCTCTGAAAAAACAATTACATTATTACAGGATATTTTTACTACACATGGCCTACCTCAAATCATTGTCTCAGACAATGCTACCATTTTTCAAAGTTCCACGTTTAAAAATTATTGTACTGATAATGGTATTGTACAAAAGTTTATAGCCCCAGGGCATCCAGCAAGAAATGGTCTAGCAGAGAGGTACGTTCAGACGCTAAAATCAAAAATGAAAGCTATGGAAGGCGAAAACTCACAGTTAAATATCAAAGTTCAAAAAATTCTCTTTCGATATAGGGCAACCCCATTAGCAGATGGGAATAGCCCATCAAAACTCTATCTTGGTCGTGAGTTTAGAATCAAATTAGACACCATGCGCCCATTGAAAAAATCAAAATCAATTTTGCTCAGACCATTGGTTCGCCAAATTAGCGTGGAAGATAGAGTGCAGCTGCGGTGGTATGATCAAAATAAACCAACATGGTGATTTGGAAATGTAAAGGCAGTTTGGTCGTCTTCACTATCAAGTAAAAATCGACAATGGGTACGAGCTGAAACGTCACATAAACCAGTTATACAAATCAAACGTAACCAAGCCGGAAAAGTCTGTTACTTTTGCTGTACCACCAGTCAAGGAAAAACCTGGAATAGAAGAATTACAAATAGAACGTAGAGTTGCCGTCCCAATCAACGCACCAAATCCAGAACTGTATGTACAACCTCAGCCGTTAGGAACACCTGATTGCATACGAAGATCCAACCGAATCAGAAGACCTCCGGAGATTGTAATGTCAGTAACTAAGAGATGGCAATCCTCTTTCTACATCATCTTTTGACATTTCTTGTACGTACTTCTTTTCTCTATTGTAAAGGGTGTTTTTTTAAGCTAGATAGAACTTTAAATTGTAAAAAGTAACACAAAAAATTAAATTTTGATGAAACATTTTTTTTTATTTGTTTCAGTATACTCTGACAAATCATCATGAATAGACTCACGCTTGAACAACGCTACGAAATTATCCAAATTTACTTTGAAAATCAGTCGGCAACTGACCCGTTGTTTTATCGCAAAATTGTGTTCAGCGATGAGGCGCATTTTTGGCTTAACGGGTTTGTTAATAAGCAAAATTGCCGCATGTGGAGTGAGACCAATCCACAAGAGACCCTACAGACTCCATTACATGCAGAAAAATGCACCGTTTGGTGCGGTTTTCACGCTGGTGGCATCATCGGACCTTATTTCTTCAAAAATGAGGCCGGAGCTCGCGTTACGGTCAATGGAGATCGTTACCGCACCATGATCAATGATTTTTTGTTTGAAAATATGGATGACATTGATTCGGAGGAGATGTGGTTTCAACAGGATGGCGCTACGTGCCATACGGCGAACGCAACCATCGACTTATTGAAATCAAAATTTGGCGATAAGTTGATTTCGAGAAATGGACCTGTCAATTGGCCTCCAAGGTCGTGCGATTTGACACCTCTCGATTATTTCCTCTGGGGCTACGTGAAGTCACTGGTTTATGCTGATAAACCAGCAACTATTGACGCCTTGGAGGCCAGCATTGTTCGTGTTATTCGTGACATACGGCCAGCAGTGCTCGAAAAAGTGGCCTAAAATTGGACGTCCAGAATGCGCTTCGTCAAGAACAGCCGCGGTGCCCATATGCCCGAAATCCTTTTCAAATGTTAATGTCACGTATTGATCTTTCGAATAAAAAAAAAATTATGATTACAATTTAATTTTTTGTGTTATTTTTTACAATTTCAAGTTCTATCGGGCTTAAAAAAACACCCTGTATATTCATTTTTGTCACTATCTATCTATCTATCGTCTCAACTAACCGTGTGTTATAAAACCGCCTTTTTTGCAAATAGTAGTCGACATCAATATACTATGTAGATAATTAGAAATAAAACAATTAATAAATAATAAATGAATTTTAATTAATATTGAAAAGGAATAGTGTTTCTTTTGTCAAGCAATACACAACAGTAAGGGAACAAGTTACCTCCGTCACCATAAGTGTAAGTATAAAGGTACAAAATGTAATGAGTTTGTAAGTATTATATGTAACTCGTGTGCCAAAGTAGTGTCGACGAAATAGCGTCGATTGTTGCAATTCAAAAACCGGGAAAAATTTGACGGAAATTATTGGGTATTTTATGCGTAATACTAAAAGAGCTCGTCAATTTTAGGAATTAAAACCACTGTAGTTCTGCTCGTCCAAATGCCAATGGAATATGAAAGTAGACCCCTTAAGGCACAAAATGAGCCAACCGTAATAAAAATCGTCGGTGCCGTTTCCGAGAAAACAAATTCCTCTAAAATGGCCAATTAAATTGACGATGATTTTTCCCGGGAGTAGATTAGTGCTGCTCGTCCAAAGGTCAATGGAATATGAAAGTACACCCTTTAAGGCACAAAATGAGCCAGCCGTGATTAAAATTCGTGAAAGTTAATTAATTTAAGTCAAATAGCGATACAGTTTTTATTAAACAATGATACAGTTTTTATGTTATATATTCATTTCTATGTATTTAAAAATATATAGCTTTTTCATTTTGTTTATAACTTTTAAAAATTTTCACGCATTTTTTATTAATAATAAATAAAACGTTATATTGTAAATAAAAATTGTTACTCTTTTTCTAGCTTTTTTTAAAAGCCTATTTATCTTCTCTTTTCTCCAGCTCCTTACAACACTGATGATGTCATAGATTTACAAAATTCGTTTTCTTTTGAATTTTGTGGATTCTATCCAAACTTGTTTTTTTTACAAACCACTACTACTGTGTTATGAGTAAAGTAGATACAACAATAAAAATCTAATATGGCATTTACACCAAACCGAAATCTAGTTGATTTCAATTGAAATCTCTATCAAAATCTCTACCGTTTACACCGGGTCATTCGTGAAATTTTTTAAGATATCGCATCCATGACAAAATCAGTTGCGTGGAATTTTTTATTTTCAAATGTCAAACTCCATACGACAAATTATCATTCAAATGCGAAACAGCTGGCAAGCACACTCTTCAAAGTCGTGTTATTGAACAGCGTAGTATTTTTCAGTACAATTTACGAAAAACCACAGTTGCATCTCTAAGTTCTACGAGATTTTGATTTTGAGACGAAGTAGATTTTGTTTTGTATGGGACATCTAGTCAAAATCAATGAAATTTCGCTCGAAATCTCATAAGTACTAGATTTTGGTCTGGTGTAAATGCCATATAATAATGAATTTTTGCTTGAAAACTACAAGATATTACTATTTAGCGGGTTGTCTTAAAATAGTAATCAAAATAGGTTTTAAATGTATACTAAATTTAAATCACACTTCTACTTTGTTTAAAAGTTATTTTTATAACTTAGGAAGAGGCATGAGTACCATGGAGAGATTTGGTGGCTACACAGTGGAAGGATCAAACATTAATATACATTATTTGTTTTAATTTTAAAAATATTTTAATTACAGTTGCAGATTATGAAAACCATGAAATTTTTATAAATGTGATAACTTTTTCATTTTTATAAAAGTTAAAGCACTAACAATACCTTGAATCATTCGTCTAGTTTATATGTTAAAAATGTTATCTATCTATTTTATTAATAAGCAAAGACGTTTTTTAGATTGCTTTTACGGCCGTAATAATGAACCGATTTCGGAAAGATTAATATGTTTTTAATGGTTTTTTACATAAATGTGCACAATCTTCATTTTATTTAAATCGGTTTATTATTTTCGGAACTATAAGCGTTTAAAGTTGCTACTAACCCATGCACACTTATTATTACACATGCATGTATCAGCTTCAAGTTGAAAAATAAACACAGTGTGCCTGCGTGTTTATCCAATTTGCTTTTGCATAGAAATGAGACATAGTTTTTCCTATATGTACTTTGTAATAAGAGAGAGCTAAGCAAGAAAGATTTAAGTTGTTTATTTAGGAAGTTTTTTGTTTTTCTATTTTATCGTATAACATATATATGTAAATGCTTATAGCCTTATCCACAAACGATTAAAGCAGGTTTTAAAACCTGTTAGTAATCGTTTGTCAACAAGACCATTAACATTAATTGCCTGGCCCACGATATCGTTCTTTTGTGAAATTGTATTTAAACCAAAAACTAAACTTTAGAAATTGTTTTTGTTTTAAATGTGATTTCACAAAAGAACGACATCGTGGGCCAGGCAGTAAATTACTAAATGCGGTCGCGTCGCCGTCGATCGCTGGATACACTGGTAATCGATTACACCGTGCGACAGATATTTTTTGCAGAAAAGCTAACACACATATTTCATTTAGTTCCCTGACCAAAAAAAATATTTCATTTTATTAAAAGATTAAAAGTTTATTTGTATTTGAAATGTAATTGTCCGAAAGAACGAATATATGTGACATCGTGGGTCTGGCAGTACATAACAAATTTTTCATTTGAGGTGTAGTGCAAATGCATTCAACTCTAATTATTATATATATATATTATAATATATTGTGTAAACACACTGATATAATTATTTCTCTTTATTATAATATATTGTGTAAACACACTGATATAATTATTTCTCTTTTTTACAACACTAATAGAATATTACTACTTTAAACAACCCTAACCATAGTACTTAAGTTTACAAGCATGTAAATATCTAATCAGAATAAGGGTAGAATATAAGATATTAAAATAAAACGAGAGAGTTAAATGTGAACCAGCAAACCGACAACAAGTGTTTTAAATAAGAATAAGAGTGAATGGTAAGATCCACCACATGGCGATCCTGCCAGTTTTCTAGTGTGCTTTGAAGAAAACGCAAATTTTCTGAGAGAAAAGACTCTTATTTTGCACTAGTGAAGTGAAAAAAAAAACAAAACTTAAATATATTATTAAATATTAAGGATAACAGTAAGAAAAAAAAAACTTTTTTTGTTTAACGTTTATTTCCAATTTTTGAGTTTCTAATTTGCAACCATTAAAAATAAAAATGCCATCAAGTATGAATAATAAACTGAACAAATAACACTATAAAATAAAAAGAAACGAAATCTGTCGAAGAAGTAGTAATATTTTTAATTGAAATAGGCTGGACAATTTTCAGCTAGATTTGTGTCTAAAAAAAAAGGATAAAAAATATTAATACAAAACTATCCAACGTATAAAATATTGTAATAAATAGTAAACTGTAAATTAAATTTGTTTTAAACGTGATTTTCGAGAAAAGTCAAAAGCGTAAGAAGTTCACGGAGAAAAATGCAGCAGCAAAAATACTTAATTGCCGTGAAAGTGGAAAATATTAAGAAAATTGAAAAGTATAAAGAAAATAATTGTGGAGAAGTACAGTTTAAACAAAAAAACAAAAAGAAAAAGTACAGACTGATTAAAAAGTACAGTTTGCGACAAATACTGAAAACTTGAAAAAGGTACCTATACCTAGTAACAAGTGAAGAAAAAACTTGACAACCGTTATAATTATACCGAAATTACCGCATACCAAAATCGAGAATAAATACATATGTATTCAATAAACGAAACGAAGTGAAAATGAAATAAACAGTTAAAAAAAACGGGAAAAAGAGAATTTTTAATGTAAAGAAAAGAAGTGAGAAAGAGAACAATTAATATAAAATAAAGTTAAGTGTTGAATAACATAAACCATGATGAAATACCAATGATTATTTCATCATGATACAATTCTTTTATATTACTTAAAGAATGATGAGCAAATAAAATAACTAAAACTTAAACAATAATACATGCAAAACAATAACTTACATAAAAAGCGAAAATAAAATTGTCAACAAAATCTAAATAAGAATAAGAAAGGTAAAGAAATTAAAAAGTAAACACACAAACTTGAAGAATATAAAAAAAACACAAGAGAAAAAAGTAAAGAAGTAAAACTCTGCAGTGTTCAAAATACATGAAAAACATCAAAACAATAAATTCGCTAAAACTGTTCCCATAAAAATGCAAAAATTAAAAATTGAAAGAAACAAGTACAAAACTTGAAGAATTTGAGAAAGAAATAAGAAAAAGAACAATTAACAACAGAAAAACAACGAATCAAGGCAAATTTAAGCAAAAGCAACATGAATGAAGAAAACGCAGAAACAAAAACAACAACACAACATGATCAACAACAGCGGAAAGGGGTATGCAAAAGTTACCGGACAGAAAATTATTTTTATTTTTTATTGTTAATAATTATCATTAATTTATGTACATGCATATAAAATATATTTTAATTATATTTATATATTTAATTATTATATTATATTATAATATAATATTATCATTGTACTTATGCATCTATTTAAAAATGACTTTATAAATTTATTATACCTACATACTCGTATACTTACCTTATCAATTAATTTAATTGAAATTTGAAATGGATTAAAATTTATATGGATTTAAAATAGAAAAACAATAAATAATATAACAAAAATATTAGAAATTGGCTTTGTTAACGCTTTGTTGAAACAGAAAGGAAATATACTAAAGGAATTCTAATTTTTTTATGGGCAAATGTCTACAAATAAATTTGATACTAAAAAATTTTACGAATTAATATCAGAATTTGATAAAATAAAAAAAAGAATATTGCAGAATAGACCAATTTCTAGCAACAAGAATAAAATTCAAGAGTACATTAATTTAATTATTCAAAATTATAACAATATAATAATATTTACAGAACCTTATGATGATTATTTGCCTTCTGAAACAAAACAAAAAGTTCATAACAAAATCCTACAGTGCAGGGAGTTATTATTGAGATGTTTTATAAAATTAAAATGCAAAATACAAGTTCCATTCGGTATAAATTTATTTGAAGTAGTACAAAAAGAAATTTTAACAGATTTTGGTTCAGACTGTGAGACTGACAACTCAGATATGAGTATAGAAACAGATACAAAAGTAATGACTAATACAGAGATAGTAAATACAGGTAATACGATCAATTTAGAAATGGCTTCCATAGAAGAAAAAACAAAGTTTATCTCGATATGCTCCAGTATCATTCGTGAAAATTATGATGGAAATCCTCTAAATCTTAACTCTTTTCTAGATAAAATTAATTTAATAGAGGAAATTACAGCCCCTAATCTAAATATGTGTTTGATATCTTTTTTAAAATCCAAATTAGACGGTAAGGCCAGGGAAGTGTTGCCAGAGAACATAATTAGTGTAGACCAAATTAATGATTCGCTTAAGAGTAGGATAAAGCCGGATAGCTCCAAAGTGGTTGCAGGCCGAATAGCAGGTTTATATATCAAAGAAAATAATTATACGGTATTTTCAAAAAATGTTGAGGAGTTGGCTGATTCGTTACAGCGATCACTTGTTATTGAGGGAATGACCAAAGAAAAAGCTCATGAAATGGCAATAGAGTCCACAGTGAACGTTTGTAGAAATAATGCGAAATCGGATATGGTAAAAGCAATTTTGGCTTCAAGTGTTTTTAATGAACCCAAGGATGTGGTAGCAAAATTAATTATTGAGGAGTCTAACGCTCAAAAACAAAATCAAATTCTCACAATACGTAATAGTGGTAACAGGTCAAACTTTGATCGGAGAAGTAATGAGTTCCAGTTTGCTCGTGGCAACAATCATAATTTTTACAAAGGTAGATCAAGTTATAACAATTACCGTGGAAACTATACTCCTAATAGATTTCAAGGACATAACTACACCAATCATGGTAATAACACAACTAGACGGAATTATGGTCAAAATGCACGAAATAATTACCGTCGTCAGGGCATTTCCGTAAGAACTTTAAACTCGGAAGCCCCTCAGCAAGTCATGCTGAGGGAGGAAGAGCACTAAAACAACAAAATGAAACAATAGTTAAATCAATATATAGCCTAAATTTAAACTATTCAGATTTTATAACACTACAATGTTCCGTATCAAAGAACTGTAACTCATTTTTAGTTGATTCTCAAGCTGACATTTCAATTATTAAAGTTTCTTGCATAAATGATACCTCACAAATGAATGATCAAGATATAATCGGTGTTGTAGGTATAACACCAACTGCGACTAAAACATTGGGTACAATCAGTACAACATTGTTTTTTCCTAATCATTCAATACCTCAAATTCTCCATGTTGTCTCAGATGACTTCAATATACCATCTGACGGTATTTTAGGCAAAGATTTCTTGAAATCAAATAAATGTCGAATCGACTACAATACTATGACAGTTTCATTTCAAGTATATGCGAAAAAAGTAATAGTTCCAATTTTTCATGGGTTCAGTAAAAACTCATTTTTTCTTCCACCGAGATGTGAAGTGTTCAGAAAAGTTAATTTAAACAATATAACCGAACCAGTTTTTATCGATTGTCAGGAGATCTGTGAAGGTGTGCTGTTAGGTAAATGCATTGTGAATTCGAGGAATCCCGTATTACGTATACTAAATACAACTAATGAAACCAAGTTCATACATAACTATAACATTAAGACAGAAAAGCTTTCAAATTTCTACACGTATTCAATTAATCAAACCTCGCCTTGTAGCGACCGTGTTCAAACCTTAAGAAATATTTTAATCGATAAAATGCCAGATTATGTTAACAAAGATTTAATGCCGCTATGCTTAGAATATGCTGATATTTTTACCCTAGAAAACGATAAAATGACCATAAACAATTTTTATGAGCAGAAATTAAGAATTAAAGACAAGGAACCAGTATATGTAAAAAATTATCGCCTTCCATACACTTCGAGAAACGAAATAAAACGACAGGTTCAGAATTTGCTGGATAATGATTTAATAGAGCCGAGTACTTCAGAGTATAACAGTCCATTAATCATAGTACCAAAGAAAAGTTCAAATGATATTAAATCATATCGTATGTGCGTCGATTTTAGAGCCATAAATAAAAAACTCATCGGTGATAAGTTCCCTTTGCCAAGGATTGATGACATACTCGACAATCTTGGAAGAGCTAAGCATTTTTCTATCATCGACTTGTTTTCGGGCTTTCATCAAATACCTTTGCACGAAGAATCAAGAGATCTTACTTCTTTCAGTACTGACCAAGGTGCATTTCGCTGGAAAGTACTACCTTTTGGTCTAAACGTCGCACCAAACTCTTTTTCACGTATGATGTCGTTAGCATTTTCAGGATTGGAACCAAATAAGGCTTTTTTATATATCGATGATATAATTGTAGTTGGCTGTAGCAAGCAACATCATTTGGAAAATTTGAGTAAAGTTTTTGATATATTGAGAAAATTTAATCTGAAAATCAATCCTCAAAAATGTAATTTCTTCAGACCAGAAGTAACATTCCTAGGTCACAAATGCACTTCAAATGGATTGTTACCAGATACAACAAAATTATCAGCTATAGAAAAATATTCAGTTCCAAAAGATAAAGACGCGGTAAAACGTTTTGTCGCTTTCGCGAATTATTATAGAAGGTTTATTAGTAACTTTGCCTCCATTGCAGCTCCTTTAAATTACATTACTCGCAAAAAAGTAAACTTCTTATGGGACGAAAATTGCCAAAAAGCTTTTGAAAAATTAAAATCTGAGCTTATTTCACCAAAGATATTACAATATCCAGATTTCAGTAAACAATTTGTAATCACAGTCGATGCATCAAAAACTGGCTGTGGTGCAATTTTAAGTCAAAATTTTAATGGTCATGACTTACCGGTTTATTTTGCATCTAAAGCGTTTAGTTTATCAGAACAAAAGAAACCTGTTATTGAGCAAGAGCTTCTTGCAATTTATTTTGCTATTAACCACTTTCGTCCTTATGTCTATGGAACAGAGTTCATTGTCAGAACTGATCACAGACCACTGGTATATCTGTTTAACATGAAAGATCCGTCCTCGAAATTGACTAAAATAAGGCTCAAGCTTTCCGAATACAACTTTTCCATTGAATATATAAAAGGCAAAAATAATGTAGGAGCAGACGCTTTGTCACGCATTTCCATTAATGAAATAAAAAATGAAACGATTCTAGCGATCACAACTAGAGCAATGTCTAAGCACATTGATACTAACAGAACGCTTTTTCAAAACAATAACGCAGTAAAGTTACAAGTCTACGACAAATTTTCACATAATTTTAACAAAAAAGTTTCGAAAATAAAATCGGAAATAGTTTTCAAAAACGGGAAAATGACTAACATAATATTAAAAATTTATAACAAATATAGATACAAATTTCATATAGACGTTGAAATTGTTAACGAAACATTAAATTTCGATAGAATGCTTTCGAGGCTCCAACAAGAAGCCAACAATAACAACATCTATATAACAGAATGGTCAAAGGACGATTCCTTTTTCAGTAGATACAGCATTAACGAATTAAAAACCCATGGGAATAAAATATTAAAAACATTGGAAATTATGTTAGTAGAACCGATAGAAACAGTATTTGATACAAAGAAACAAAGGAAACTATTAGAAATTTATCACAATGATCCCATTTTAGGTGGACATTGCGGACGCAAAAGACTATACGCAAAATTAAAAACAAAATATTATTGGAAAAAAATGACTAAAGATATTGCGAATTTCATTAGAAATTGTAAACAGTGTAACATAAGCAAAGTTAGAAAAGGAACAAAAGAAAAGCTTACATTAACGCCCACACCAATTAAACCTTTTGAAGTAGTAGTGTTGGACACTATTGGCCCATTGCCAACGTCAAAATATGGCAATAAGTATGGTATAACACTAATATGCGACTTTACAAAGTATCTTGTCACGATATCGATACCCGATAAAAGTGCAAAAACGCTTGCACAAGCAATTTTTGAAAATTTCATTTTAATTTACGGCATAATGAAGTCAATTAAAACCGATTTAGGTACTGAATACAAAAATGAGATATTTTGTGAACTCTGCAAGTATTTGAACATTGAGCTAAAATTTTCATCCGCTTACCATCACCAAACGTTAGGAACTGTTGAACGAAATCATAGAGTTTTTAATGAATATGTCAGGTCTTATATAAGCGAAAACATATCGGACTGGGATACTTACCTAAAGTATTTTACCTTTTTTCACAACACAACTTCAAGTTCAATTTTTGATAATAAATATACACCGTACGAACTAGTATTTGGGAAAGAACCAATTATGCCGAATGAATTAAAACTTAATAAAGTTGATCCTATTTACAATGTTGAAAGTTATAGCAACGAGGTTAAATACAGGTTGCAAAAGTCTCACACTATGGCTAATGAACTTTTACAAAAACACAAAAAAAGAAACAAAGATTTGTATGATAAATTTGCAAAGCCATGTAATCTAAAGGTTAATGATAAAGTATTCGTAAAAAAAGAACCATATGATAAATTTAAACCCATCTATGATGGTCCATTTATTGTAAAAAATATTAATGGTGTAAATGTAACAATATATAATGGAAAGTTAAAAAAGGAAAAAACAATACATAAGGATAGAATTAGGAAAGCATGAAATATTGTTAATATATTTCAAGGAAATAAAGTTTGAACGTTTCAAGGACAGGCAGGCGAAGCAGGCGGGTGAAGGCAATTCCTGGCGGGTTGGTGACCCTCCAGTTGAAGGGGTAGTGTCGCAGGGCACTCCCTCCTTCATCCCGATTGTTTCATGCTGTTTGCGTTTGTTGTTATAATCCAGATCCATTTTAAGCTATTTCAAATTTCAATTTCATTCTTGTTTCACAGCATAATTAAAATTGTTAATTAGTCTAATTTACGGAATTGGTTATTTTTTTAAATTACTTAAAATGAGTTATGTGATTAAACTTCCGATATACTTAAATTGAAATAACACATCACAAACTAAAATTAATTTAAATTAAATTCATAATTAAATCTATTACGCATATTTTTAAAATCAAAATATGTATGGAAAACAAAGTTAATTAAATTTTTAATTCTTTACAAGTTATATATGTATGTAGCATACAAATTTTCAATAAACTTAGACTTAAGAATACAATAATGTATAAAAATAAACATAGATTCACTTTTATATATATGGAAAAATGCTGAATCAAAACAGCCTGATCAACTGTGTTGACTCAACATTTTTCCCCCGAAAAAGGGAGGTGTAGTGCAAATGCATTCAACTCTAATTATTATATATATATATATTATAATATATTGTGTAAACACACTGATATAATTATTTCTCTTTTGTACAACACTAATAGAATATTACTACTTTAAACAACCCTAACCATAGTACTTAAGTTTACAAGCATGTAAATATCTAATCAGAATAAGGGTAGAATATAAGATATTAAAATAAAACGAGAGAGTTAAATGTGAACCAGCAAACCGACAACAAGTGTTTTAAATAAGAATAAGAGTGAATGGTAAGATCCACCACAGAGGCATATGTTATATTATTGGGGTATTCACACGGTCGTCACAAAGTCATATGTCTTAAAATAATAACACGAAAAAATATGACTGCTGTGAACAACCCCTCATAATTTAGTGTGCTATTTTAAATTTGAGTCAGCTGATAAAAAAAACAATAAAGCGGACAATGGATACAATAATAAAAATGTTATATTAGAATGCCGAAAACAAGTGAGAAAACGAAAATAATAGCTAGTTTGTGCTAAAACTACACTACTGTTTAGTTATGACAAAACAAAAACAGCATAAATAGTCTTATTATTTTAGGACTTTTTGGTTTAAAGCACAACAACAATTTTTTTAAGACGTCATAAAATAATAAGACATTATGACATGATAAGACACCGTGTGAATACCCCATATGTATATTAATGCTTAACGTATTTTTTTTTGTAATTATGTTAAATATTTCAATTTGTGCAGAATTCCTGTTGAGGCAAATAAACTTTAATATTCCTGTTAGATCTAATCGAAACTTTACGCCGCTTCATCTGAAGTGCCTTCAAACAAATTATCTATAAATATTATAAAACGTAACATTATTTTGTTCTTAAATGAAAGTCATTTGTACGTACATTATTTTATTAGTCTGTAAGTGTTTTAGTCCATAGACCGTGATTAAATAAATAAAATAGAGCGACTCAAGTTGTATGGAAGCGAAATTCGTGCAAGGTGTTCCTCCCTCAAAATGAACATTGGTGTTTTTTATGATGACATTTAAAATATTTCGGATCTAGCTTTGACCTTTCGTGAGCTGGATCATTTTGAAAACGGGTATATTTTTGTATGTTTTGTTAATTTGAAAAACTGTTTCCTTACCAACATATACAATATGGGTATCATAAGAACGGTTTTTTTAAGGCGCGTCCAACTGTATATAAAATTTGTACAAGGACGATCATTCATGTCCTTTTTCAAGAATATTCTGTAAAAAACGGTTTTTGAATATTTAATTCGGAGTTGTTTGCAATAAAAAAGCTTTTTTTGAAATTCGTGCTAGTTCGCGTTTTGACAAAAATGCAATGGGGTGGTAGCCCTTCGTTTTAAATAGGGCAATATGGGTATAAAATTTTTCTTTTGCCAAGTACATCATCTTTGTATGTAAATAATTTAGATTTTTGCAAATTAGATGTATTTTACACGGTGCTCTGGAATACACTGTGTGTAATTTTTTAAGTCATGGAAAAATAACCATATACGGACACAACTATGTGATAAAAGACCAAAAAAATAAGACTCGTGTCTCCCAGTTTTGCCCAAAGCCAAGCACTTTTTTATGGGCCCCAAAGATTTGGGGCCTCGGTATCATTTTTGAAAAATACTGATCATTTTCTCAGGCTCTTATCTTGCAAATCGTTGAGAATTTTGATTTACTCTCTGAGGCAAAGTTGTAGATCTTGTCATAAGCAACAAAAATTTTGGACAATATTGAATGTAACCGAAAATCCGTATTAATATGTCGTTAGTTTTTTGAATGAATGTTAGAATCAGTTAAAAATAAAATTGCTTACGATTTTAAATGTTTATTCTTTTAAAAATGTCTGAACGGATTACTTCTTGAATAACGTACAGTCCGTTATTGTAATAATATTGTGAGTGTATTACAACTGGATAGCTAGTCATCATAATGTAGTTGGGTAAAACTCCCCCAGGCGAAGATTGGTTCCCGGTTTTTGAAGGATTTTGGGAAACGATATAATTGTTTCATTTATTGTCTTTTTAGATTTAAATTTAATGATCGAGTACATAATGATTAAAATTATTACAATTATGATTACAATATAAATGAATATTTTGGTTGTTTTTTTTATCGTATATTAATTCTTCTATATATCTTATATTTCTAACGTGATGGTAAATCAAATTCTTCATTAGTAATTCTTCCTCAAAATTTATTTTTTTTTTTTAGGGAAGTTAGGTATTATTATACTTTCAGTGTATGTTTTTTTATCACACCATTTTTCATGAATCTCAATTCTGCATTCTTCAATTTTCATTAATGCCCTTATTACAGTTTACAACTCAACTCTACTTGAGTTGAAATTTTTCAATTTGGTATTATCGATAACAACTTAACCCGTCAAAAATGATCAAGTTAAATTTATATCGTCTTACAACTTTTTTGTTGTATTGACGCTTACAATCCAGTTGTATTGCAGTTGACGAAAATATCAAAAATTTAAAACTCATTACTAGCAGTTATTTTGGATAAATTATTAGCAAAAATGGAAGGCGGCTAAGTAAAATTGTTTTAAGTAAATTATTAATCAGCGATTTCGAGCAAATTTATAGAAAAAATTAATTACATTATTTAATTTAATTGCATTATTCATATTAATAGCAAATAACAAATCAGAGCTTAGTACAATAATGGATGTAATTTGATTTTTTCGGTAATCACAAAACATTTTCTCGTTATTTAACATGTTCTCAATACAATTATCTTTTAAAATATATCTTTTATTATTTTCACTTAATTCTAAATTGTTATTATTTGGAATTGTTATTAAAAGGAATTATAAAGTTTTTGGGTTAGTTCAGGAATTTGGATTTTTAGTAGTATATTTCATTTATGAGTTGCTATAGTCATTTTCACATTTTGTAATTTTTCGAAGGTAATATTATATTTTGTTATTTCTTCATCAGGTATTATATTTTGGAGTTTTTCTTTTTTATCTGTGGGCGTGGCAAACAATATTAAAAAAATGTTTGCTAACGTTTGAACCACCAGGGCCCAGCAAGGCCCTATACCATTATGTATAAAAAACATTGGATAAAATCAAAACAAAACGTATTAAAAACAAACTAAACACAAAATAATCCTTTGCTTGCATTGTCAACAAAATGTGTCTTCTGTGAGTGATAGCAAAAGCAATTTAGACACTATGGAAGAACTAGAAGGTTTCTGAGGCATATTGATTTGTACTTTATTTCGCGCAACAATGTCCTTGAAGAGACTTAAAGATCTCTACGGCATATACGATTTGAGATAGCAGATATATATTTGGAACTTGCCAAACATAAACCTTAAAAATTATTGTAAGCCGTACTAAAATATTACGGTGGATAAACACTTTTTTCCCTTCAGAGGAAGAACGAAGTTTACCCAGTATATTTTCTCGAAACCTGCTAAATACGGAATCAAAATATGGTGGGCATGTGACGCAAAAATTCATTTCCCATTAGAAGGTAATACCTATACTGGCAGATAGCAGGGCCAAATTCGAGCTGAAAAGCAGGGAGAAAACGAGCTTATGCGCCTTGTAATGTACTATTGTTTTACGACTCCACCACTTGGTTTTGGTGGCACCCTCAGAATCAACAAGCGATGTATTTCACTGGAAATGAGAAAAGCATCCAAAAAGGGAAGTATTGTGTAGTGAATGTAGTGAGCCATAAAGAAAAAACCGGAAGCAGTCTTGCACTGCAATAAAACCAAAACATGTGTAGATGTTCTGGACCAAATGCTTGGCAAGTACACAACCAAACAAAGAGCAAATCGATGGACAGTTTTTTACAACATGATTGACATTATGTAGCTTCATACATAATATATGATAAAAATATGTCTGTGAAGAAAAAAGAAGGTGCCAGAAGAAAATATGTATATCTCGAGCTTCGGAACAGCTTGTTTACCCTTGCGTTGAAAACGAAGTAAGACCAAAAAAGTTCTGGCAAGTTTCTTTAGAAGATCGGAAATATAAGCATTTTTAAATAAAACTATTCAGGTAGTGAGAATCAAAACAAATTGTTTAGAACACACACATATAGAAATCTAAAGATATTTTGAATCACGAAAGCAGCCCTGAGGTGTTGATGAATAAACCAAAGTGCGCTATTTGTAAAGAAATAGACAATGTAAAACGTAACACTAGATACTTCTGCAAATTTTTTAAAAATCCTGTTTGCCTTCAGCATTCCACATGCTTTTATGAATATGCCCCCCATTTTAAAGATTCGACTAAATTTTGATTTTTGTTTCTTCTTTACCTTTGTTTTTGAGGCTTAATATATTTTTTAGTATGAATAAAAAATTATAGTTTATTTCAAAACCCTACATGTATATTTGCTTAAGTTGCATGCAGTAGCAGTTAAAGTCCATAAAAAATACAATAAGTCCCAGCCAGGTCCTGGGGTTCGTTTATGTAGAATAATTTTGGTGTTTGCTTAAGGGTTAAGGTATGCTAGATGTTTTTCTTCCTTTTTTCAATTATTTATCTAATTTTTTGGTTTTCTAGCAGGTTGTTATTATAATGAATTTATACAGGTTTCTTACACGTTGTCAGATGGAAGGTGTTATTATAAATGAAATTTGCTATTACTGATGTTTCTTCTCTTTTTACCAATATTTTAATAATTTTTTAATTTAGACTGCTATGAAATCTTTCTACATCAGAATTTTCGATATGTCTATAAGGGGTAGTAAAATCGAACTCTATATTATATCATTTTATTTCTAAGTAGTCCTTAAAAAGGGATGAAGTAAAACCTGCCTCATTATCCAAAATAAGCCTTTTAGAACTTCTCATTAAATTAAATAATGTTGTAAAATTTTTAACAAAATTAAGCGGTGTTCTTTCTTCAAGTTTCTGAATTAAATCGTATTTAGAAAATTTATCAATAATTGTATGAGTGTTTTAGGTCCGTATATCAAATATCTGTATGGTAAATTTCATGTGAAGATGCGGAGTTTCTGTTTGCTCGAAAGGTAATTTAATAGGATTTCTTTCTATTTTATAATTACAAATCTCACAATTATTTATAATCTTATTTATTTCTTTTCTCAACTTTGGGTAATGGTATTTTTCCTTCAACTCCAAATATGTTTTGTCAATACCCGGATGGTTGTTTTCATATTTGTGGTTTTTCATTATCATTTCTAACAAGTCTTGTTTTTATATGTTTTCTAGTTTGGTATAAATTCTTTATATTTTAAACCTTTTAATGTTTCTCAATTTCTTTACTTCTTCTTGGATCATAACATAAAAATGTTCAATATTACAAAAACTTACGACGTTTTTCTCTATTTCGATTAAATTCATTATTATTCTCAAAACCTTTTTAAAGTCATATGTAGCTATTCGAAATTTATATAATTTTTTATTGAACTGGATTTTTTCTTCATAGAAATCTTTTTTCTTGTCTCTCAATTAAAATTTGTTTATTCGCGAATTGTGAAGGACTTTCTGTTACTGGTATATCATACATTCCATCATCCTGAGCGCTATGCGATGTTGGAATTGGGGATCCTTTTTTCCACTTGTTGCTGACAAACTCCTTTTTCTATTGCTTTAAAATTAAATTTTTCTTTTTTATGAGCACGTAAAAAGTGTCTTTTTATACCTACTTTGCTCTCAAAATTCCTTTTACACAGGTGACATTGCAAGATTTGTGTACCATGTTTTTGTTTATAACCTTTTGGTACAAGTTGCGTTCGAAAAAATTCATTTCTGCAGAAATTCTCGATAGCGCATCTGCAACTTTATTTTCCTTGCTTTGTATATGTTGAATATCAAATTCATATTCATTGAGCATAATTTTCCAACGAACGTTTTTGGAAATGGGTTCTGTAGTGTATTTTATATTGTAATACACTGCATATATTTATGTACAATAATTAAACCTAAAATTATTCAAACTTTAAAGTGTATCTTATATATTGTTATACAGTGTACTTGTGCGTACACACATACAAATGTACATATAAAAATATTATTCTTGTTACTAAGAATTGTTTTTATCAAAACACTCAATTACTGCAGGTGCAGCCAAACAAACAATCATACATAAGTATTATTATTTACGCAGGAATATGAAACCGCTAATTATTGCACATGCAAATAAACATACATATCTACATAAATACATTACTATGTAAATATATTATTTCCCCTTTTATATTATTTAGGTACTAAATGCACAAGAATATTATCATACTCTTCTTACATGTTGATTTATGTATTTTATTTTAGTGTGATAATTGTAATTTATTTTAATCATTATTTTTAAGAAAATACTGTTACTTTAGTTTATAAGTCGAAGAAATTTGAAAATAACTTTACTTTGGAAACTGCCTTCTACCGGCAACATATTTCTAAAGCCAAAGCATTCACCTGCTGATATTTTTCCTTCTGGCATATAAACCTGCCTTAAGGAATATTTTTGGCCAGTGGCGTTTTTAAGCGCCGGCACAACTCGGGTAGGTAGAACAACCAATTTAAAAAGGCATCCTTAAACCCACTACAGTTCTTTGAGTGAGGCTAAATATAATAATGATCTGTGATCAGTTTGCAATCGAAATTTTCTGCCATAAAGATAGTGTCGGAATTGTTTACAAGCACAACCTATAGCTAACAATTCTTTTTCAATTGTACTATAGTTTATTTCATGTTGGTTTTAACCCTCTGCGACTGATGTGGTAGTCTAGCAGACACCAACAAACACAAAAGAGTATTTTTTACCGTTATTTTCCAAACATCTACTCTCGCGTTCTCTGTACCTTCTTATTGTGTACTCATGCGAATGTTATTGTGTTTAAATCGATTGATGAAAGCACACGTGCCAGTGTAAGCCAAAAAGTGTCTGCAAGCCAACCACATCAATATTAAGGTAGGTGTCTGAGAGACAATCACATCAGTGTCTGCTAAACAACACCTCACTAAAATTATTATATTTTCTTAGTGTCTGCCAAACAACACGTCAGCAAAATTGTTATTTTTAGTTCTGTTATAATGGAGCATTCAAAAACATCGCAAGTTTCACACTGTTCTAAGAGAACGTCATCTGGAACTTTTAAAAACCGCGATGAGGTAATATGGCAGTGGTTGGAGGAAGAGAGTGAGCCTCAGATTTGACGATTCAACTACTAGAGCGGAGCGTCTCAAGGAAGTTATAGGCGTTGATGTGCCAATTGAAATGTTGATTAATTTTTTTTTAACCACTGAATTTCATTTTTTTTGTTACCAACTGATAAATTTAAGCCTTAACAATAAAAAAATAAAAACATTTGCTCAAAAAAATTTATTTTTGATTTCTTTTTGCTGTGTTAGTACAGGTCTAAGGTTTTTACAGAAAATTCATGCCATGCCGATAAATAAGATATAACACAAATTTTCGCAGAGAATTAGAAAAATAACTATATAAATAATAACTAACACTCATAAACAATAAACAAAAATTGTTTTATTAGTTTTACAAAACGGAACATGGAGAATATAAGCCATGTAAATGGTGTCTGGTAGTCTACCACGTCATTAGATTTGTGAGAACTATATCACGTCAGTCGCAGAGGGTTAAGCTCTTGAAGAAAATGGCAATGGTTCATTTTCTTGGGATAACACGGCACCAAGCGCAAAATTGCTTGCGTCAGTGGTAAGTATGAATTCCTTTTTGAAATTTGGGTACATGAATACCATATTCGATGTAAATATTTTCCTCGTCGTTTCAAAAGCTTCCTTGTAATCGGGGTCACTATAATTAATTTTGCCGTCTTTTTTAGTCTAAGGGTGAGAGGCTTTGCAATCTTGGCATAATTTGGTATAAATTTTCTGTAATATCCACTCAAACCCAAAAATGATTGAAGTTGTTTTATCGATTTTGGTATTGGAAAACCTTTAATACACTCTATTTTTTAGGGCCTATCTTAATGCTTTCTGCAGTAACTACGAGAAAATCGCATTTATATAAAGAAACCTTTAAATTGGCTTTTTGTAGTGTATAAAATATTTTGGACAAATTATCCAAGTGCTTTTGGAGTGAAGTTCCAAATACTAATCTGTCGCCCACATATAAATTACGCATATCTTATTAATGTAATTTCTTAATATATTATTAAGCATTCTTTGAAATGTGACCGGAGTATTTTTGAGGCTAAATGGCATACGTCTAAATTCGTAATGACCATCATTTGTTGAGAAAGAGTTTTTTCCTGGTCGTTTTTATCGAAATCTATTTGGTAAAACCCCTTTCTTAAATCTAGTGAAGAGAAATAATTTTCTCTTCCTAGCTTATCTAATATAACCGGTATTGGATATTTATCCTCTATAGTTAAGGGTTCAACCTTCTGTAGGCAACTACAATTCTCCAGTCCTTGTTTCCTACTTTATCTTCCTTTTTCGGGACAACCCAAATAGGCGAATTACTTGGCACGATAATACCTTGCAATAATATTTCGTGCATTTGTCTTTAAACCTCATTCCTATGTATCTCGGGATATCTATAAGACTTCGTATAAACCGAATTTCCATTTTTTGTAAGTTTAACTTCATTTGTAAATGTCAAACTATCTCCTTTCTTGTAGAAAACATTAGAAAATTTTTTAATAATTCTGTCAATTAATTGATCCTCTTCACTGTTGAGGTGTTCGGTTCTCAATTGGTCGACTATTCCTAGTTCGTCCAATTGATGCAGCTCAAGCAAATTTTTTATCTCTTTAGTATCTATTAAATTTTCGTCTTGGCCTTCAAAGTATAAAGGTGTCTCTTGCTCATTTATTATTATAGAGTGTTTTTTATGTCGATAAAAATATTCCGTTGAACATTGGATGAAAACTAATGACCTTAAAAATTTCATCTGTTTTAAGACGAACTTTTAAAGAATCTTTATGAACTTTAGCTTCTTCATTAATTACCAGAAAACCTGAAGCTGTTTTGATTTATTGTGGCTCTTTAAATTTTTTTATATAATTTGGAGGACAATGATTTTCATCAATAATATTTTCTGTAGACCCAGAATCGATTAGAATTCTTGCGATTCAATTCAAGTCTTTCCTTGAAACAAAATATAGGGTAGTGTCTCCCAGTTTTGCTCAAAACCATGCACTTTTTTATGATTTTGGGCTTCGGTATCATTTTTGCAAAACACTTGTCAATATTTTTATTTACTCTCTGAAGCAAATTTGTAAATCTTGTCATTATTTTCATAAATTGTGAACATATAAAATCAAAAAATCTTCATCTTCAAGATGAAAATCGCAAAAAAATTCAATTTTTTAACCTTTTTTCCCCCTGTTTAGGTCCATAGGTAGCAAACCGTTAAAAATTCAAGAAAACAATTAACTAAAAAATATACCTCTAAGATCTCAATAAACAACTTTTTAGAACATAAAACTTGCTAGGAATGGTGAAAAATTGGCCGAAAATTTTTTAATTTCATTTGTTTTTTCTTTAATTCAACATTGAGATACATACTATGATACCAAATACAAAAAAAAATATTCGTGTTATGTTTATAATGTTGATGGCCCTGGACCTGCTAATCGCAGTCTTTTAAGTTGTGAATACAAATCGTGTTCCGAATCTCACTCTGATTCAGAACTTATGGTGTCCACAGGCACGTTGCTTCCAGACCGCCCTCCATCATCAGGTTTTTCTGCTTCAAATACTTTATTATCATCATACAGGGTGATCTTGCGACTCCACCAACATATATAAAATGAATTATAAAAGAAATAAAAAAGGAATGCAAAACAATGCATTAATAAAATTTATATTACCTCCGCAAGCAATGCGTCGAGGTTTTTGCCTTCGTACCGTTTTTCCATAAGCATTGTGGTTTGGTTAAACCTTTCTCCTTGTTTATCGGATTCGGTAGGGAGTTGTTTGATAAAATCGTCAAAATGAAGAAAAGGCAGCTTTAATCTCATCGATGTGCCGATTTCCTCAAAATAATACAGCATTTCTTTTACCCATTCTCTTGCTTCCGGTTCTGCATCTCGATCCCCTCCCAAGACTCTATTGATTTTCATCAAGCGATGAATCAACGTTGCTCTTGAATAGCTTCCTACTGTCAGGGTCATTCAGTACGCCTGTGAAATGAAGACAAAAAATAAAGATAAAAAGAAAACTTTAACATAGTGTAAATAGTACTATGAGGTGAACAAAAATTCGTTTTAAGCACAGGGTAATCAGAGATGTAACTTTGAGGTTATGTTTTGCAGCAAATCAGCTTTTTTGTTCAACTAGTTACTGTTAAAAAGAGATAGCAATATAATGTAAGGATGAGGGAAAATAAACAAAACAAAATTAAGCATTTTGGAAGTAAGAAATGATGAATTGTATTGCAATTTACTTCTTCTATATATCACGAATAATTCTTATTTTATATTATTTTTAATGTTATATAACTTTTTGCATTTATATTGCTTAAATTAATATTTTTCTGCAACTCTTTTTAGTGAGTCAGAAATTAATAAGAATACAAAACCACAACAAAACATGAAAAATTCTTTGTTTACGAGTTACTGTGCGACAGATACAGCAATAGCATGCTGTTCGTGTCACCTCTGGTATTACTTTGTGGTTTTAAGCACAAAGCATACAGAGGTGACAGAAGGGGAAAACTATATAAGTTTATTTTCCGACTCCCTCTATACGCACAGCATCGAAAAATATTTTGCATTCTTTGTGGTTTTATTTTCTGTATTAAAGTATTTTACACAAACTGCTTTGTGGTATTTCATTCTTACCAACATGGAATGATTGATTTTTGCATTTCCACAAACTAATAATCATATTGGAGCTAAAAACTTGCTATTCACAGAACACAAAACACACACAAACCACAATTTTTCCAAAATTTTATTACAATTTTATTTTTTTGTTTTGTTTATTTTCCCTTCTTCGCAGCATTAAGTGTTTATAGTTGTCTCTTTCTTCAACCACCGACACTTTAGCTAATTTGGACCATTTGCAAATGTCATTTTTTACATGTCTGTTAGTAGTTTGTGGTTTTAAGTTTACTACAATACCTTTTTTAATTTTGTCATCGCTACACTTTGGGAAACGCGTTTCAAATAATCAAATGCGATTGGACAATTTACAACTGCCACTTCGATGAATTTTTTAACAATTCTTAATTTTATGTGGAACGGTGGCAGCAAGATGTCTTTAGTATTGTCACTTAAAGGTGCATTCTTCAGTGTATGTTGTTTTATTTGTATCTCCACACAAAAACATAAGTTAAGATCTAAGGAGACAAAAAATTCACTTCTTCATATTCGTATAAAATTAACTAGTCTTACATTCATTAAAAACACCTAAGAAATCATAGTTTTGCGGCATATCGCATTGTCGATAGCACGCTCTACGGAATTGGACGCGGATTAATGGTAAAATATTACGAAAATAATCCGATTTGAGAGCAAAAAGCTTTCTGTTTGCGATTTTATCGTCATTTTTCATATTTAGTTCTCTGTCTTGCACAGTAAACGCAGAAGAAGATTTAAATAAAATTTGTTTTTAATTAAATCCATCTGTTTTCTTAGCAGGCTGAATATGAATTACCGAATTCGTATTTTTTAAATCAATTGTGGTTGAAATTCCATTGTGTTTCTATATCAGAAATATACAGGTTATATTGAACCAAAACCTTTATCGTCTGGTCCAACCGCAATACAGATAAATAAATGGAAAAGTTAACAAAATTTTAAAAAGACATCTATCAGAATACCACTAGTTTACATACATACGTACATCATACGAGTTTCAAAGAAAAATTAAAATAAAATAATGAACTAATATATTTTGTTATATTTTATAATTTAAAATTTTTTCTTACACCGTCAAGTTATTTTTAGTATTGGCATTATTATTATATTATATCAAATAAAAACGTCGACAACTTACTGAATTCATTATATAATTATTTTATCACTGTACAAAATCCTATCTGATAACATATTGGATATTTTTGAAAAATAAACTTTTTGTATCTTGAAATTAAAATTTTTGGCTTAAGTTGAAATCTGAGTTTTACCCATATTTTCTTAATTTAAGAAATTATATTTAGATAAATTGATTATATTTTATTAAGAGAGTACTATTTTATTTGAAACAATTTATTCAGTTTTTTATTTCTTAAAAACTTTCCTTGTATTTACAAATAAAATACAAAAGTAATAAAAATAAAAAGTACATAAGAATTTATTTGTTCTAAGCTTTATAAGTAATTCATTTTAAGATCTTCCAAAGCCAGTCTCTCCTTCATTTATAGCTCCGCCATTTTTAAATCCTTTTGAATTTCTAATTCCTTCAACTTAATTTCTTTCGTGTTGTCAATTTCTTTCTCCTTCATGACTAACTCCTTTTCTTTTAATACCATTCTTCTTTCCATTAAACTTACTTCTTTTTGTTTCATTTCTTTGTCGAAATCGACTTTTTTCTTTTTTATTTCTATTGCCTCGCTTTGCCATGACATTATGTTCGACACAGCTGTTCGGGAATATATACCCTTTCTGTTGGAGGAAGCGGTAACAGGTAAGGAATCTTGCGTAGAAGTGTCTGTTGCAGTGGCGGTCTCATCCATGTAAATTTCTGTTGAATTTAGAAAATTTTCACCGCAGGAGTCAAAGCTATCTTCTATGAAAATACATATGTATATTCTTCTGGTTGACGTCCAAAAATGTCCTCCAGCTCGTTAAATTAGGAGCACATCTTTAACAAAGTCCCTGTTAACATAATACATCAATTAAATGATTCTATGGATAAGCTATAGAAAAACTTACTTTTTATAGTACTGCCTTCCACATTACCTTGGCCTGTACTTTCTTCCCATTGCTTGGCTCTATTGAAATGAATTTTAAAATTTCTAATTTTGGAGCGAACTTGCTTCTAATCAACGGCAATGGTCCTCTCCGTTGAAAATCTTATGTAAAAAATCTGAGCAGTTGGTTTCTAAAAAATAAATTATTAAATACTCTTATCTCTTTACATACAAACATAAGCATGCAAAATATTTTTCGTTAATACCATACCTCTAACTCTCGGGTTTTCAGCAAAAATTATAAGAGATTTCTCTTCTGCAATAGTCCACTTTCTTAACATATTGACCCTAACTCGGTCCTGCGTAATCTGAAAGGGTAAAAAGAATAAAAAATTAAATGAAATTACATACATATGTACACATGTAAAGGGTGTTTTTTATTGTGGTATAGAACTTTAAGTTGGCATCACTTTTTTAACTGGCGGCCATTTTGTCAGCTGTCAAGTGATTAATATTTAGTTTGGTTTGCCATTTCATCATGAACAGGTTGACAAAAGAACAACGCTTGCAAATCGTGCAAATTTATTTCGAAAATAATGGTTCAGTTCGCGAAGTTTACCGCAAGCTCCGTCCATTTTATGGTCGACATAATCGTCCATCAGAGCAATTAATTCGGTTAACCATGGATCGTTTTCGCACTACGTTTACTCTATGTGATAATACGCATCCGCAGAGACGTCGAACAGTGCGCACCGAAGAAACAATTGCCGCTGTAGAGCAAAGTGTTGAAGAGGACCCGAATGAATCGATTCGCCACCGTGCACAGCAATTGGAGCTTTGTCCATCAACTTTATGGAAGATTTTGCGCAAAGATCTTGGCTTGCGACCTTACAAGATCCAGCTTGTGCAAGAATTAAAGCCGCGAGACCATGCAATGCGTCGTGATTTTGGTGTATGGGCCGAAAATGAGATTGATCTCGATGCTGATTTTCATCGCAAAATTTTGTTCAGTGATGAGGCTCATTTTTGGTTGAATGGCTACGTCAACAAGCAAAATTGCCGCATTTGGAGTGAAGAGAATCCACATGAGACCCTTGAGACGCCATTACATCCACAAAAACTGACTGTTTGGTGTGCTCTATGGGCTGGTGGAGTCATTTGGCCATACTTCTTCCGAAATAATGCTGGAGAGTCAGTTACCGTTAATGAAGACCGGTATAGAGCCATGATAACCGACTATTTTGTTCCCGAATTGGATGGCATGAATGTGGATGAGTTGTGGTTCCAACAAGACGGCGCTACATGCCACACAGCGCACGTCACAATCGATTTATTGAAGGAAACATTCGATGAGCGCATAATTTCGCGGAATGGACCTGTCAATTGGCCACCAAGATCGTGTGATTTGACACCATTGGATTATTTTCTTTGGGGATATGTGAAGTCGCTCGTCTACGCCAACAAACCAGAAACGTTAGGGGACTTGGAAGCCAACATTCGTGGCGTTATTGCCAACATACGGCCCCATATGCTCGAAAAAGTGGTTGAAAATTGGACCTGTAGAATTGGCTTTATTCGAGCCAGCCGCGGCGGCCACATGCCCGAAATCATATTTAAACATTAATGGCATAAAATTATCCTTCCAATAAAGCCAAATTGATGGACATTAAAACGATTTTCTTGTGTTTTATTTCAATTCGAAGTTCTATACCTCTAAAAAAAACACCCGATATATAACTTTGAAATCTTACTACAATTGAAGAATTTGGTCCCATTTGTAGGTATTATTAATAAATTTTTATTTATTTACGGAATATTTTTTACTTTTTGTTTCCATTAAAATCTTCTTCCACAATAGTCGACACTCAATTCAGTTGAGAGCATGAAATTAAAGCTGATATGGAAATTCTAATTTTACGCGAAATAGTTAATAACTTTTTCGCTACAAACAATTTTAATTAAAATGGTTTGCAAATTAAATTGAAATGAATCAAGTATATGTATATTTATCATTAAGAAGAATGTATTTTCTGGGTTTACTTATCACATATTTAAAAGATTTTTACAAATGCATCTAACAAGTAGAATTTTTCCATACCTGGCCTCAATACAACCATTTATAAACCATATAAAATTCAAACGTATAATTATAACACACTTTTGTATGAAAATTACCAACGACGATTACCATTAGACGATTACACAACACATACGACGTTAATACGAGCTTGTGAATTGAACAATTGCTGTTTTTTTGAATTTCACAAATGCACAGTTGAATTAAAAATATTCCTGATGATGTTAAATCATCCATAGTCTTGAATCGAAATTGGTTAAAAAGTCAACAATCAAAAAATTTAAAATTAATAATTTCATATGAAATGCTTTCATTTAGATTTAAAACACATCTCAACTATGTATAGGGTCCGCCAGATAACTTTTTTTTTAAAACAGGGCGCAAACCATCGAGTGTAGCTTCGGCTGTGTGGCACGTAGCGCCGTCCTGTTGAAACCAAATGTTGCCAATATCCTCCTCTTCAATTTTTGTGAACAAAAATTCGTTCAACATGGCCCGATAACTGTAACGGCCACTCCTTGCTCATTTTCGAAGAAAAATGGCCCAATTATGCCTCTGGACCAAAATCCACACCAAAAAGTGACTCCTTTTGGGTGCGTCGGCTTTTCAATGTATGCGTGCGGTTTTTCTGTGCACCAAATGCGACAATTTTGCAAAATGAGCTTCATCTGAAAAGATGATTTTTTTGGCTGTAAGTCGATCGCAGGCAATATTTCCCAGCGTTGTTCAAGCGTATACACAAACATATTCGTTCAGCGGAAGGATAAAACTAATTATCTGCCAAATCAGCAGGGTTGCCAGAGACAGACAGATTAAATGTGCTAGATTGCCAAAAACAAAGTGCTAAAATGTTCTACGGTTCAAAAAAATAGTGCTAGTTTTTGTAACATTGCTTTTTTATTAATATAGTTAAAAAAATTACATTTCAGACATATGTATATTTTTAACAAATTTTTATCATTTGTATAAGGTACTGATATTAAATTTTTTTAATATAAAAACTTTTAGTCAAAAAACTTTGATATATTCTAATTAAAGAAAAACCATGTTATTTGCATCTTCTTCACAGACTAACTCATTTTGGTATATTTCAGATGAACCGATTTTTTTACAATATCCTCCTGATAGGGTAAGTGCTCCTAAGGTCGGCATGTACCAGTAGTCGGCATTTTTGTTATTTAAACTTAAATAAATAAGAAAAATAGTAAGTATGTATTAAAATAAGAGCAAATTAGCTTCATAAATAGTCTCAACTCAATATATGTAAATTGAGCTTAGATGAGTAATTTTGGCGCTATTTTGCCTTTATTGAGTGACTCTTTCAAAAGGTGCGATAGTGATAATTTTTACTGAAAAATTAGTGGCGGAGCCAACTTTGTAAAGCTGTAATTACGTTAAATCAAGCAAATTTTTATCGGAAAAGATTTATAAAGTTAGAAAAATATTGAATTAATGCTATAAATGTAAAAAAAATTAAAAAATATTTATTTTCTCTTATGTTAATCGATGCCGACATTAGGAACGAAAAATTCTACATTTTTCAGTGGTCGGCAGGGGGCACCGACTACTGGAAAAACAGAATTTTTTTAAATTTAACTCAAATTTTAGAAAATTGTTCACCAATCACTTACATGCCATTGGATATACAAAAAAATTAGTTTAAAACAAGTTTACCCAGTAGTCGGCGTAGGTTTTAATGCGTTTTTTATGACCTGCCGAGGACAGGACCATTATTTTCCTAAAGTCGGCAGTGGTTTTAATTACTAGTTTTGTTTAGCTATAATTCCCAAAATATGACAAGATGAGAAGAAATAGAAACTTTTTGGAATTGCAGATATTTTTTCAATTAAAATGTGACCACCAAAGGAAAAAGGTCCTTTCATAAATCCTCAGTGTAGTCACTACAAAACGCACTAAGTGAAATAAGGGAAGGTGAGACATCCATATTAGGTTCTGGTGTAAAATATGGTGTTCCACAATAGATGACAGAATCCATGGTAGCGTTCTGGAAGGTTCTAGAAGAATGTTTCACCAGCAATATTAACAAACGCTGAAGAGGATCGTCTGGAAAAGTGGTGCCACGACTTGCCAAAATGTGATTTTCCACTTGAAATTTATGATTTGCTCAACACAATTCAAGCAAGACAAATGAGTCATATCATTTAGCAATGATCGTTCAGGGAGGAAGTGGCTCTCCAGTTGTTTGAAATACCTTCCTAACTTATTCTTTTAAACGTTGAAGGAATAGGTAAAGGGCGAGTAATAATAACGGAAGAATGTACTATGAAATGGTTTGCCGAATTTAAAAGCTTCTTAAGCGAACAAAATGTCCTTGACATTTTGTACGGAGAAGAAACAAGTTTTTACGTGTCTTCCAAAACTAGACGAGAGCTAGCTGCTTAGGGATATCGCGATGTACATATTATACATATTCAATGAAAAGGAAACAGTGACGTATTACTAGTTTTTTCGGCAAGCGGTAGTCTTTCCTTTTGTATAAGTCCCTAAAGAAATTATGTGCAGCCAAACATTTATGAGTACGTTGCGAATTGCGTCCATAACTGGGTTAAAGAATACAATGTTCATCGGCCGACTCTACTGTTTGTGGATGAAAACAAGTACCATATGACTTCAGAACTAAGCTATTTTTGCGAGAACAAACAAATTCTTTTGTATTCAACTCTCCGATTTAAGCGTTTTTAAAGTTTTATAAACTGAATGGAAAAAAACCGTAAGAAATCGACAAACTAAGCCAGAAAATAGCAATAACTCCTATTGACTTTTTTCCCCTTCTGCATGTGGTTCTTTCCGACGTTAATATGGAAGATATAATCAAGAACGGCATGCAAACGTAGGTATAAAAGTTAACTAATGTACAAATAAAAAACTTAGTTTTTAAATTAGTTTTTAAGTTTCTACCTCTAAGGATGGGACTTATATACAAAAAATGAGTTCCAAAGATCTTAATTAAATTTTTTACTTTTTATTAAATGTGAACTTAAAATTTGTACCCGCATGATCTCATTAAACATGTATAAATGTAAAAATTTCAATTTTAAATAAATAAGAGTATGAATTCCTTCTCGATTTATTATTTTCTTCACTAAAATATGATATGCCGACAATAGGACCGTTACATGCCGAAAATAGGAACATTGGTGCCGACTATAGGCAAAAGTGCTCTTTTTTACAAGATCAGTAAAACTTTAAATTTTAATAACAAAATACATAAACTTAACTTCAATAATCTAAAACAATACAAATTAATGAAGTATAATAACTAGCCATCAATACAATAGCAAATTCACATACGCAAGGAAGATACATAACTTAAAAAAATTCTTAAACTGCCGACTACTGGTGCACTTACCCTATATGTATCTAAGGCAGGGACATAACTTTTATGCCCAATATTTATTTATAAAAATCTTCAAAGAATTATTCAAGGCATTTTAA
The DNA here is from genome assembly GCA_956483585.1 of Gymnocheta viridis. Lineage (NCBI taxonomy): Eukaryota > Metazoa > Arthropoda > Insecta > Diptera > Tachinidae > Gymnocheta > Gymnocheta viridis. Next base: position 54,658,691 of record OY101440.1, on the reverse strand, counting down.
AATAAAAATCTCTTTATAACAGTTAAAATTTAGGAATATTTTGTTGGTCTTCTTATAACTAATGTAAAAGATTTGAATTTATTTGGGTCCAATTAATATATATATATAACCCCTTTATTTTTTCTCTCTTCTCATAACCATTACATTTTTATTGGTCATCTACTATATCAACACATACTTAGTGTGTGCAAACTCTTAAAAGTCCTAATTAAATAATGACCGAGAAAAATTGGTAAGAGAAGACCAACATAAATAAAAATTTTTCATAACAATTATGAGAGGACTAAAAGATTTTTAGCTTTTTCTAATTGTTATTTCAGGACCAAACTTTTTCCAGCTATTTCTTCTTTGACCAACTGAATATTTAAAAAATAACAACAGTTATCTCTGGTCTAAAGTATAGCTGCATACGTTGTCTAATTTCACACCCTCCGTTAGTCGTATAGCCGGTAATAACAATTCTTTGTTTTATTTTTCGAATATTAAAAAGATGTAAAAAACCTACGACAAAGTTGTAGAAAAGGTAGCATATATATTTGTACTTTTTTATACAGTGAGGGAATTATACTTAACTTGATATTATGTATGTATAAGTATTATTTTTTTAATAATTCTGCGATCTAAAAAGAGATAAAAATGCTAAATAATTATATAAATATGCTAAACTAGCATTTAGCATTTTTTAAAACTCTTAGTGCTAACTCAGAAAAAATAATGCTAGATCTAGCACTAAAAGTGCTAAAATGGCAAGCCTGCAAATCAGACATGAGCTAAGTGTTACCATTCACGAAATAAGCATTAGTTGAAAAAAAAACGGTAGATGGCGGACCCTATATATTCAAATACTAAAACAAAATACATTCAGTATAGATTGTCTTTAAGGAAAAGGCAGAGGATTGATAATTGTAAATATCATTTATCAGTAGTCGTACAAACCTCTTACTAAATTACCTAAAACATCATAAAAATAAAAAAATATTTTAAATTTTATTCTATTTTTTAATATTTTATTAGTTTAATATTATTTCTTTGATTATCTATGATAAATATTTCTAATATTTATCACATTTACTTTCCTCATGTTAAACATAGTACATCTACATATTTTCTCACTATCCTGATAGTCATCAAAATAACACAGACAACACCCGAAATGTCGCCGATCCGCATTTTCTTCTATCATTGATAGGAAGAATAGCACCGCTTCCCTATGCTCGTACATTAAGGAGTCTTTAAAGTCTTCTAGGAAATTCACTATCATAATCCTTGATGATGACATTGATAATAGTAATCCCTGTTATTCATAAAGAAATTATTTATGTATACTATTAATTAGTCTAAAATCAAAAATTGCGAGAAAAAAATTTAGAGATTTACTTAAAAAGTTAAGTTCAGTTAAATACGCCTCAAAGGTATATACAATATCACTTCGAGTGAACCTTGAGAATATGCCCTTATTTATTGAAATATCACCAATTTTATCTAATTATGTGACATCAAACACTGCAAGGTTTACACCAATCAATCAAAAACTCAACTAGTTGGCAAAAAAAGCAATAGTACTTAAGTATTAATCAAACCAAAAAAGTTTGTCTTAAGTAAATCCAAAAAAATAGCAGGAAATGGTACATGAGATAAAACCAACGTGTAACAATGGGTTAATATAATGTTAATTAGTGATGGTAAAATTTGAATATTGATAGTGGTGAAATTGTGTTTGCTGTAAAAACGACTAATAATACCTTCCACAATACAAATAACGCTCGTATGCTTTTTCTAGACATTATTTGTATAAATACAAATTTGAAATCACATTCAACCAAGCCATCTAGACAGTGGCGAATACATAGAAACACACATGAACACTGATGATGGGAGTGTAGCGGCTCCCGAAATAGTACGTTGTTTCTGTTCTGCACTGTAAGTTGAAATTAATTGATGTTAAAATTGCCCATTGTTCCTTTGGAATACTGTCTCATGTCCAATTCTTTCTGAGTAAAAATGTTACGAACTTTAGCCAAAATAATAATCACTTTGGATTAAAACCTACTATAACAACCAATTTTTTCAAAAAATAATCACTTTAAAGCTTTAGTCTAGACGATATGTTGAATCAGCATATGTATGCTTACTGTCATATGCTTTAAATTAACAGCAAATGCCTCTACCAGCATATTCAATATGTTAGGCGTCTACACGATATGCTGAAAGTAAAAAATTTTTAAGGGTCAACATATGCCAGCAAATGATATGTCGACATGTGAGTTACCATACAATTTGAGTGTCTACTCGATATGCTGAATTTCGTATGATGATATGTTTGTTGGGTCGTGTGAGCATATGTTTAAAAATGTCAAATAGATGCATTTCTTTATATGCTTATGCCTGTAAATAAAACGAGGAGTTATTATTGTAAGGAATAGTAATACTGATAATATATATGTACATATATGTATAACAACTCACCAACTACAAATATTTTCCAGCAAATAAACTTAAATTTTCACCATATTTTTTTTAATAATGTATGTCCAAACGAAGTTTGAACAAATCTTTACTAAACTTAAAATCATAATAATTATAATTTTTTTTTGTGTTTAAAATTTGAATTTCTTCACTTACCGAACAAATTTGAATTATATATGTATATAAAATAATAAGAAACAAATATGAAAAATAGAATAAGCGCTAGAATAGAAAAGCATAAAAAATGAATTGTAACACTACTTATTTAGTAACCTCCACTTAATTTCCAATCGCTAGTTAACTTCGGGTTTCCATAATAAAACAAAACCGTCTTAAGCTACTATACATAAAACCTCACTTGTTTGGTAGATCTCAAGCCCAAAGGTTGCCTTAATTAACTATAGTTAAATACCCAATATTTATTTAAATAATATGCTCTAACCACTACCACTTAAATTTAAATATTACCTGAATTGTACCTACTTACTATTAAAGAATAACCCGAATACAGTTGGCATTATTATACTACAGTCAGTGCATTTTGTTATTAAGGTCTCGTGCAACAACTCTCATGTTGTAAGTATATGGTAAGAGCTCTAATACACGTTACCCATCAAGAAAGAAATTAACCCCCTATTTTCTTTCCCCCTTCCCCACGTTATTATATGTAAATCGCCCACATACACGTGGCGATAATAACGTAATCTCAACTATTGAATAATAGAAGAGATTTTTCTTATTAATTGGACAGTTGAAATCATCAGTAGTTCAAATTAATACAATGTAATATTTTTGATGTTTAAACAAAATGTCTACCGCTTTTTTAATCAGTGTTGTCATAGGTGTTAAATTTCGTAAATTGACAAATTTAACTGAAAATATTCCAAATCAGGCAACACTGATAAATGATATATCAATATTGTATGCTATCAAATTTGCCGTATGCTGAAAAGCTTGCATATCCTTTTTGGAAATTTGTTTAAAAAAATAAAAATATGGTATCTACACGATGTGTTGGCACTGGTAACAAATTTTTCACCATAAATATGCTGATTCAACATATCGTCTGGACTAAGCTTAAAATGAATGAATTACTGAAATAGAAGTAGAAAATTAAACTACAAATGCATATAACAATGAAAATATGTTTACTAGAGTGTTTAGACCTAGGATAAACAAAAACAAACAAAAATATAAATAACTTTACATAATACATATTATATATGTATGTATATGTGACGCGCAAAATAGAAAGGGACCTAAGGGTAAAAACCGGTCAGGAGAGCCATTTTAAAGATTAAAATACGTGTATCTTTGGTGTACCATCAATTTCATAAAACGAGTATATCTCTGGGAAGGAACACTTTTGGGGCAGGGGATCGGTCTCATTCGTTGCTCAGATGTTGTCCACATCAAAAAAAAAGTGAAAATTGATTTTTTTACCCTTAGGTCCCTTTCTCTATGCGCGTCACACATGTAAACATCATAAAAAATAAAATCAGTAAATAAAAAAAAGAAAACTTAATATTTTAAGTAATTTTTTAAAATTAATTTCATAAATGATAAAATGTACTAGATAAATTCATATATATTTTTTATATAACAATTAAATGTAATACAGAAATTCTTCTTGTATAAATAACTAGTATTTATAATATTACAAAATATATTGGCCCATACTCATAGTCAAACACTAAAGTCGATTATTTTTAAAAATTACTTAAAATTAAAAACCTGTTGTTAAATATTTTTCCACTGTAGACAAAAAGTGTGTATGTTTTAAGTTGAACCAGTTCTAAATGGGTGCCACCTCAAATGTAGAAAATGTTTGCATACAATGTCTAAAAATATATAACAAAGTGGCATCTCTCATCAGCTGACAGTATGTTGTAATAAAATATTAAAAGAAGTGGCAAAATTTAATATGTAATTTTATTTAATTATTTAAAAATCTAAAAGAAAATCGTTTACAATAGCAAAAAATGTTTTATAATGGCAAATGCAGAAAAAGTAAGTTGTACATCATAAATACATGTATGTGATATTGTTTTGGCGATAATCGACTTAAAAATTGTTCACAGGAACAAAAAAAGCATAGAGAAAGGGAATCCAATTGGAGTACTGCCGAGAAAGAGCTCTTGCGAGAGTGCATAAATATGCACTTGGATGTCGTCGAGCACAAGGGCAACGACACATCAATGATCCTGAAAAAGAATTCATGGACAAAAATAAGGGCTGATATGATTTCCGCTGGCTATGACCGTGAAATTGCCAAACTTATGTAAGTCGCAATGGGTCCGGATGAAAGTTAGCGCTAGAAAAGCTGTAGCTAACTTAAAGCGGTCGTCTGTCGCAAAAGGTAATTGTGTTTCAATTCCTAAAATAAGTGACGAGGACAATCTGGTCCAAAACATGATTTGAAGAAGACGAAATTTTAATCGACAGCAACTGTGTTGATATTTTTAAATGCGTTGAGAGCCCTATAGCTGCTGAATACTTAGACTGTACGTTAGAAAATAGCCAAAACAGCGATCAAGACTTTTCGATCGACTTAATTAAATCGCCTACAACTCCTAAACAATGTTTCGTTGGATCGGTGATAAAAAATAAAAAGGATTCTACGCCTACTACCGATTCTCTCAAAAGTCTGGACAATATAAGAAAAACTAAAAAAGATTCTTCGTCTTCCAAAATTCAACGGCTTAGAAACCTTCCCAAAATACCTTCAAAAAACAGCGTTATTTTGGAACGGCAGCGTCAAATCGCAAATGACTCCTTGCATTCCGAAGAGCTTAACAAACTCCAACAAAAGCAAGTGATCGCTGAAACGGAACACTTGAAACGGATGCACAAAATGAAAGAGTACCACGAAAAGGAATTACACTCGCTAAAAGTACATCACCTTCAGAGACAAATGGGTCATTCTTAAAAAACATGACCAATTGGTGTCCCCAGACTTTACTATTTTATATTTTGTTTTTCCAAAAAGAAAATAGAAAAATATCTGCATTTTTATAAATTATTATCGATTCTACGTAACTATATTATAAAAAAAAATAATTAATTATCTGAAAATAACTTAAAAAATATTTTTAATGTCAAAGGTTTAGCAAAAACCTGTGTCCCGAGCCAATTTATAAAAATTTAATAGTTATTTTCAGTTAAAATAAAATTGAAAAAAAATAATATTTACAATTTTTGTTATTCAGTTTGTATATAAAGGGTGTTTTTTTAAGCCCGATAGAACTTGAAATTGTAAAAAATAACACAAAAAATTAAATTGTAATCAAAATTTTTTTTTATTCGAAAGATCAATACGTGACATTAACATTTGAAAATGATTTCGGGCATATGGGCACCGCGGCTGTTCTTGATGAAGCGCATCCTGGACGTCCAATTTTGGGCCACTTTTTCGAGCACTGCTGGCCGTATGTCACGAATAACACGAATAATGCTGGCCTCCAAGGCGTCAATTGTTGCTGGTTTATCAGCATAAACCAGTGACTTCACGTAGCCCCACAGGAAATAATCGAGAGGTGTCAAATCGCACGACCTTGGAGGCCAATTGACAGGTCCATTTCTCGAAATCAACTTATCGCCAAATTTTGATTTCAATAAGTCGATGGTTGCGTTGCGTATGGCACGTAGCGCCATCCTGTTGAAACCACATCTCCTCCGGATCAATGTCATTCATATTTTCAAAAAAAAAAAAACTTTGATCATGGTGCGGTAACGATCTCCATTGACCGTAACGCGAGCTCCGGCCTCATTTTTGAAGAAATAAGGTCCGATGATGCCACCAGCGTCCACCGCACCAAACGGTGCATTTTTCTGCATGTAATGGAGTCTGTAGGATCTCTTATGGATTGGTCTCACTCCATATGCGGCAATTTTGCTTATTAACAAACCCGTTAGCCAAAAACGCGCCTCATCGCTGAACACAATTTTGCGATAAAACAACAAACAAAATCGACGACTGATTTTCAAAGTAAATTTGGATAATTTCGTAGCGTTGTTCAAGCGTGAGTCTATTCATGATGATTTGTCAGAGTATACTGAAACAAATAAAAAAAAATGTTTCATCAAAATTTAATTTTTTGTGTTACTTTTTATAATTTAAAGTTCTATCTAGCTTAAAAAAACACCCTATATTAATACCATATATAGAAAAGAATAACGAAAAATAATTTTTTTGTATAATTTTTTTGAAGAAAATTCTTGTCCCCAGGTTTTGGTCCCCTCTGTTACGTCCACTCATTTTATTGAAAAATTTTTGTTAAACGTTATGACGCGTATATTTCTCTTATGCTTTTCCATCATAACTTAGCTAAAATCAACAAAATGTGTTTTGAACTGTTCAGTCTTGTTTAGTGCGTGGTTGAGTAAGCAACATAATTGTAGGCCGGGTACGTACCCTGTGTCAGTGTCAACTCTGTAACTGTTGAAAAACGGTGAGTAAAGTGATTTTTTTATTTATTTTATAGTTTTTTTATAAATATTTTATGTACACTAATTAAGTGGACAAATAAATTCTACAAAATTCTAATAAAAAGCTAAAATATCGTATTTTTGAGTTAATTTGTCCCCTCTGTTACCGGTCCTCTCTGTGACTTATTAAAACGTAACAGAAGGGACTCAAAAGCAACAGAGTGTACAATTATGCTTAAATTCGCTATTTGTTTTTCAGAAAATGGGCAAGAATAAACCATTATCTGCAGCGGAAAAACAACGCCGATATAGGGAAAAAAGGAAGCTTAATAAGGAGAAAGTTGAAGAAAATAAGAAGAAAGATTTGGAAAGGTATCATAATAAAAAAAGACTTATAAGTGATATGAAATTTAGAGAGGCTAGGTTAGCAAGAAGAAAATGGCGCACAAATAAAAAAAACTATCGTGAACGTGTAAAAAAATTGAAAGCCGTGTCCGATATTACACCACCATCGTCGCCTTCTACAGAGCAGGTTCTAAATGTCGTCTGTGGCCGTAAAAAAATGCGTATGGAAAAAGCAAAAGTACATAGGAAGAATATCAAATTGCAAGTCGAAGTTAATAAGTTAAACAAAAAAGTTGAGAAATTGAAGAAGCAGAGACAGCAATCCAAAAAAGTTAATATTATCAGTTCAGCGTTAAGCCCACTTTCAAAAACCAACGAGTTAATAAACACATATTTGCCAAATGTACGATGTGCTGGAGTTGAAACTGTTAAAAAAAATTTTACTGAAATACGCCACACTAACTGAAGGGTTAAAAAATAGGTATGCGGAATTGCGAACAAAGAACCAAAAAGAAGGATTTAAATCAATTTTGAGCAATAAACTTATTCGGAAATACAAGCTAAAAATGCAATTTCATCGCGATGTGTTCAATTTAACAAGAGTACGTAAGAGTTTTTCAAAAACAAAACCAAACCCTGATATCTTAAGTCTGCAAAGTTTTTACGAAAGAGATGACATAAGTCGTGCTACTGCTGGCAAGAAAGAAACTAGAACTAAATTAAAACAGAAATTACAAAAACGATATCTTCTTGATACCTTACAAAATATCTACAAAAAGTATAAGTCTGAAGGAGGTCGGTATTCTTATTCATATTTTGCTGCTCATCGTCCATTTTATGTGGTTTCACCAACAGTTGCATCAAGAGATACATGTGCATGCAAACTCCATACAAACTTTGAATTCAAATTGTCCGCTTTGAAACAAAGTAATGCAATTCATGTCAGCAATTTAAATGAATTATTAAAGTCTGTAGTTTGCGATATGAACAGCAAAAGATGCATGTACAATGAATGCACCTCATGCAAAAATAAAACTTGCACTTTAAGTATTCAAAATAAATCTGAAGTAGCCTGGAAAGAATGGATTCGAAAAGAAGAGCGGTTCGAAAAAAATGAAAAAGTAACTGTTGCTATTAAAATGATACGAGAAGAGCATACCACAACAACATCGCTATTAGCAGAGAAATTTAGTTCTCAATTACAAGTTTTTAAAAAACATATATTTAACATTCGCACTCAACATAAAGCATATCGGAGCTGTATCGATCAATTAAAAACCAATGAGGCTGTATTACACGTCGACTTCAGTGAGAACTATAGTTGTAAAATGGGTAAGGAAATCCAAAGCCATCATTTTGGATCTTCGCGTAACCAGATCACACTACATACAGGGGTATTATATTTCTCAGGTAAGGTGAACTTAACCCATTCTTTTTGTACACCTATCAACCGTATATTATATTTTTCAGGTGAAAATAATCCTTTTTATTTTTGTACTATATCGGCCTGTAACGAACACAGCCCCAGCGCAATATGGGCTCATTTGCAGCCAATATTTGATTTGATAAGAAATTCAAAAGGATGTTAACACAATTCATATTTTCTCAGACGGGCCCTGCACTCAGTATAGAAAAAACAAAATTTTTACCTTTTCGGAACAAAACTTTTCGAAAATGGATTTCAGCTAGCAACGTGGAATTTTTTTGAAGCAGCTCATGGTAAAGGAGCAGCCGATGGGATTGCTAAAAAGAGTTGCTGATAGAATGGTCGCACACGGAGCAGACATCATGAACAGCCAGCAGTTTTTTGAACAGGTACAAAAAGAAACAACAATAAAATTATTTCTAATTGATAAAGCGGCAATTGATTGCATCAGGAAGACACTTCCGTCCAATATACCATAACTGAAAGGTACCATGCGTCTCCACCAACGTATGACTAAAATTCAGGGTACTGTTTTATATCGTGATGTTAGTTGCTTTTGTAGTAACATTCCAAGAGGATTTTGTAGCTGTTTTGAAAGCAAAGTATGTATATAAAACTAATTTAATCAGAATAGAAGAAGAAAAAACTACTCAAAAAAAATTTATTTATAAAGAAGTCTATACTCCGTCGTCGTCAGAAGATGAAAGTGAAAAAGAAAATACGGATATTGAAAATAAGAATGGAATTATGAATGGGACATTTTTACTACTTTAAGTTTTAGGAAAAAGTATAACTTATAGATACGTTTGTATAGCACAAACGTGTGTTGATGAAGATGGTTATATCAAGGTAATTTTTCTACGTTCGAATGACAGCACAAGTGCAAACTTCAGGATTGAAGAAAATGACATTTCGTATATATCCAAAATAAGCAGTAATTAAAATCCTGAAAAATGCGAACATAAAATTAAAAGGTGGTCGAATTTACTACAATTTCAATCATCCAATAGATATATTAGAAGCACAAAATTAATAATCTACTTTGTAAAAAAAGTGATGGTAATAGCGGATAATTAAATAGTACAGTGTCTCAGTAACAGTGTCTCCTCTGTTACGTTAAGTATTCTCTGTTACCATCTACTTTTCTTTAATTAAGAAATAAGGCTAAGTCATTAGATTTATTATATGAGTGTAATTTAATAAGGTACACTGGCCTAAAGTCATTAAAAATAATTAACCAGTATTAAACTATTTAATATTTTATTTATCATTAACTTAGTTCACCAAAATGAAATTTGATTTAATATGGGTGACATTATGTGTTATTTTTTGTTATTTTTATATTACTTTTTAAATTTTTTATAAAATAAATTAAAATGAATTATCTTTCCTGGGGAAAAACAATAAAAAGAATTTAATTTTCAATTGTTGATGTTTTTTTATTTGGTATTTAATTTAGGTAACAGAGTGGACGAAAGTTCATTGGTCTCTTCATGTTTTTATCTGTAAAAACTCCAAAAATAAAAAAAATTACTGCTGGTTATGGATTCCTATTGTTGATACCATCCGTAACCACATAGGCCAATTATAAACATATTTGGCCAACTTAATTTTTAAAAATTATAAAATTCAGAATGGTCATATTTTTTAAGAACGACCCAAATAGAGTATAATGAAGAATTGCAAGCCTTAAAAGTAGGTCTTCTCCGTGAAAAAGCTGCAAGTAAATGTAATGGTGAATTTTTTTAACTCGGAAATTCCATTACATAGTTAACTAAAGTTCCTACTAGATTCCTGCACTAATATTTTGACAACAGTAATGTTGCAAAGAACATATACTAAAGACTTCAGTAGGAAAATCATTAGTTTAAGCTTTATAATATGTATAAGCTTTCCTTGTGTCCTACGAGTTCAATAAAAATTATTTTTAATCATACTCTACAGTATATGTTCTCCGCAAGATTATTGTTACAAAAGTATTAGAAAAAACAAAACGTGTTCAAAAATTTAAGTTTTTAACTTTGAATTCGACCTTATTCACATCAAATTTCAAGTTTTGGTTTTAAAAATCAAGCAGAGTTTTTTAATTTCAAACCGACTCCTTTTAAAGTCAAATGCAGGCCTATTCTAATTCGCTTTAAAAAACTCGAAACTGATTTAAAAAAATGAATTTGAAATAAAAAACAGAATCTGATTTATAAAAAACGCCCGAATTTGTAGTTGAAAACATACACATCGTCATAAAATGCAAAAGGGCCCAACATCATTTTTAAAAAATGTTCAAGAGAAATGTTTTCTGGATTTTTTAATTTATATTGGTTGTTTTTTACAGTTAACCAATTATATAAATGTGTACACAAGTTGTTAATAATTAAATAATATACTAATGAAAATGAAATTTTTATTTTTTCACAATAAATTGAAGTGGCGAAACAGCTGATTTTCGGTGTTGCTAAATTATTTAAAAAGAACTTCAGCTAGTTTTAAATTTAAAACACGCTTTTTAGTTTAAACTATTTTTTTGTTTATCTATAGTTGATAAAATTTTTAGTTTTCAGAAAAGTAAACTTTAGAAATCTTAAAGTATACTTTGTTATTGACTATGAGTATGGCCCATTGAAATTTACACACTCGTTTCACTGGGGGAGTGTTATGCATATTTACAATGTAAATTTTACATTATACTCATTAGCATTTAAGCTAAGTTTAGACGATATGTGGATTCAGCAAACATATGATTAAAATTAGCAGCAAATTACTATGTCTGTATATTTCATATGTTAGATTTTTACACGATATGTTGAAAGTAGCAAATATTTTGATGTCAGCAAATAAAATGTGAACATAAAGCTAAGTTTAGACGACATGTTTAACAAGCATATGTTTGCTTACACTCATATGCTTGAAAATAATAAAAAATTCCTCTATCAGGATATTCAATATGTTTGGCGTTTACATGATATGTTGAAAGTAGCAAAGTTTTTGATATCGGCATATGTAAGCAAATGAAATGTCAACATAAGATTTTTGTGTTTATACGATATGTTGCATTTTATGTGGTGCTAAATATGCTGAGTCGTATAAACATTTGTTTGCGAAATTAGTAAGTTTGACAACACTTTTTAATTATTATTCAAATTATTTACTTATATGTATAATTTTTTCAATAAAATTAATTAATATAAATAATAAATAAATAAAAATAAACATAAATAATATCGTCGGAAGATATATCACTAGCTATTGCAAAACTTACCAAGTACAAAATCGAGATAAATTGAGAAAGAAACACATTCACGACAGCAGGCTACACGGGTACATGGCTGCAAATGTCGCTGGCTTTTTAAAAAATTTGCAACTTTTTGGGGGATTTTACGTTTTTTGCATTTTTTTATTTTTTATTGTTTAATCGACTTTTAAATGATATTAAACATCCGGCAACACTGCCTTGATATGTTAACAACGTGTATTTTTGCTCGCGGATAAGAAATACATTTTTTCGTTAAATAAAATAAATAATATTTCTTGACTATGAATGGCCAAAAAAAGAGGCAGTTTTGAGGTAATTGTCACAAGTATAAGATGCCCAAAATAAATGACGGGCCGAACACAAGCAACAGGTTTCATCTGCTGTCCGAAGACGAAGAACTAGTTAAAAAGGAGAAAATCCCACCGATAATTTTGGATTCAAACGTGAGTTTTTCGAAAGTGCTAGGATTAATCGGGGAGAAATTTTTGTTCAAAAGAATGTCGATTGGAACGAAAATAAATTCAAACACCATGGCGTTATATGAGGAGGCGCTAAAATTGCTAAGAAGTAATAACATGAACTTTTACACACACGAGGTAAGAGATAGCAAGTTTTTAAGATGTTGATATTTGGTCTTCCCCGGCAGACGACTTCAGTTATAATTGAAGAATTTAAAAATACACAAAACATTACTCCTGTAAGTGTAAAAGAAATTATTACCAAAAAATCAAACGAAGATGACACGCTGTATCTGATCGAATTTGACAGGCAACACGTTTCAAAGCGTAAAATTTTAAAAATCAGATATTTCTGTTACATTGCTGTTTACTGGAGAAAACCTTTTAAGAGCAATAAAGGTCCTACACAATGTACCAAGTGTTCAATGTACGGTCATGGAGCCAAAAACTGCAACAGAGTCAAGATATGTACATCTTGTGCGGGTAACCACGATTACGCTGATTGTTCACTAAACAAAAGCTCACCTGATTTCAGTATAGTGTACAAATGTCATAACTGTACAAATAAAAATTAGAGAAATGTAAACGGCAGATGAATCTAAATGACCGTGTCGTAAAGATTATTTAGAGATTCGACAAAGATTAACCGCAAAAACTAGAATGCCTAGTATGAGATCTAACAGTAGTTATGTAATAGATGAGAGTGACTTCCCGTAACTATCGAGCCAAGCACACCACGGTATTGTTCAAGACTCCCGGTTTCACGGGAAAAATATGTTTTCTAAAAGCAAAACACGGGACAACAACGACGAGTTATCCAATGATAAACTATTGGAAGTATTTTTTAATACAGTAGATGCATTGGAAAAATGTCAAACAAAGTTTGACAAATTTGGAGTTTTAGGTATGATGCTTAAACATGCCATATAAAACAATTGTTGTACACAATGTTCATGTTATGCACTGGAACGCTCAAGGCATAAAAACTGAGTCAGCAGCTCGTGCAAGTTCTTCACTACAAAAAAGCTGATATACTTTTGCTCAATGAGACGTTTTTAAAACCACATCACAAACTTCAATTAGGAAGCTACAAAATTTATCGTGAAGACCGGCTAACGCATGGCGGAGGAGTACTCAATGCGGTAAAAACTAACATAGTTCATAAGTTATTACCTAAAATTAACACAAAAAGCATTGAAAATATTTCTATATAGGTTGCTATAAATAGACGTCCTGTAGTTTTCACTACTGCATACAATCCAAGTTATACTCCGGACTTTAAGGCGCACTCAGACTTACGCACAAACTTCTCTTGTGACTTTTTCGTTTTTGGTGATTTTAATGCACATCACACACATTGGAACTGTGTATCTAATAACAAAGCCGATAATGAGCTTTACATACATTGTTTGCTTGCAAACTATTACATTTACTTTCCATTTACCCGATTCGGTCAAAACTTAGCCCAGATCCAGCCCTCAACAGTAGACATTTTACTATGTAATTCCAATAGCCCTTTTTCAAACTTGGAGACACACCCAAATATTTGACAGTCAGATTATGTTTCTATTTCCTGTTCCATTTATGGACAGTTTCAAAATAAATTAAATACAGTAATCGTGCAGACTGGCCAGCAATTACAGTTTGGGTCGAAAGTGTAATTAGACGCCAAAACATTGACCAAACAGAGTGTACTCCTAGTAACGTAGATTTATTGCTAAATAAATTCATTTCAATTGTTAATGCTTTTTTTACAAGATTCCCGTTGGGAGGAAAAACTCGTTGCAGAGAGAAATCTCAAGTACATCTAAGATGCTTATTGCTCAAAGAAATAATTTCAAACGTAAATTTCCGATTTAGAGAGCCCACTTAAACGGTATCTTAAGGCAGTTAAGTAATCTAATTGAATTCCACATTAACAAGGATAAAAACGAGTCGTGGTTGAGATTTATTTCGAAACTTCCCTCGGGATCCAAAAAATTCTGGAAATTAAGAAAAGCTTTAAAGGGATAGAATTCGTTTTGCTCAGGGGGCTAATTCCGGGACTCGTGATCGAAATAAATTCGTATCGAAATTAATTTCGATCGTGCGAGTTTTTCTGATGATGGCACTCATTACCTTGCGAATCGATTTTTTAATAAAGTGTTGTAAAAGATAAAAAAAGCCTTAACCAACACTACAAATATGTAAACAAAAAACATATGCTTACAAAGAAAATTAAATAATTTATCAAAAGAATTGCGAATTTGTTTTATAATTTTGAAAGTTTTTCCTTTTTTAATCGCGGTCATGGACGTAAATTTATTTTTTTATTCTTCGTCGTCAGAGTCTGAGAAGAGTGAGTGTGATATAAATGCAATTAGAAGGAAAATCCGAGTAACAAGTGATCCATTGGGCTTGCCAAACAATGAGTAAGTATACATCCCCTTGATTTGTAAAAATTACGTTTTAGAGTTTCCAAGGAAGCTTTTAACTATATTCTTGAGGAGTTAGAATTTGCTGGACATTTGACAACTGGCGTACCACCAAAAATACAATTGGCCACCACTTTATTGCTTTTGGCTTCCGGAGGCTTTCAAAATACTGTCGGCAACGATTTTATTATTGGTATAAGTCAAAGCGCACTTTCGAAAATAGTTTCAAGAGTTCTGGATTAAATGGAAATGAAACTGTGTCCAAAATTTATAAATTTCAGTACCGATAGTTGGGAGGAAACAAAAGAATTTTTTATGAAGAAGTACAAGCTTCCAGCAGGTAAGTGTCATGTACAACTAATGTACTACATACATATACACACCTATGATAATGACTAACTACTTCTTTTTTTTAGTCATTGGCTGCGTAGATGGAACTCATTTTGGCTTACAAAAACCACCAAATGAGCATATGTTTTTCAATAGGAAAGGTTTCATAGCCTTAATTCGATGGTTGTAAGTATATTTAATAATAACTATCGTAAATAAACCAATAATGATTTATTTGCAGATATGTGATCACAAGTATGTAATTTTAGCAATAAATAGTAAATATGGTGGTGCAGCTCATGACTCTTTTGTCTGGAAGGAGTCTGACGAAAGAATTCTCTTAGAAGAAAAATACAAAACCAATTTGCGAAATTTTTGGCTTTTAAGTAAGTTTCCTTAATTAACAAACAGAAAATATAATTAATATAAATAATTTCACATTTCAAGGTGATTCTGGTTATCCGCTCGTAGCATGGCTAATTACACCTTACCGAAGTCCACAAGAATGCTCGAGGGAATCACAATTTAATGACACTCATGCAAAAGCCAGATGTACATATAGTTGAAAAAACCATAGGCATATTGAAAGCCAGATGGAAAATTTTGTGTCACGACAAAAGAAGCAGATACACTCCTCAAAAAAATGCAAAATATTCCAATGTTTGCAGCGCACTACATAATTTATGTATAAAATTTAAAGTGCCCAATTATGAGGATGTCCAGCAAACAAATATTGATGAAGCGGCCGTAAACTTTGACACTGAAACGGACACACAAATAACTAAAATGGGAAAGCAAATAAGAGATAATATTAAAAATTCTTTGTTTCCAAACTAAATGTTGTACTCTCAATTTATATAAGTTCCTATTTATAGAAAATAAAACAAAAAAATTAAAATAATAATTTAAAACTAATTCATTTATAATTATTGTAAATTTTATTTACGAACAAAAAACAGAAAGGTAAACTTCAATACGAAAAAAGCAAAAAACAATTCTTAATAAATTAATACTTAAAAGAAATATGCTAAACTCCAATGTCAGTAATTCATACTAATTTTTGTTTAGCTGCTCCAATTCTTTTGTTCGTATATTTAACTCTATCCTCTTAATGTCCATATTAATTTGGTAAAACTCCGTAGCCATTTCCATTTTCTTTTCTTTAATTTTTATTATTTTATCCAGTCTTAAAACTTCATTGTGGTAAGTTTCCGTTGCACATATATTTTTTTTTAACAAAATTGTTTTTGTTTCCCTCGTCTCTTTTTTTGAAGATGAGGAATCGCAGTACACTGCTACAGTCTTTTTTGGAGTATCATCTTGCTCAAATGTATCCATTAGCTTTTCGATTAAATCATCACTTTCTTCACATGAAACTGTGGTGTTGTCATCTATTTCTTTGTGTTGCTGATTTTGGGATCCGACTGTCCGGACCTCCTGTAAACCAGCAACAGCAACATCAAGGCCTGCTGCCTCCAAAATTTGTTCATCAGCAACACTTAGCGGTTTTTCGTCAAAAGGACCTCCTCCAGTTTTCTTGATTGAAGATTTATTGTAAGAAAGCTTTTTCTTAACCATTTGCTTTTGATCAGAATACACCTACCGAAAATTACAAAAGTCTTTATCTGCAGCATGTTAATGTGGAAAACAATCAATAATTTACCTTGCGCCAAGTTTTTACATCTTTTAGCGGTGGACCGGAGGCATTTAATTTATTAGTTAAAGTTTCCCAAAGCCTGTTAGCAGTAGCTATTCTTTGGCATGTATTTGGTAAACCGCCTTTGGCCAAATTGCTGTGCTCAGACATAAACTCAGCAAGAATTTGTTTTTGTCTGAAATTTATTTTTGTTATATTTGACCTAATAATTAATATTAATTACTTAATTTGCATAAAACTTATTAAAGATTTAACTTACATTTTCTTGTTGTTTGCGTGTACCGAAATAAATAAAATGTGGTTAATTTTAAAAAACTGTTGTGGCACTTGTAAAGCGTTCAAACAAGAATAATTATTTTTTACTTTTTAACAAAAACAATAAACCGTTAAGTTACTCGTTAGAGTTTGTGTAAAAACTCCTTTACAAAGGTGCAAAAAAGGGAGTAATACAAAAAAGTACGAAAATTTATACGAATAATTAATTAATATAACAATTAAAATCTTAAATAAACACTTGTTATCCAACGAACTATTTAAAAATAAAATTTCGACACCAACTTTGGTATCGAATAAAACTCGCACGGTTACATTCGATCGTACACTCGCTATCGAGTGCCATCATAAGTAATTTCGATACAACTTACTCGATAGCGAGAATCCCAAAAGTACAAAAAAATCGCAACTTCGATTAAATTTCGCACGATATCGACTGCGAGAATTAGCCCTCAGATCTCAATTGCAATGATGAAATGGTGCAGAAAAAGCTAATGCAATTGCAGAAGCTTTTAGTAGCTCACACACTATTCCTATCAATAAACAATCGCCTTTGGATACATGTGTATCAGATTTTGTTAATTGTCTCGATAATGATTCTCCTATTGGTAGTAATAATATTGAAGGTACAGATGCCACTGAGGTTAAGGCATTTTTTATGCTGTTAAAAAATAATAAAGCCCCGGGGTTAGATGGCATAAATAGTATTATCCTAAAAAATATGCCGGACTATTTTTATGAAATTCTAAGTAAAGTACTCAATTGTTGTTTAATTAATGGTCTATTTCCCCGTGCTTTCAAAAATCAAAAGTAATACCGATTCATAAAAAGGGAAAAGATCCCGAACTACCCACCAGCTATAGGCCGATAAGCATCTTATGTTTACTGGACAAGGTCTTTGAAAAAATTATTCATAAAAGATTAGTTGATTTTGCAGATCAAAATAATATTATTAACCACTTTAACAGTTTGGATTCCGTAAGGAACACTCTGGCGTACACCAAATAAAGCGAGTTGTAAATTATATCGAAGATAACAAAAGAAATCGCAAGAGTACTGGCGTTGTTTTTCTCGATAAAGAAAAAGCTTTTGATACCATCTGGCACAATGGGATGTCATACAAACACAAATCTATAGGTTTCCCATTGTATTTACAAAAAATTATAGAAAGTTTCCTAAAGAACCGTACATTTGTTGTGTGTGTTGACGGGGACTTCTCAACAGAAAAAACATTCGCAGCGGGATTGCCATAAGGGACATTACTAACTATCATATATAACCTACACTCTACTCCTTATATACCTCTGATGTTGAGATGCACAGAAATCAGGAAGCAGCATTTTATGCTGATGACAGTGCTTTTATATGCAGTGGATAACTTTCAAATGCAATAATCAAGAGAATGCAAGAGAGCCTTACCACAAGCCAAAAATATTTTAATAAGTGGAAAATAAAAGTAAATTATAATAAAACGCAGACTCACTATATTTCCATAAAATAAATCACCAAAAACATACTAAAATTTTATACTGTCGGGGAAACGTGATCCCCATCAAAGATGATATTAAATATTTAGGTATCACTTTAGATAAAAAAATTTAAATTTAAACAACATGTGAATTACATCTGTGATAAAGCTATAAAATATACCCCACACAGGAGGACGCTCAACCTCAAAAATAACATATTGTTGTAAAGGGTGTTTTTTTAAGCTAGATAGAACTTTAAATTGTAAAAAGCAACACAAAAAATTAAATTTTGATGAAACATTTTTTTTTATTTGTTCCAGTATACTCTGACAAATCATCATGAATAGACCATTATATGCGTCGTTCTTTCGCCGATTGGGCTCTAGAGCAGTTGGCAACTGACCCGTTGTTTTATCGCAAAATTGTGTTCAGCGATGAGGCGCATTTTTGGCTTAACGGGTTTGTTAATAAGCAAAATTGCCGCATATGGAGTGAGACCAATCGGAGGCCAGCATTGTTCGTGTTATTCGTGACATACGGCCAGCAGTGCTCGAAAAAGTGGCCCAAAATTGGACGTCCAGAATGCGCTTCGTCAAGAACAGCCGCGGTGCCCATATGCCCGAAATCATTTTCAAATGTTAATGTCACGTATTGATCTTTCGAATAAAAAAAAAATTTTGATTACAATTTAATTTTTTGTGTTATTTTTTACAATTTCAAGTTCTATCGGGCTTAAAAAAACACCCTTTATAATATGTGTATTAGACCGATACTGAATTACGGCAGTCCAGCATGGTTTCACAAAACTGCTAAGACCCATACAAAAAAGATTATCCAGAACAAAAATTTAAAAATAATTCATAATTTTCCCCCTAGATTCTCCATGGACTTACTACGCAATAGATTTAAATACAAAAAGATAAACACTTTCGCCAATGACTTGACGCTCTCATTTAATGAAAAATGCAGATTGTCTAATTTTGAAACAATAAGAAATTTACTAAACAGTCGCTGAGATTCTTTTGTTAAAAAGAATATTACTAGCGATTGTTTAACCAAATTTCATTATAACATTTTCAAAGTTTATAAGAGGTTTTTGTGATAAATTTTCCTCAAGACAGTATTATTAATGGTTTCTTTATTAAATTATAAGATTTAATTGTACCTTATTTAGCTTTTAAGATCCGCGAATAAAACATTTTAATAAAAAAAATTATATTCCCAATGATTGCAAGTTAATGCGAATTTTCGCCATTTTTGTAGTTTTTTGCGTGTTTTTCACATTCCTTGCATTTCTATCTTTTAGAAGATTTAACAACTTTTTCTAAATTTTGCAACTTTTTGCGGAATTTCGAGTTTTTTGCAATGAGGTTGATGACTTTTTCTATTATTCATTGTTTCGTTCACTTTTAAATGATATTAAACATTTAAATTTTCCCAGTGATTGGACTTAGGCATGAGGCATATATGCATACGAATTCGGCATATGCTGAAAAGCTTGCATACGCCTTTTGACATATAACATATATGTCAGCATACGCAGGAAATTTGTTAAGCACCAATAATATGCTGTTAACACGATATGCTAAAATAACCAACATACGTTTGTTGGTATTGTTAACAAAGTGTTAGCAAAAGCTATTAAACATACGTATGTTGAAAAAATTTTGCATTTACATGATATACAAGCACTTTAACAAAATTTTCAGCATAAATATGCTGATTCAACATATCGTGTAAGCTTAGCTTAAGAGTTAACATACGATTTTTGTGCTTATACGATATGTAGAATTTTATGTGGTGATACATACATATGTATGTAAGTATGCTGAGTCGTATAAACAATTATTGAGTTTGACAACACTTATTAATTATTATTCAACTTATGTATGTACTTATACGTATAATATTTGCAATAAAATGTATTAATAAAATAAAAACAAACATAAATGATGTCAGTAAATATGCAAATAATGCACGAAAAACATCTATCACAATTTCTTGTTTATTTCTGGAGACCTGTGCCGATTAATTTGAACGATGGCCCCCGCAATAAAAAAAAACGAGAAGGTAACTGAAATCCGGCTGTGAGCCGTTAATCGATCTCCATATCACTGAGTTTATATTATTCAAATAGTTTATTGCTTTTAAATTTGTTAGTTATTAATTGATTCGCTTTCAGCTATATTTCGTTTTGTGTGCCTATATGTTTAACAAGAAGTGTATTTACATAAAAAAAAACTATTGGCGGCTGTGTTTAGGCATGCGGCGCATATGCACAGCGGTGATAGAATGACGATTTTATCATATTTTTGATGATTTTTTAACTAAAATATGATTTGATGATTTTTTTCTTAAATTATGATTTCTAATTTATAGAAATTATGATTTTTAATTTGTTGGTTGCTTTTAATTAATTTACACTTGTAACCCTCCCTGTAACAAACATATTGACATATGTATGTATGTTCATAAAGACGAAGAAGTCTGTTTGGGGATTTTTGTTAAACAAAATATTTCTAGCTCAAAGCTCACTGCAAATTAATTTATTGACAATTGTGTGGCATTTTTTTTACATTGAGTTTTTTAAACAAATAATAAACGATTTTATTTTAACGACAAGTTTTTAAAACAGCTCTCATATCTTGACCCTTTGAACATTATAAATAGAAAAGTTAATTCCTTGACCGGTTAAATACACAATTTTCAAGATTTAATTAGTGACGAATTTAGAGAACTCCGTAAAATTCAATGACTATTTTACAACTCTAGATAATCTTAGCTGTGAAGAATTTTCGTCAAAAGCTTCAAAAATAACTCGAGCTGACAACATTCTACACTTTTCAGTCCTGTCAAAATTTGTTGAAAACTCAATATGTATTCCTATTTCTTCAGCAAATATTGAACGAATATTCTCAACAGTCAATGTAAACAAAACTAAATATAGAAATATATTAGACAGCAGCGCTCTCGAAGTTATCTCATATGCATAAAAATTACTTAGCAATAAAAAACTGTTCCTGCTATTATTTAAAGATAGACCAACATATTATTAACTATATGAAACCCTATATGTACTCGTATATATTAAGCATAGTCTAGACGATATGTTGAATCAGCATATATATGCTTACAGTCATATGCTTTAAATTAACAGCAAATGCCTCTACCAGTATATTAAATATGTTAGGCGTCTACACGATATGCTGAAAGTAACAAATTTTTAAGGGTCAACATATGCCAGCAAATGATATGTCGACATGTGAGTTACCATAAAATTTGAGTGTCTACTCGATATGTTGAATTTCGTATGATGATATGTTTGTTGGGTCGTGTGAGCATATGCTTAAAAATGTCAAATAGATGCATTTCTTTATATGCTTATGCCTGTAAATAAAACGAGGAGTTTTTATTGTAGGGAATAGTAATACTGATAATATATATGTATATGTATAACAACTCACCAACTACAAATATTTTCCAACAAATAAACTTAAATTTTCACCATATTTTTTTATTTTTTTTTAATAATGTACGGTCTCACCTAGCAAACATTTGTCCAAAAAAACGTAACCACTACTTTTGCTAAGGGTTAGTGTGATTTAACTTGGTTTTTATATCACGAAATGAAATTAATTATGCCGCAAAATGCTACTTTTATATTATTTTTAATAAATGCGAGCCCATATTTACAAAAAAATATTAAAATTAAAGAAAATGCAAGTTTAGATTGTCTGTTGGTCACATTTTTTCGGCAAATATTTTGCAAGTGTGACCGTACCTTAACATTTTCCAAAAGCACCACGAAATAAGCCCCAATGAAATAAACCCCAATGAAATAAGCCCCAAATCGATAAATGAAATAAGCCTCAAAAAATTTTATGAATTATATCGAACACTTGCTTCGCATTCCAAGCATTCTCTGCATAACCGGCCTACGGCCGGGCGCAAGGAATTTATCCTCTATGGTATATCGAACACCGGCTTCGCGTTCAAATTTTTTCCTGCATAACCGGCCTACGGCCGGGTGCAAGGAATTTATCCTCTATGGTATATCGAACACCGGCTTCGCGTTCAAAGTATTTTCTGCATAACCGGCCTACGGCCGGGCGCAAGGAATTTATCCTCTATGTTATATCGAACACCGGCTTCGCATTCAAAGTACTCTTTGCATAACCGGCCTTCGTGTATAAAAAAACTCTCTACGTTGCCGTCCTCTATGGCTATCACACATTGAGATTCTCGACTCGATGCACACATATTGCTTATCGTTCAAATGCGCTTCTCCCACTCGCTTCACAAGGGGCTAGCGAAGCAATGTAGAAGAAGTACATAGATTATTATTTAGAATAGTTTTTATTAACTACGCTATTACCTTTTATATGAACGGGCTATTGTCTAACGGATAGCAATTAAGGGCTGCTACAAACCTTATCATAGGGGATAAAGAATTAAGAAACTGATGTTGATTTAATTTTTATGTAATTCAAGTTTATTTAACTAATCAATTCAAATTATTTGCAAAAAAATCATATAAAAACATTTTGAATACGAATATGCATATTGTACATTTAATAAAATTTTTAATAATAATTTTATATATTTTAAACAAAAACATTTATGGTTTTACTAACAAGTTGGCGACAAACTGGACAGCTAAATTGTTGTTCGTTGTTTGTTTGGTCTTGTAATTTTACAGAACACTGTGCACATACTCTCTTATGCTTACAAGGTAAGAAAAGAATATTGGGTTCTTCCAGAAGACAAACTATGCACAGCTTTATTAGATTATTTGATTTCTCTTCCGGCGTTATAAATTCCTCTTCATCTATCTCTTCCTCCAAGTACGAAATACCTTCAAACAGGTCATCATCCGGTACCATGTCAACACATATATTGAGTGCCGGGAAAACCATTCTATTTAGAAATTCCGCTGATGTTATTATTCCCCTTCGTAATTCTTCAACGGCTTTTTTAATTTTCTCACCTTTGTCTGCATACGTTTTTTTCGCTCAGTTTTGCCAAAAGAACCACCACTTCTGGCAAACTGCTCAAAATTGCGACTTTTTATAAACTCTTCATTTTGCAAAACTTGTACAAATTTGAAAAAGTTTGCTTGTTTTGCGATAATTCTTCCCAAAACTCCATTATACGCCTCTAACGCCGAAGTCGTCCGTGTGAATGTATCGGCAACTGACATTCCTTCAGGACGAATCTATGATGGAAAATAATTGAAACAAATTTTCATATATAAAATTAATATGTTTACCTTTTGTAACCATTGTTTCGTAAAATATTCGAAAAATTGTGCAAATTTAAAATGAGGGTCAATATTTTCTATGTCTCTCTTGATAGCATCAAAAGAACTGAGTATTTAATAGGGTGGCAATAGCGGAAGCGATAAAATTTTGTGGTATTCTAAAGACGCCTTCTTGTTTTCTCTAATGAATTTTGCCAAACCTTTGTATTTTATAGTAATTTGTCGACGCACTGCCTGGGAATAATGGAACCAGCATCCAAATAATTTGGAATTTTTAAATACCGTATTTACAGATTTTCGAAGACTTTGCTCGTAATCTGTTATAAATGTTGCGCCATCCAAATTTAAAATATTTTCATTTAAATATTTAAATATATGTGTGTAACTTTTAGAACACTTTCTGTCCATAAGAACAAAGGCAAATGGGAATATCTGATGAAAAGAAATGATTCTAATTTTTTAAGAAAAGAAATGCGTCCCATATACTTTAGAACTTACCATTTCGATGTACTCAATGCACATAATAAGTAATTGTTTAAAGCAGCCAAGGGGAACAATTAGAACTTTTCTACTTGCATTGTTAGGTATGTTTTCTTGTATCAAACTAACGCATTTGTCTGAGACAAACATGCAGTATGAAAAATCTTTTTCTTCATAGCATACTTTGAAAAACGACGTATCGTTTCCCTCATTGTGTTGAGTTAGACCAAAATTTTTAAAAACTTCCTCTTTTTGAAAAGCTTGTTGTACTTCAGCAGGAGACTTAGGAGAACTAATGTAGACTTTGCTTGATATGTATTGTAAGCCACGTTGTATTTTCTCGAACTCAATATTTTTTGTTGCTTCTGGAGAACTGAGCGTTGGAGATAAATTAAGTGAAGGCGAAGTTCATCGAACTCGTAAGATAAAATTTTTACTTACGTATAACTGATACTCCTGTAAATGTCTCTAATACCCGTCATTGCATTTTTCGTGCCAACGGAACTTATGTCTAAGCACCCATTTTTTATTTTATTGAGAGCCTTTAGTTCTTCGTATAATTCCTTTTGATCACCATGGTTATGTTGGATAAAGCCAGAATGCTTTGATAAAACATTATCCAACAAAAACACTCGTGCTTTACAGTTCTTTTCTTTGCAGCAATAAAACGAAGTATTTTTGTACACAGATCTTGTTAAATATAGTTTCTGTTCGGAAATTGAATATAACAGCTTGCTATTTCTACGGCGACCACATACGAATTCGAAATCCATTATATTTGAGATGATATTAATGAAAAAATGATTACGGTTTCCGATTTATGCTTTCCAGTCTGAAACTGAAATTTTTTACTTCTAGACTTACAGGCTTTTCAACGCAAACTTTAATTTCTTTCAACAGGTATAAACTACATACAGATGATTATAACACAGTTGAAACTTGAAAATAACATGCAATTTTCGTCATTTAGATCTATTTTACGGATATGAAATAAGCCCCAAATAAAATGAAATAAGCCCCAAATAAAATGAAATAAGCACAAAAAAATTTTATGAAATAAGCCCCAAATATATAAAAAAAATGAAATAAGCCCCCAAAAAAACAGAAATAAACCCCAAACAAAAAATTTGAAAATTTTTTGGGGCCTATTTCATTTTTCGATTTGGGGCTTATTTCGTGCCACCGCTTCCAAATGCTTTTTAAATGAAAACTTATTGCCATTGTTCTAATGAAACCAGTTGTGCGTTTTTCTAAGTTTCCTGTTTGTTGGTTGGTGAATGTGTAACGTAAAACAATTTTTTTATTTTTACTGATTTTTTTTTAAAGAGAAGTAACACTCAGGCAATTAGTATGCCTACCAACCCGTGGGTGTATTACCTTCTTTGGGAAAGGGAAAGTGAGAGAGGACAGATGGTAAAAGAGAGAAAGCTTAATTTTTACAATTTTGATATTGCGCGCTGTGGTAGTTTTTAAATCAGTGTAGCAGCGCCTCTGATGTCAACTAGGCGTATTAAATGTGTTTTTAAGCTGTTGTAGCCATTTTTATTAATTATTCTACATCGCCGGCGATTTTGCTACAATACCGACGAAGGAGGGCGCTGTGATGTCCGCTAGCATACACCAGTATCAATTGCTGCCAGTACTGTTCAGTGACCAGTGCTATGCCTTCATCAGTTAAACATTCCGACAACAACAAATACAATGGCATACTAATGCACATCTGAAAAATGCTGGATGTTATGACTTGTCTTAGACATTATTTGCTTTGCAGTCAACGCGCTTACTACTTCAGCCAACAGCAACTATTTATACATATGTACATATGTTTGTCACATTAGTACATGTTTCGCTATATATACTTTAAACGATAATAATTTAAATACATGTGTAAATAAATATATTTCAATTAAACATTTTTTGTCTTAAATAAAATTTTGCATAAAAATATTATGTTTATCCTTAAAATATGGTTTTTTTTCGGCACATGATGATTTTCTTCTTAAAGCTTCTGGCAACGCTGCATATGCAAACGAATTTGGCATATTCTGAAAAGCTTGCATACGCTTTTCAACAAATAACATATTTGTCAGCATACGTAGGAAATTTTTTAAGCACACGATATGCTAAAATTACTAACATAAGTTTGTTGGCATTGTTAACAAAGTGCTAGCAAATGTTGTTAAACATACTTATGCTGAAAAAATTTTGCGTTTACACGATATGCAAGCACTTGTAACAAATTTTTCAGCATAAATATGCTGATTCAACATATCGTCTTAACGTAGCTTGAAGTAGGTAGCTTTTAGGCATTAATGCATCTTTATATTTAATAAAGTTAGTTGCCAAGCAAACTGAAATTGTTGCAGTACATTACACTAGGAATAATCGTAGACAGGTATATATGTTCAATATAATGTCAATTGGGACAATAGTAATTTCCAGCACAGAGACAGTAAGATTTTTAAGATGGTTCTGTTTCGTGTTCCCCGAGAGACGACAGCAGTTATAATGGAAGAATTTAAAAACATTTGCTTAAAGTTGATGCAACCAATATCCTCAAAATTAAAAACTGTTTGATGAATCATTTCTTCCATCCTTCTCTGCACTGATCTATCGTTCCAATACAGTTTTTTGTTGAAAGCAACTGCTACTTCTTTTATAACCAAATTGTTATATTACAATAGTATAAGCATGCTTATACTATTGTAATTTTTATAACTCTTATTGAGTTTTTAAAAGTTTTTGTATAAGTAAAGAGGTTTGAAACATTTAAAAATTAGGTTTAAGGTCCACTGATGATTTGGCTTAAGCACCAATGAAATGCATGTATATAGACTAGCTAAAAACCCTCAACAAACAAAAGTTTTTAAATCTTTGAAAAAAGATATCGAGGCAATCTCGATTAATATAAATTTCATAAATACATAAATATGTTAATTTAAATTAGACATTGCCACAGGAACTTTATTCTTTTAACTTTAAGTTTTTAAATTCCTTAAAGGTTATTTCCAACACGGAAAACGTGTATTTTTTATATGAGATAAAAGTACATTTACAAATATACATAGGTGAACATAAACAAGTGCATAGGAGTGCATTAAACAAAAATTCAACATTTTGGGTCTTTTGACCATTTCCTTCCAAAATTTTCAATTCCTTCTTTAGTGAACATTTTAAAGAACTTTTGGAGTGAGATGGAGTACAAACATTAGCATTATTAATAGCCCAATTTAAAACTTCTTCAAATGTTTTCTCTTTGTCTTCTAAACGTTAAGCTGTCAATTATTTTTTTTATTTCCCGTGATCCCGGGAAAAAACGCGACTCTTATTACAAAAGATGGGAAAGTCCCAGAAACAGTCCACCAACCAAAATGTTTTTAAATTTATACAACTAATTTTTTATTTGTTCTTTTTTAAGGAATATTAGACTAGATATAAAATTTATAAATAAAACAAATGTATTTAGATGATCATTAATATACAAATTATTACCAAATCCTACCCTTCCTCAGATCTTAAAATTTCATACCAGAAATTAAAAATTTTTAGATATTAATATGATTACTTTAGTGTTGATGAAGATGGCGCGATCGAAAGCCATATTTTTATACATTGAATTCACTTCAATTTTACTAAAAAAAATTGTTTTTACTATTTTGAAAACATTGAAATTAAGTATAAAATTTCATAGGTCACGTCTTATGATAAAAACCGGGAAAATTGTTTGGCTGCAAATAAGTTATTTTAGAATTCTGTTATACTCTTCATAAATCTTTTAGGAACTACGATTTGTTTGCTTTATTTTGCAAGAAATGTAAAAAATACCGAAAACACACTTCAACTTTCAAAGTTACTTCCGTTGTTTGTAGCTTGCGTCACAAAACTTTGCGATCAATTATTTCGCAACAAATACTGCTAAAAAAATTATTTTTTATGCCATTCGAACATCATGCATAAGTTGAAGGTACCTCTTTTGAAAAACCAACAAATTTTTATATATTATTCCAAATTAATATATAAAAACTTACGCATGATTTGCCCATATAGGAAAAACTATGGGTCATTTCTATGCAAAAGCAAATTGGGCATATACCCAGGCACACTTTGTTTGTTTTTCAACTTGAAGCTGATACATATGTACATGTGTAATAATTGTTTTATTCTGTTGATTGTATAAAACTATAGTCTTGTCAAATTATGGAACACAAACACGAGATGCTTTACAAATGAAGGTTTATTAAAGACTGTGAAGAGTAATATAAATCATAGTATGTAATAAAGAAAACGGAAACTAGCAATACATGAAAAAGAAAAACAGAGTTGCCAAAAACAGGATTGCATAAATACTCGCATTGTAAATGTCGTGCAACATATATTCCAACAATATTAAGTGTGCATGGATTAGTAGAAACTTTAAACGCTTATAGCTCCCAAAATACTAAACCGATTTAAATAAAATGAAGATTGTGCACATCTATGTAAAAACATATAAATCTTTCCGAAATCGGTTCAGTATTACGGCTGTAAAAGGGATCTGAAAAAACGTGTTTGCCTATTAATAATATACATATGTATGTAGATAGATATGTAGTATTTAGGGATATTCAATGATACGATCAAGAATAAGAATGCAGTAAGCTGATGTATTTGATGGAATATTTGTTGCTGTTTTAAATAAATTTTTTACATCAATTGGTCCCGTTATTAAGCGATTCGAAAAATTTATAAAAATATCATGTTTGCTCACCTCTTAAGGGGTGATTATTATTTTCTTTTCTATTGAGATGTGCGTAATTTAAAAATTTTAAACTCGTTTTCTAAAGAACGACATTTTTCGACGTTGCAATAAAGGAGCGATATGGTACGAGATCTGCGTCATTCTTATTACGTAAGAGTATCAACTCATGTTTACTATCTATTTAGATAATTTTATTGCAGTCTTCGGCGAATCCTAAAAACATTTTTGATGATACGTAGAAATCAAAATATGACTTTACAAGTTTCATATTATCAATTTTATTCCATCTAGCATTTTACATCTCATTGCTTTTTTCCGTTGGTGATAAAGAAACCAAATTTTTTAGTGCTTGTGGCTCAGAAATATCTTGTATGATCAATCTCAGTACTTTTAATTTGTGCTAACGAACATATGCATGAGAAGTGCACGCTCTTCTATTGTACCACTTAGAGAATAATTTACTTGTTTATTTAATATTAAGTAGTTATATAACTACTGTAAAGTAACGCAGATGGTATGTGGTTTGTATGAAAAGTATGTTGCTCCCAAATTTTTGTTTGAGCATTTAAAACAAAAAAAAAATACTTTTTTTAATAATCTTAGCGTTAAAAAATCAAAAGCTAAAAGAATGTGTCGCATACGAACCACCTTTATTAATGTATTGTACTTTGTTTGAACAAAAGCATTTAGTTCGGGCTTTTTGCATTTAGCACATAATCACTTTTGTGAGTTTTTGTTATGTTAATACAATTAGTATTTATGTTCGAAAAAGTCTGAAACTGGGGATGAAGATGTATTTAGACGATATAATTCTAACAAGTACATTTAGTTCCGTTTTATCTGAAGTATTACAAACATTTGAAATTAACAAACTGTTTATGTTACTCACACTTAGCACTATAACAATATTAGTAATTAAGTGACTTTAATATTTAATGAATAAATTATGTAACTGAAATAACAATTATGAGTATATTGTGTTTTTATGGACGATGAACTTTGAACTCATGTTAATCACAACAAGTACAATAATTACACTGTACAACAAAATTAAATTTTCTCAAAATAACAAGGTTCTAACGAGTGAAGATGACACAAAAATGTATATGTGTACCTGCGTTTTGAAAGTCTATACGAATATCTAAGAATAATTCTAGGGAGATTGAAGTTCCCCCATTTTGCCCTTTGTTATAGTGAATTGGCATAGGAAATATTGTAATCCTTATATGTACTATAAGCTATAAGAAAATTTTCGTGGAACATTTCAAAAAGCTGTATGGCTATTTTTTGGCCCTTTACTGAAGCGCTATAGCGGTCGAATACGTACTACAATAAATTTTTCATAAAAATATTTGTTAGTTTTTAAAGAAACCAAAACTCTAAGCATTGAAAAAAAATGGAGATCTTTATTGACCCTCCCCTTAAAGTGAATCCAAGAAATAAATTTTCATCCCGCTGATACGCGTATATTTTTTGTTGGCGTTCTCTACCAGAATCAATAATATAGATTCTCGTTTTGTGTTTTACAGTGTTATGTTGATGTTTTTAATAAATGCACAACTTCTAAGAATTTTCTTAACATTTATAGAATTATTAAGATACCACAATAAACAATTTTTTAACACGATGGGCACCCCACTGGTAAAGCTGATTCGAGTACGCTGAATTTAATGGTGCTAGGCGTTGTTCGAAGCAGTAGATCGCTATTCACGATGCTAAGTTTTATGCTAAAATTATCCTTTAATATAAATAAATAAAAGCAAAGGACTTTTTATAAACCTAATATTCGAAATAATAAAGTTTTCAAGTACAAATTACTTGGTGATAATTTAAAAATTGTCAATAAAATTTGTGATTTCGGTAATGTTATGAATTTTGAATCAAATTGTAATTCTCATATGGACTATATAATACCTATAGCTTATTTTGCATGTTGTAAGGAATTTTTAGATCCTATAATTTTGAGAATAATGTATATTGCACGGGTGCTCTTTTATGCCGAATAGTATTGATTGAATTCAATTTCTTTTAAATTTTGAGATTTTGCTTTTCGTGATATCTTGTCGTAAACATGGATGCTTTTATTTTGTTATTAAAGTTAAGATATTATGGATCCACCGATTGTTTTTTCAAGACCTTATCGTAAATTATAATTTGATCATGTTTTCTTTAATAAACATAATTGAGATTGAAAATACGAGTATATCATAATATTTTTAATTTTTGTATGAAAAATATTTGTTTTGCCGTTTACAATAAGCAAATTTTTTCTAAAGTCAGATATATCTTTACACAATTTGACTTAGCTGTACAACCAACTTTTCACAATTTTTTTTCAGATAAGTCAAAAATGACAGAGGACACGCCAGGTACGCACGGCAGTTCTTGCATAACAGAAAGAACATTTTAATAGAGAAATTTTAAATAAATTTGAGTTTTTTTTTGGTAATAATTATTGTTCAGTTTTTATTTAAAAATTTTTGTATTTTTATATATTATTTAATATTTAACTAAAAATTAAATTTTTAATCATGTATATTAAATAGATCGATTATATTTTTTTGTTATAAAAATGTAAACCAGACAGTTAATAATAATTTCTGAGTTTTAATAAAATGATGCTGTGTTAAGGTTTAAGGAAGGCGTCAGAAGCCACAGCGGGTATGTATTAGGGGTAATTTTCGGTATGATATTACCAAGGTGGAATTCCGAGCGGGAGGTGAGCCGATGCAGGATAGCATCGACCAGCTTAAGGTAGCTCTAGGCGACGAGCAGGGCATGGTGAGTGTTCGACGGTCACGGTTTTCTTGTTTTGTTTCTTTTTTTGCAGATCCACTCCATCACTGGCACACTTTCGGGTTCCCTTAATTTAAATCCTTTTTCTCGGGTTACAAAGATCCCCCCAAGACGGCGAGCTTCAGCCGGAGCAAAGGCCAGCATACCAGCACAGTCAACAATATGGCCTCACAGTAGAACTTTGAGTGGATTCTCATTTCTGCGATGATCTGCTTCTACACAACTTTAATTATTCATTAAATAATGTAAACATATATAAAAATGAATATGTATGTATGGATACATATTTGTATGTATGTTTTATACACTTCACCAACAAATTTGGAAAGGTTATATACATATAGGTTTGTCATTCCATATCTAATTTCTTCATTATTCATATAAGACCTCATAAAGTGTATATATTCTGGATCCTTATAGATATAGAAGAAGAACGAGCGATGTCCGTCTGTCCGTCAGCCATATTTTGGTTTGAGTGGAACCAAGGCTTCACACAACATAGAGACATAAATTTTAGACCATTCGTTTGGAATTTTTAATAAAATTGTTCGGTTTAAAAATAACAAAACTCGGTCCAATAATTAGTGAGATATAGCCAAAAGACTTTTTTTGTTATATTTCCTACTCTGTTGTTTTTTCATGGCCCCAGCTGCCCTACCGTCGATTTTATGAAGGAGATTTCTTGTGTACAGTTCTAGAAAGATTTCTAACGAAAAATAATTGTAGTCGGTCCATTAACGGCTAAAATATGAGCAAAATATGGTATTCGAAATAATGTTTACTTTTAAAAATTTGTGTTGAGTTTCGTAGTTAAAACATACCGGTTAGTAATCACGAGCGCTTCTTATACACAACAGATCAGTTTTATATTTCATAGTATTTTCCGCGTTTAAGTACATAATATATCTTATTTACTATAAAATAATACTAAAACTTAAAATTCTTGATAGAAATTAGTGTGGTTGTTGATATTTAATTCCTTTTTACTGATCCAATCACACATTTTTGAACACATGCATTAATACTGTTATACGTTTATGTGATCATGTACACATTGTGTGTGAATAAGCATAATAACTAAACAATAAAGAGGCAAATATTTGTTGTTGTTTCTTTAAACTTATTTTTGTACGTTTATTAGCATATTATTAAGCATGCATATTACAGTATTTATCGCTTATATTTTCTTTTCGTATATAAATAACCATAATTAATTTATATATTATTTATATTAAAGAAATGTAACAAACATAAAAACAACAGAAAATTGTTAGTGCTGTTTTTCATTCAAAAGCACTCCAATTAATTGCCTTTCTTATAAAATGAAAACAAAGTTTGATGTAAGAATTTAATTTGATATCAAGCTCCAAAATGTAACTAGCAAAGAATCTAAGAATTTGAAAACCCCGCGAAAATAGCGCATATTCTAAAAATTGCAACTGCAATATTGGAAATTAGACCCAAAATTTATTTAAAAAAATCATAAAATTGCGCCGATTGCCAAAAGTCTTGAAAAAATCTCTAAAATTGCGAAAATTCTTAAAAATACGCGAATATCAGAAAAATTGCATGATTCAATAATGATTAAAAGCAGCAAAATTATAGAGTAAAAAAACTTACAAAATATCATTTCCATTGTAAAAATTAAACTTTTATTAAAAACTATTTTGTATTTGGAATAAAAATTCAAAATGCATTTGTATTTTGAATAAAAGTATTGCAAATACCTACTTTCCACAAATTTATATTTAGCTTCTATATTGCATTATCCAAGTGAATAATTTAATGTCGGCTTAATTAAAATGTATTCTAAGAATCGTTAGCAATTCATCAAATATTTTTCAAACAATCAGTTCCTATCATATACATACATATGAACTTTGGATTTTTAGATCGGAATGTTTGCGGAAAATTTCCAAAACAATTGTAAAGCGAGCTGTACCGCGTCTAAAAATAGTATATGCATACATATTTGTATTATGTTTGCATATTTTCGTA
Source organism: Gymnocheta viridis (assembly GCA_956483585.1). Classification (NCBI taxonomy): domain Eukaryota; kingdom Metazoa; phylum Arthropoda; class Insecta; order Diptera; family Tachinidae; genus Gymnocheta; species Gymnocheta viridis. Next base: position 54,624,903 of record OY101440.1, on the reverse strand, counting down.
TTTTCCCCAATTCAGCATATACAAAATGATAAGTTAAGATCTTAGGAGATAAAAAATTGATTTCTTCATATTTATATAAAATGAACTGGTCTTACATTCATTAAAAACACCTAAAAAATCATAGTTTTGCGAAATATCGCATGTCGATAGCACGCACTACGGAATTGGACGCGGATTAATGGTAAAATATTACGAAAATAAGCCGAATTATGGGTTGGATTTTAGAGCAAAAAGCTTTATGTTTGCGATTTTATCATAATTTTTCATATTTAGTTCTCTGTCTTACACAGTAAGCCCAGAAGAAGATTTAAATAAAATTTGTTTTTAATTAAATCCATCTGTTTTCTTAGCAGGGTGAATATGAATTACCGAATTCGTATTTTTTAAATCAATTGTGGTTGAAATTCAATTGTGTTTCTATATCAGAAATATACAGTTTATATTGAACCAAAACGTTTATCGTCTGGTCCAACCGCAATACAGATAAGTAAATAGAAAAGTTAACAAAATTATAATAAGACAACTACCAGAATACCACTAGTTTACATACATACGTACATCATACGAGTTTCAAAGAAAAAATTAAATTAAAATAATGAATTAAAATATATTGTTATATTTTATAATTTAAAATTTTTTCTTACACCGTCAAGTTATTTTTATTTTTGGTATTATTATTATTATATTATATCAAATAAAAACGTCGACAACTTACTGAATTCATTATATAATTATTTTATCACTGTACAAAATCCTATCTGATAACATATTGGAAAATAAACCTTTTATCGTTCATAAAATTGAAAAAAAAAAAACGCAAAAATTAAATAAAATATATTATAAATGAGATGGTTTTTAAAATAAATTGTGGAACAAACTTTTTCAAATAAAAAGTAAATGTAATAAAAACAACTAAAATGTATCGAAAATTCTTTAAAAAAATAGCATTGTGTTGTGTTCAGGATTCCAAACCGTGCCACCGCCGGGTAGGGTACGGTTTCAAATCCTAACCAACCATTTATTAATTTTTTTTTAATTTTTGATACATTTTAGTTATTTTTATTACGTTTACTTTTAATTTGAAAAAGTTAGTTTTTTTAAGAATTTTTTATAGCTTTAAATTATTTTCAATATGAAGATAATATTGAAACATTTTAATGATTAGACTAACAGATTTATGTAATAGGTGTCGATATTTTTTTATCTATTTCCGGAGAATTTCTTCATTATTAAATCTTTTCTTACGTTTTAAATCATTTCTTTGTTGGATGTGTGAAAAATTATATAAGTGCTAGCTAATAAGGGGATGTTAATATTTTTATAATGCACTTAGACAAGAAGGTGTTACAAATCTGTTACGGAATTCATAAACGCAGTTTGCAAAGCAACACTAGAATGCTTTGTAAACTCATGATTCCATTGTTGCTTTGCAAACTGTGTTTATGAAATCAGCCTATACTATGAAATAGAGATTAGAACCAATAATGCGTGATCGCGATTAATTTTTTTGCCATCACGTGAGGGTGCGTCCGTGAGACGGTGAGTGGCAATTCTTTTGCTTTAATGTAATTTTTTCCATTGAAATTCTTATTTAAAAAATTTTTTTTTCGTATTTCGTGAGCGTGAATTTTCGTGATTGTGACTTCTTTCGTCACTCCATACTATGGTAAAGGGTATATAAGATTCGGCACAGCCGAATATATCTCTCTTACTTGTTATTTATGAGCTTGTTTTTCCCCATCGTTCTTCGCTTTTCCTATTCTTTACACTATTTTCTTCAACGGGTTTTCTCTTCTTTCTTTACACTGCTTTTCTTAAACGGGGTTTTCCACATTTTTAATCTTTTGTTGCTCGTTTTCTTTTTTTATAGTTTTGAATTTAAATGTCAATGAAAGGTTATAAATTCCAATTTTTCAATGTCGCGTTTTTTAAATAACTGTGGTGTTTTTTTTTTTTGAATGTCAAGAGAAGGTAAAAAAGTGAAGGTATTTTTTCGGGTTTTCAAATAAAACTACGTTTCGTATAACTAACGGAAGATGCTTACTTTCTTTTTTTTATAAAAAACTTCAGCTCTTCTTTCTTATTTAAATTAACTGATATTTTAGTTTTTGTTAAAAATGTTATTGTTTAGATTTAGAAAATTGATTTTATTTTTTTCTAAAAACTTTACATTGTAGTTTGTAAGTTTTTTCTTTGCCAGTTTTTTATTTTTCCTTTACCTCAGCAACAAGACTGTTCTTTTTATTCTCTTTCTTAAATTAACTCAGTCTACATAATGTCAGTTCTACACAGTTTCGACTCAATCTCTACATAATGTCGTTGTTACACGTAGTGCCAGGGATGGCACTACACACCTGAGGGTGACCAAATCAGGATACGGCAGCACTAATGATGGATACAGTAACTGTATCGAAAATCACTGGTATACATGATAAATTGATCAGACGACTGAATATAATATTGGAAGCAATAACTAGCGGACACCGTACTAGTATTGAAAAATTTGAGGAATATGCATATAGAACTGCCAAAATACACCCCGGTTCATTTATTTAAAGGCACTGAAAATTCCATATTCTGCAGCCTGTATCTTTTGCAATTTCTAACCGATTGCAGCATTTTAAAATGGAAATGGAAGCTAGACACCTTGAAATAGAAAAAAATCATGACAGTAGTGCTTTCTTAACTAAAGAACTTTTTTTGAGCAATTTATAAGAAAGTCCAAAAATGTGCTATTTTTTGGTTCACTTAAATAAAGACACTTAAGCTAATTTTAATGAAAAACTGTTTTGCTTGTTTTTTTATTTATTTTACTTTATTTAAGAACTATTAGTAATGGGTACAACCCAATTCGTTTTTAACAACTTAAAATATACGGATTTTCATTGACACATAAAGAGAATTTATGTAATCCAACGAAATTTGATTTCAAGCATCGTTAATGGCCTGAATTAGTGGCTGCTTGTCATCAAATTGTCTACCTCCTTCATAGACCTTACGAGATAACCAACCCGACATTTTCGATAATGTTTAGATCAGGCGAATAGGGTGGCCAGTCAATAATATTAACATATTGGCTTACAATGAACTCCTTTACTACTCTGGCGTTGTGTATAGGGGCATTATTCTGTTGCAATATCCAAGATATGGAACCAAATAGTTCACTGAACTTCAGAAAAGCCCCTTCCAATAACGTTTTGTAGCTTGCACCAGTAATTTTTGCACTTCGAAATTCAAGATCGATGGTGCCATAGTACGTAATAGCATCCCACACCATAATGCCGCCCTCTCGGCTGTGATGTCGGCTCAAAAATCGCTTTAATTTGCGCAGATCATGATAATAATAGTTGTAGCCATAAGGCACATCCAAATTAAACTTCTTCTCATCCGTAAGTACAACGATTCTCCAGTCATTTACATGACCTCTTTGCTGCTCATCCCATACCATGTAGTCATTTGCGAACTGAAGCCGAATTGAGCATTAGGTTAGGTTAGGTTCCATTGGCAGCCGTGATCAAGCACAGCTCACGTCGGTCCATCAATTAGTCCTCGTTGTGCTACCATGTTGCCCCGTCTCCCAAGGGTCCTTTGTTATCTGGCTGCTGATATTCTCACGCAGCCACCCGGTTGATTCAATAAAGGAGTGGATCTTGTTTAAATCAATACTAGAGAGACAAGTTTTGTCCCTAAGGCTTCTTTGACCAAATAATTTATGTCTTAGATCTCCGAATGCCGGACAATGGTAGAGAAGATGTTCCAACGACTCTTGCTCTTCTTCATCGCCGCAGCTTCTACATATGTATGGCATTGTAATTGAGCCCTTGCTTTTGGGCATAATATTGTTGAAAGCTCCCTCAATATCCAGAAGAGCAACTAATGCGAATTCCTTGTATTGTAGGGATCTCTCTATGTGACCCACTAATGCGTGAAGCGCAGTTTCAGTGTACCTACTTTTTTTTATAGGAGTGTTGAGCTATTGACAAGCAATTATGTCCTAGCTTAGATCTCATATGAATGTCTATAAACCTCTCTAGAGTTTTCAGTAAAAAGGAGGATAGGCTAGTTGGTCTAAGGTCTTTAGCCTTAGTGTGAGATATCTTCCCTTCCTTGGGGATGAAGACAATCTTATATGTTGTCCATGTTACTGGGACATGTGAAATACTCAGGCAGGCTCTAAAAATCACTAAGAGCCATGGCATCAGTTCCTCTAGGTTATTTTGCAGATCCGCTGGGATATTCTCATCCGGGCCCGGGCATTTTAAGGGATGAAAGCTTTTAACCGCCCGTTCCACACGATGGCGAGTTATCGGGATAATGGAAGTATTACGAGCGCCACTAAACATTATCTCCCATGGCACATTGTCAGTGCAGCCTGGAAAGTTAGTGTTCATCAGAACCTCACTGGTTTCTTGACTATTTGTGGTTCAGGATCCATCTAACTTCTGTATATACGATGTAATAACTGGTTTTGAGGAAAAGATCTTACGTAGCCGACTTGTCTCCAAGGAGTTTTCCACATCGTTGCAGAATTTTCTCCATGGCTCTCAAATGGCTTTCCTGATCACATTCACTGAGGATTTGTAACTGATCTATAAACCATTACGTTTAGCCTCATTAAAAATTTTCCTACATTACTTGTATTTTTCCGCTATTCCGCATTCCACCATATCGGCTTAGCCTTGCCTTTCCTGTCGATTCATTCGCAGGATTTGTTTGTTGCCTCAACACCCGCTAGTGACTCTACTGCAGAGTCAAGCGTGGATGCGCTGTTTATGCGATCCGGGCATGGAGGCAGCTTGTCTTCCAGTACACTAGCATAGACAGTCCAGTTGGTCTTTCTTCCATTCGTATAGGGTTTCACTGAATCAACTCTAAAAGAAAAATTGAAATCAATGTACATGTGGTCAGAGAAGGAACAGCGCTTTGACAGATTCCAATCGCAAATCATATCTGAGAACCTCTCGCTAATAAGCGCAATATCAAGAACTTCCCTTCTATTAGTCACAATAAAGGTGGGCTCATTATCCCTAATAACGACTGTTAGTTCATTTTCTACCATAAATTTTAGAAGCAACTCACCTCGTAGATTGACATCCGAGCTGCCGCAGATGGTGCGGTGTGCATTAGCGTCTGCACATATTATAAGGGGGATGTTGCGCCTGTTGGCATACGACATCACCTTCTAGGTTACATCGTTTTGTGGGATATCACCCTGAGTCCGCAAACCCTGTCTTTATACAACAATGGTTCTTGGATGCAAATAAGCTCCTCCATGCCTGTAGCTAATCGGAGGAGAATAACAGTTGACGTCGCTTTAGAGTGATGAAGGTTGAGTTGCGTAACCTTCATCACAATGGACGACTGTGACGTTGACATCCTCTGGGTGTCTACGTTGGCTGATAAAGCAGCAAAATCGTCCTCCATAGTTGCTGAAGTAGCCGTTGTTGTGCCAGTTACCTGAGCTGTCGTCACTTTTGTAGACGCAGAGGAAAATAGTTTCAAAACCACAGAAGGATATCTTCTACTGTGTCTTCCGAAGCGCGTCGCTAAGGCATGTTCTTCCGCACAGGACTGAGTTCCGTCGCAGAGGGTTGGACCCGTTCAATACCCCCAGTGCGGGATTTCAGCCGCTGGAGACAGCTCTACTCTTGCCCCGTGAGCTCACCGACCAGCTTTCCACCAAGTCGGCGGAACACCAGTTGTGAAGGCCCGTTTAGCAGGATTTATGTGTCTAGGGATTTTTGAGCGAGGTCGTAGAGGACGAGGGAGGTGATTCATAGGGCATCGAATCATTCTTCGGGCACCCTATTTGTACAGGATGCGGCACATGGGAAGCAGGTTTTACGGCATACTGTATCTTAGCCGTTTAACCTGCACCCGAGGGTGTGATTTTGACTGGGTTTACTCCCGTCTGGACCTGGGAAGACTTAGAGGTACCTGGTTTCGAAGAACCCTGCAACAAGCTTGGTTTATAACCACCTGAAGTCTTGGTCGTGATTTTTCGCGCACCAGTAGGGTAGTTCTTTGTTCGTACTCGATGTAGACCCTTCTGGCATGGGAGGCCTTGCCGGTCGTGACTACCGCCAGCATAACTCTAAATGTCACAGCACTTAAGCCCTTGCATTACGACAAGAAGGCTAACCATTCGCGAGGGACCGCTGTTGTTTATTACTTGTCAGAAAAGATTATTATGTATAAAACTATAATTTTTATAGATACGTACATAAATAAATATATTTTAAAGAAAACATTAACATTTCAACATACTAACCAGAGTGCGAAATATTCCATAAAAATATACAATAACAAAAAACATACAATCAATATACATACATACATAAACATTCAGATTAAAAGAAATTATTTACTGTTCGTTTTCGAATATTTGGCTTTTTTTATTTCTCACAGGGTCACTCACGGATCCTGAGTGGAATTAGCAATGGAGGCTATTACTTGGGCTCGCCCGGCTCCACTGATTATGTGGGTACTAGGGTAGTTTTTGGGCGGTTGTCGGGGGTAATATTGCCGATTAGGGAGAGCTGGTCAGGTAAGGGTAGATTTTATACTGGATTTGGCATATTCACTGATGGTTCAAAGATGAGAGGCACGGGCGCGGGGGTCTATATTGTGGATCTAAACATCAGAAGGTCATATAGGCGGGTATAGGGATCTTGAGGGCCATAGAATACCTAAGGAACAAAATTGCTAGGGGCTTGGAGATCACTATTTATGTGGACAGCCAGGCGGCTCTTAAGGCCTTAATGAGCTGGCACGTGAACTCCGAGTTAGTACATAATTATTGGAGAAATCCTAGAGATTTATTAACTAAGATTGTGATTTGTTCATGGGCAGAAGTAAGGTCTGGTGATAGTGGAACACATTCTGTGTCACTGTCCCAAGCTACAGTGCAGCAGGCTTGGTAGTAGATTCTTAGGCGAATTATGCGATATCTCGGGCTGTGGGCTCGGGAATCTTATTGGATATGTAATGGCAATGACCTGGCTGCGCAACAGGAGACTGGGTGTAGGGCACGTAGGTTAGTGTTTTGTGCTTAACAGGGGTGTTCTCTCTTTCTTTCTATTTCACTACTATCTCCATTCTGGAGCTTCTTTGCTTTTCTTTCTCTTTTTTCTTTTCAAATCTTTCTGAAGGCGTCACAATGGACCATTTTAGTCTCTGGGTGAGGGTGTGGGGCTTGCCTCACACCAGCCTTTCAAACCTAACCTAACCTACATGACAATTCAGCATAAATATTAATATTTGAGTATTCATACATGAATTTTTCTGAACCCTTTGTTTACAATGGAATTCTAATGCATGTAACAAATCAAAAGACAGAGACAATTTTTGGGTCGAGCTAACATCACGATGTTTTGAGATCAACCACCAGAGTTCTGACGTTTTTTCTTTTCGTACCTCTCACGTTACTTATAAACAAAGTAGTTAATATTCATCCTTAAATCAAGTCAAAAGCAAAATTTGCAAATTTTATTCTTAAGAGTTTTTTTAAACTATTTCACAACTAACTTATACAATTTTAAGTGAGATTAACTATATTTTCCTCCAGCGAATATCCAATATTTTTTATATATATTTTCACTTAAATAATTTCAGTTATTTGGCGGCAACGTTTTTCTATGGGACAAATGCTCGTTATGCCTTCCCTTATTACGATGAACCAGCCAAACGTGCAAACTTCACCATAACCGTAAATCGTACACCCTCTTATACGGACATTTCAAATATGCCAGGTAAAGTCAAGTGTTTTGAAAAATACATCAACATGTTATTATAAATTCATTTCTGTTAGTGCTAACAAAACTGTTTTCCTGACAACACCTCCTATTTCCACTTACATAGTGGCGTTTGTTGTGTCCGACTTGAAATATACGGAATTAAATTTTAAAGGCATACGCCAACTTGTTTATTATCGCCCCAGTTTGAAGCTGATATTAGAGTATATATACTGGTGTCGAATTCATGCTTTCTAAATTGGACCGTGTTGCTATACCCAATTATATTGCAACCGGAATGCCACACAGTGGCTTGATAACACATTCGGAAGGTTCCTTTAAATACAATAAATTTAATTCTACATTGGCTGAACTACGCGCCAGTCCAGTCCGTAACGCATATGTGATCAGTAGTCAATGGTTTTGTGATTCCATCACAATCGAATGGTGGAATTACTTGTTCGTGAAAGAAGGTCTTACCAACTTATTTGCGTTGTAAATATAATTTGAAAAATATTCTATATGCATTTAAAACCTTAAGATAAATATTTTTAAAGAATTTTCCTGATAGCGATGTATTGCAATAAATAGTTCACACTTATTGGTATAAAAATGTACTAAGCTCTTATTCCACTAAACCCTTAAGCCACGACGAATTGCATTCACGCAATGATCACACAGCTAGTTGTGTTTTACAGATGTGGAACCATGCAAGTTTTTCCGAAAAGCCATACAGACCTTGATGAAAAGCAATTAATATTGACGAACCTTAAGAGAGTGTCTTTAATATCTAACAAACTTAAACATTAATTTTGGTTTTTGGAACAGCCAGTTTTTTGAACAGCGCAGTCGGAGAGCAACAGCTATTGAAAATGCGGCTGAGGAGGAAAATTATGGGTTCCCCACAAAAATTGCTGAAATGATGCGCATCTGGACTCAGCAGAGTGGTTATCCATTGTAGACTATTACTTGCAACTACGAGGATGGTACATTCAACATTAAACAAGAGTCACTCGCTGTGGGCGAACGCGATAAGGACGTCAAAAACTGGTACGTTCCCATCAACTTTGCCGTTGCATCAAATCCCGATTTCCGCGACACAGAGGCTACACATTATTTGTTAAATGTAAATGAAATTAAAGTCGATGTTGGAATCTCCAAAACAGATTGGTTAGTGGTCAACAAACAGTCGGCTGGTTTTTATCGCATTAAATATGATGAAGAGAACTACAAACTGATCACAGAATGTTTGATTTGAAGTCCATTTACAATGCATTATCACAACCGTGCTCAACTGCTGAGTGATGCAACTAAGTATTTCTAAACGTTTGACTTATCCCATTATATTGAAAATGTTAATCTTGTGATGGATGATGTCGCAAATAAATAAAAAGGACACGAGATGTTGTTTCGTTCGTGGTTCAATGCAGACTCGACGCTATCTTTATTACAATTCTTATTCTTATCTTCTTAAACAAATTAGCTTAATCTACAAACTAGCGGGATTATTATATACTTATAGTCTTATTCACAAACGATTAATAAAGTTATTGTAGGTGTAGTGTTGAATAAGGCGATTAGTATATATTAATTACTTACTTATGAATACACTAGTTGCTTTAAGTTCAATACTACAGTGGTTGCTGTAAGTTTCCTTACAATCTACAGGAAGACAGATTCGCACCCTGGATTACAGCTGGTGAAATCATCAATGAACTCAGCAGATATTTAGAAGAAAATGGTGACAATAAATTGTTTGTATCCGAACTGGTTGGTCCTATTTTTAATAAATTGGTTATTGATGAAAGTGCCGGTGAATCTCTTAATGAGAAATTGACAAGAACTCATATCATATTTATTGCTTGTGGGGCTGGCGTTAAGGAGTGTTTGGTAGAAACCAACAATAAACTAAAGGCTCTTATTAAGGAATATATACCTGTAGAACCTTCTCTAAAATGATCAATCATAGCCAACGGTTTCAGACTATCTGGAGATAAGGAATTTTACTTTTTCTACAACCAACTAATTGATTCTGCAGAGAGTTTGAGGGTAGACTTATTTGCATGTTTGGCTGTTACGAGAAATAAAACTCATCTAAGGAAGCTCTTCAACATATCCATTGATAAGTCAAGATCGTGCCGATGTGCTCCACTGGGCCTTTCATTTCAGTGAGACTAGTATTTTTGTTTGTATTGAGTTCCAAAATGAAGCCTGGGAAGCTTACGGCAGTTTGAAAAGAAACAGCAGTGTATCTTATCCATTAGACGACGTTATTCGCAAAATGGCCAAATATGTGGTAAGCGAAAATGTAAGAGAAAAACTTCTGGATTTGGTTGCTAAAGTACAAAACTCCGAATATGTTAAGCGTGATCTAGAAACGGATGTGAAGCAAAATATTGCCAAATGGTTTAAAGAGCACATTGAGCCTGTGAAGTCGTGGATTGTAGAATATTACGCCAATCATAGAAATGATGGGTACCCAGCTGCTAGAACAGCATAAGTAGAACTAGAGTACTACTGTTCGTCGTCTCGACGAGTAGCATTCATTCTTTTTTGTATAGCTCTCTTTATCTAGTGAAATTTAATAAAAGATATTATTTTCTCGGCATTATAATAAAAAATATGGTATAACACAGACAAGAAAAAGGACACTACTTAAGATCCCTTTATTTGCATATTTGAACATTTAATGCGGTCGGTGCATCTCTGCAAGCATTTATTCCTGGTCAACAGTATCCATATCGAACAAAGAACGCTAATGAGATGTTGTAGCGACCTCAAAATCAGTACTGATCCGTTCTTCTAGTCTGATGAGTAAATGTTTCAATAATTTGAAATTATTAAAATTGTCTGAATTTTAAAGGAAATTGGTAAAGTTACATTTGAACTTGAAAAAACTTAATTACCGACCTGTTGAATTATTCGGAACTGGCTAATTTGATCAAGAACAAAAACCAATAAAATTTTTTTCGGTTTCGATTTTTCAACTCTTAACTGAAATCTATTTATGTATGTGCTTGTTTGATAGCGCTATGTATTCACATTCCCGGCCTTTAGGTATCATGTTAATCAATGAAAACTACGCGTTTGAAGGATACTATTCAAAGCATAAAATGCCATTAAAATGAACAAGAATTATTATTAAATTTTCTTTTCTACCCTTCACCAAAAACTATAAAAAAGGGGACATATAGATTTGTCATTCCATATGTAATATCCACATTGTTTATTTGAGACCCCATAGAATGTATATATTTTGGATCTTTATGGATAGAGAAGCGACTGTGAGATGTCCGTTTGCTATATTTGGTGTAATAACATAAAGACTTAAATTTTAGACCATTCTCTTGAAATTTGTCGTAAAATTTTTTTAGTTTGGTTTTTATTATTCAATTCCTATCACAACAAAATTTAAATCTTGTAATTTACAGTGACAGGAAGTTACATGTCAAATTTAACACAAACTTGTATCATTGAATTAAGAAATAGTTATACATTTAAAATGATAGAAATAAATTAATTTATGTCTATGTCAATGAATAATTAAGATTTTTAAAGGACGATGTGTTGCTTAGTGTTCGAAAATGTGATGGTAATCTGTTCCAAAGACTAATTGTGAAGTTAAAGAATTATCTCGAAGAGATAAGATATTTATATTTTTGAGAATCAAATTTTCAGTATTTCGCGTCCTTAAGTACATAATATTTCTTATTAATTTTTAAATACTTAAACTTAAAAATTCTTGATAGAAATTGGTGCGGTGGTTGTAATGAATTGTTTTACCCTTTTACGCCATACAGTATCACATTTTTCAACACATACATTAATACTGCCATGCGTTCGTGGATTCTTCACACATTAATTGTGTTCGAGTACCCAAAAGTTTTTGGAAATTTTTATTGAACTTTACTGCATTTTACAAAATTGCGTTCGTTTACTCAAGTTACAGTAAATGAGAACACAAATTGAGGGCGTAAAGTGACAGTTCATGACTGAGAATTTACAAATTTTTACTTCAGAAATTTCTTGTAGTAAACACATACTTATGATTCAAAAGGTAAACAAACAAAAGTAAGAAATTAAAAAGTATACAATTTGTGAAAAAATTATTTAACATGTATGTATGTATATGCCTTTTAAAAGGAAAGGAATGTTGTAGAAACTAGTTACAGCCATTTTCGTTGTTATTTTGTATTTCTTTGGATTTGCGAAAATGATAAGTATATGGTTACTTAGTACTGACTGCACTTGCTTTTAAGGTAATCAATAGCAAAAAAAAATTAATCACATGCTTTAATCAGACACAAATTAGGAAAACAAATAAAATAAAAAACATATGGAATAGATTACAGAAAATAATTTGTTTATATTTTCTTAAAATATTCGTGTAATAATAAATATTGCATCGAGTGCCAACAAGAAAAAAAAATTGAGTAGTCCAAGGTGTAAGTGTTTCCCTAATCTAACTAAGTTTTACAATTTTTCCGTTCGCGTACTTTTTTGGGCAACAGATTTTTTTGAAAGTAAATTTTTCAGTTTACTCAGTAATTACTCATTTACTGCATTTTACTGTAAAAGTACTCAAACGCAGCTTATATTATATATTCTTAGTTAGAAATTCCATTCATGAAAAGAGCGTTTCCAAGTTATTTCACAAAAACAACTTAAGGTCTCTCTTAAATGTTGAAAGGAGCACACAATATTTTAAATAGTTCGGTAGAGAATTGAATTCATTCGGACCAGCAAAACGGATTTTTTGTTTTGTCAATTCTAAGCGACATCTGTTTACAGATAGATTCTGACTATGTCTTGTATGTCGACTTGTGATGAGTATGTTTGGGTGAAATTGAACAGAACGATTCCCAAGAACTCTAATAGATTTAAAAACAAATTTTAATAATTTCAATTTACATAATCCGTTTACTGGTAAAACATTTACGGCATAATTTTTGAAAATATCTACAGTATGAAATCTTACGGGAAGATTGAATACTAATTTCAAAGCCTTATTGTGTACAAATTGCATACTTCTTAATGCACTATTATTAAAACTTCCATATATTATGGGAAGGTAAGCCAGATAGCTGTGAACCAAATTTCCTTAGATCATCATTTTAGTTCTTTTATTGAATTTTCTTTTGAATTTAAATAAAATGCCAATACCGGTGTAATTTTTGCTTTTAATATTTCCAATGAATAATTTGCTAGAAATGTATTCCTAAGTATTTAACAGTCTTCGATTCCTCTATAGACACACCATTAATATGCACAGTCATAGGATGATCACTACTTAAAAGATATGGTCTAAATCTTATGAATTTGGTTTTATTAGTGTTTAATACGAGTTTATTCAATCTAACATATACTGTTAAGATTGAGGAATCATACTCAATATGAGCTTGTAAGGCTGCACCATATTTGTAACGGTAAAAAAGGAAATTGTATGTCATGTGCAAACATAAACAGTTGGCCATTAAATTTAATATTTTTTAGATCATCAATAAAAATTTTTAATAAAAGGGGACCAAGAAGATTACCCTGTGGTACACCGCATTTCACTGGTAATAACGTGCTGCTCGCATTCCCAATTTGAACAAAGTGTTCTCTACCTGATAAGAAATTTTTAAAAACCCCAAAGAACTTCCTGAAATACCAATAATATCGAGCTTCTTATGTAATATTTCATGATCTACTTAATCGAAAGCCTTGGAAAGATCAAAAAATTCAGCAACAACTCCATCGAAACTATCGAGACTATCACAAATATATTCCATGAAATTAACAATCGCTTCTTCCGTCCCGGAGCCCTTGCAAAACCCAAACTGTCAGTCAAATAGTACCTTGTTCTTTATTAAATATCCAGATACCTGATTAAAAACTATAGTTTCAATTGTTTTATCAATGACAGGCAACACAGATACTGGGCGAAACAAATCGACGCTATCAGATCCTTTACGTTTACGTATAGAAATTATCTTATGAACTTTCAATGATGCAGGATAGTCATCATTTTCAATCATTGAGCAAAACATATTGGAAATTATTTCAGATACAATATTTTTCCTACATAAAAGCATTTTAGGTGTTGTTTTATCATAGCCAGCACTATTATTCTTCGATAGACTCTTTACTCACTTTTTTAAGATTAAACGTTGTCATTAAAGGTCTCAATGTCCCAAAATCGTTTATATTATTATTCAAATGCCTCGGTATATTATTACATAAACTTTCAATTGAATTAACAAAATATTGATTAAAAACCCTGCCCTTATCTACATCAGACAAATCATATTGTTGAAAAATTTGTTGAGTCCAACCAAACTAGATGCAGCAACGACTACACACTCGTACTTGGACTGCATGACGCCAATAAAAACGTATTTTAAAGCACCATCATGTGGATTTTCAGAACGTTTAAAGTTTTATACAGTTAGTAAGACGCCCGCAGAAACTATGAATGAATTGGCCGTTCGTGTGTGCACGATAGCCGCGCAATGTGAGTTCGGTGAGATATTAAGCATCGACGTCCGAGATATATTTGTAATGGGACTGGAAAGAATATATAAAAAATCAATATGAGCCTGGCAACACCTACAAGAAATTCAATCGCTACAGGAATTATCAAATAAATCACTACGCTCGCAGCAACAACATAGTGAGCAATTCCATTATGAACAGGAGCTAGAGGGGCAACAGTGTGAAGTATGTGGGTTTGGGGGACATCAGAGCAAACACTGCAAATATAAATTCTATACATGCAACATATGTAGACAGCACTTGAAGAAAATGTACAAAGCCAACGATATGAATTTTTTGGCAGATGACAGCTTAAACCTATTAAGGTCCTATTAAGGTAAAAATAAGTATTGATCATAAAAAATTCAATATGATTTTAAGCACAGGGTCAGAACACAATGTTATTTCGCTTTGTACATTTATGCAATGAAAATCTTAACACCTATAATTTAAAAAGTACTAATATGTTATTGAGTGCAAGCATATGTCCGGTAGGCATGTGTGTCACAAATGTCAGGTATGGTCAAAAATTAAAACAAATTAAATTCTTGGTTATTGAAAATGGCGGTCCACCATTACTTAGCAGAAATTTTTTAAAAGTTTTTCAGATTGAATTTGCAGGATTAAATTATGCTTCATACCAATATGTTAATGAGAAAAAAACATTTTAAAAAAATTTGTTACTCTTTTCGATGGTAGTCTGGTACTTTTTAAAAACAGTCAGGCCACATTGCGAGTAAAAGAAGGTGTTACGCTAACTTTTTTAGACCGCGTCCTGTGCCATTAGCTATTAAAGAGAAGGTAGAAACAGAAATTAATAGTATCTAGGAGTATTAGAACCCGTTGATTATAGAGATTGGGGCACACCAATTGTCCAAATTTAAAAAAATGGTAGTATTCGAATTTGTGGGTATTTTAAAGTAACTCTAAATAAAGTGATGCATATGGAAAAGTACCCCTTACCTCGGATAGAGGAATTATTTTCAAGATTTTATGCTGGGCAGAAGTTTTTGAAACTTGACCTTAGTATCGCTTATCAACAAACAGGACTTGATAAAAATTCTCGAAAATACGCAACCATTTCTACGTCAAAAGGCCAACATACACGGTTAATTCACGGCATGAACTCCGCAACAGCCATTTTTGTACAATTTATAGACTCCTAGCTAGCTGGACTGGAAGGGGTGGTGGTATTTCTCGACGACATTCTAATTAGTGCCCCAAATAAGAAATTGCATGTGAAACGTAAACAAAAAGTTCTTCGTGTGTTGTCAGAGGCCGGCTTTAAATTAGTTAGTGAAAAATGTGAATTTTTTTTGTAAAAAAATTAAGTACCTAGGGCACATTATAGATGAAGAGGGGTTGCACGTTGATCTAGAAAAGGTAAGGGAAATAAATAGAATTCTTTATCCAAGATCAATTAAGGAACTTCAGGAATTTCTAGGGCTGATTAACTTTTACAGGCGTTTTGCACCAGACGTATCTAACTTACTATATACGTTGCACTGTTTATTAAAAGCTAATACAGCATTTAATGGGTCACCTGACTGCAGTAAAGTAGTAGATGAGCTAAAAAAATATTTTAGCTTCAGACGATTGCTTAGCACACATTAATTCAGGTTTCAAGACAAAGCTAATCGTAGATGCAAACCCAGTGGGTATCGGGGCAGTGTTGTCACAGCTTAACGAAAAATGCGTTGAAACCCCAATTGAGTTTGCTTCCAGAGCATTTACGGAAACGAAAAAACGATACTCTCAGCTGGATCGCCAAGCTATTACGATTCCTTTCGGAGTTAAAAAATTTAGTACTGCGTTTATATCTAAAGATTTTAAGAAATTTACTAAAATTTCCAAAAAGAACTGTTAAAGAAAAATCAAAATGCCCAAAAATCAAATTACAAAGGTAATAAAATAAATACGTTTCAATGTAATGATAAAAGATTATTCTGTTGCGGGGAAAGTATCTTGGATAAATTGAAAATTTTAAAGAAAATCGGCAAGCAAACTTAAACTAATAATATTTTACTGAGAAATAAATATAATTTAAGACCTAGAAAAGATAGGTAATTATTAAAATTCATGCATTTTGTTTAGCGATATATGTACATATGTATGTATGTAAGTATTGAAAGTTACGGGTATTGCGGTATATTTAGAAATAGCAAAGCCCCAGCCCTGTACATTATCGAAGTATGTATATAAGTATATAATGACTTGTGTAACTCAACAATTGTAAAAGCTGTATGATAGCTCTTGAAATAAAGGTCGAACTGATATCACACTTTGAACTATTTTTATATCGTAGTTGCCGACTGGTTTGTTAACCCTAAAAGTTCGTTTTATGAATTTTTATCTATATATAAATAGGCGAGTGAAAAAAGTTAAGAACCATTTTAAATGACTTAAACTCAACGTATTCGCTTGATTTTTTTTGTTTGATAGATTGTCAAAAGGAGCTGTGCAGAATGTATTTTTTCTTCGACATTTTTGTGCCTAAGATAGTTAAAAACAGTTAAGAATATTAGCCAATCATAAAGCCATGATCTCTTTTTCTCTCTTAATTTGCTAAAAAATTACAACAAAAAACTCAAAATTAACTTAATTAAATTTGGCTTGGCAACTCCGTAAACACTCAGAAGGAAAAACTTATTTTATTTGTTCATTCTATTCTTATTTCCATCTTTGTATGTACTTAAAGTTTAAGTCTTAAACGATTATTGCTGAAACGAATAAAATTTTGATATTTAAATAGCCAGTACGTTTTATTAAAGTAAAATACATTATGGTACTGTATTATTTTTCTTTAATTATTAATAACTTTGATTAAAGTTAAATTCACCTACAGCACAAAGTAAGTTTTTTATTATACCCTTCACCAAAAAATTTGGAAAGGGGATATATAGGTTTGTCATTCCGTATGTAATTTCTTCATTATTCATTTAAGACCCCATAAACTATATATATATTCTGGATCCTTATAGATAGAGAAGCCGAATGATCGATGTCCGTCTGTCCGTCTGCTACATTTTGGTGTAGTTAGAATTAAAGCAAAAACACAACATAGAGAAATAAATTTTATACCATTCTCTTGGAATTTTTCATAGATTTGTTCGGTTTGAAAATAACAAAACTCGGTCCAATAATTAATGAGATTTAGCCAAAAGACTTTTTGTGTTATATTTCCTTTTCTGATGTTTTTTATGGCCCCAACTGTCCTACGGTCAATTTTATGAAGCAGATCTCTTGCATGGAGTTCTACGAAGGTTTAGACTGAAAATAATTGAAGTCGGTTCATTAACGACTAAAATATGAGCAAAAAAAAATGACATTCGAAATAATTTTACTTTTAAAATTTTTTTTAAAAAGTTGCGTGGGGACTCAATCCAACTACCTCTTGGTTGGTAGTCACGACCGCTTCTTGTACACCACAGAGCATCTGTATTTTTCATAGTAGTTTACGCGTTTAAGAACACAATATATCTTATTTATTATAAAATACTAAAATTTCAAATTCTTGATGGAAATTGGTGTGGTTGTTGTAAATCTTCCCTTTTTGTCACACATATATCACATACATACATACTGAAATGCGTTCATGGGCACATGTACACATTGTGTGTATACATGTGTATATTTAAACAATCGAAAAGCAATGTTTTGTTTTTGTTTGTTTCTTTAAACTTATTTTTGTACGTTTATTAGTATAATATTATGCATGCATACATCGTATATAAATAACCATAATTATTTTTTATATTATTTATATTAAAGAAATGTAATGGATCGTCAAGACACTATGTACGAGTAAATATACTAAATCAATGAAATTGAATTTTCGTTTTGTTTTAAAAATGTATTAAATTTCATTTTTTATGACTATTTGTGATTTCAGAAGAAAGGCAAAATTGATGCTTGTATCCTGTTTTATACTTGTGTAATTTTAATTATTTTCTATATTCAGGTGTAATTGTACTTGTACCATTAAAATGTTGTTTGGATACTTAGTAACACATAACAAAGCAGAAAAATCTCTTCCCGGCTAGAATTTGATAATAAATGTTTCTTTCATTCTGCAACATCAATGAGTTAATCTTCAAAAGCACTTCAATTAATTGCCATTTTTCTATAAAATAAAAACAAAGTTTGATGTAAGAATTTAATTTGATATCAAGCTTCAAAATTTAATTAGCAAAGAAACTAAAAAATTGAAAACCTCGCGAAAATAGCGCATATTCTAAAAATTGCAACTGCAATATTGGAAATTATTTCCAAAATTTATTTAAAAAAAACTTTAAAAATATCATTTCCATTGTGAAAATTACACTTTTATTAAAAACTATTTTGTATTTGGAATAAAAATTTAAAATGCATTTGTATTTTGAATAAAAGTCTTGCAAATACCTACTTTCCACAAATTTATATTTAGCTTCTACATTGCATTATTCAATTGAATAATTTAATGTGGGCTTAATTAAAATGTATTCTAAGAATAGTTCGCAATTCATCAAATATTTTTCAAACAATCAGTTCCTATCGTACATATCATACATATGAACTTTGGATTTTCAGATCGAAATGTTTGGGGAAAATTTCCAAAAATAGTATATGCATACATATTTGTATTTAATTTTCTTGTGCATATTTTCGTATTTTCCCCAATTCAACATATACAAAATGATAAGTTAGGATCTTAGGAGATAAAAAATTGATTTCTTCATATTCATATAAAATGAACTGGTCTTGCATTCATTAAAAACACCTAAAAACTCATAGTTTTGAGGAATATCGCATGCCGATAGCACGCACTACGGAATCGGACGCGGATTAATGGTAAAATATTACGAAAATAAGCCGAATTATGGGTTGGATTTGAGAGCAAAATGCTTTCTGTTTGCGATTTTATCATAATTTTTCATATTTAGTTCTCTGTCTTACACAGTAAGCCCAGAAGAAGATTTAAATAAAATTTGTTTTTAATTAAATCCATCTGTTTTCTTAGCAGGCTGAATATGAATTACCGAATTCGTATTTTTTAAATCAATTGTGGTTGAAATGCCATTGTGTTTCTATATCAGAAATATACAGGTTATATTGAACCAAAACCTTTATCGTCTGGTCCAACCGCAATACAGATAAGTAAATGGAAAATTTAACAAAATTATAATAAGACAACTACCAGAATACCACTAGTTTACATACATACGTACATCATACGAGTTTCAAAGAAAAAATTAAATTAAAATAATGAATTAAAATAATGAATTAAAATATATTGTTTTTATTTATTTTTATTTTTTTATATTATTATATTATATCAAATAAAAACGTCGACAACTTACTGAATTCATTATATAATTATTTTAGCACTGTAGAAAATCCTATCTGATAACATATTGGAAAATAAACCTTTTATCGTTCATAAGATAGGAAAAAACGCAAAAATTAAAAAAAAATATTGTGCCTGGTTTCGTAAATAAATTGTGGAACAAACTTTTTCAAATAAAAAGTAAAAGTAATAAAAACAACTAAAATGTATCGAAAATTCCTTAAAAAAAATAGCATTGTGTTGTGTTCAGGATTCGAAACCGTGCCACCGGGTAAGAAGGTAACGGTCTCAAATCCTGACCAACCATTTATTAATTTTTTTTTTTAATTTTTGATACATTTTAGTTACTTTTATTACTTTTTATTTGAAAAAGTTCGTTCTTTTTTTAAGAATTTTAGATAGCTTTAAATTATTTTCAATATGAAGATAATATTGGAACATTTTAATCATTAGACTAGCAGATTTATGCAATAGGTGTCGATATTTTTTTTATCTATTTTGGGAGAATTTCTTCATTATTAAACATGTTCTTATGTTGCAAATCATTTCTTTGATTAGTCGAAGACCACTGGCTTATTGATAAAGACGTTGAAACACTTTTTGGTTTATTTTGTGTGCGTTTTGTTTTTGTTCATTGTTTTAATTATTTTTCTGTGCTTTAAATTACTGAACACACTGGAATGTTGGAATGTGATGGATTGTTTATAATATTAGGCTAGCATATTCGTACATACATATGTGGTCTTTCTCATGGAATAGGGAATAGAAACATTAAAAACGATTTAAATTTGTATTTTATTACCAGCATAACATAAATAGCTTAATACCCAATAGTGATTTTAATTATATAAATCTATGAGAGATAATAAAATAAGACTCATGATAAAAAAATGTAGAATCTTATAGAAAAATTGTTAAGTATTTTGAAACAAAACAAATTAATTATCATACTTATCAATTGAAACAAGAACGCGCTTATCGTTTGCATCATTCAACACCGATCACTGAAATCAAAGCTGAGCTGTTAAATGCTGGACATCAAGTTAGATCTATCGTTAACGTGAAAAATCGAGTCACAAAACTTCCTCTACCAATGTTTTTTGTTGATCTAGATCCAGATCAAAATAATAAAGAAGTTTTTAATATAAAAAACATAAATAATGCTATCGTTGCAATTGAACCACCAAAAAAGACAATAGAGATAGTTCAATGCTATCGCTGTCAGGAGTTTGGTCACACAAAATCGTACTGTAAACTGCCTTTTAGGTGCGTCAAATGTGTACTTAATCATCCAACAGTAGAATGCACCAAAGATGCTAATTCTCCCGCGAAATGCGCAAATTGCTTAAAAGATCATACAGCAAATTATAAGGGATGTCAAGTTTATCAAGAACTTCAACTGAAAAGAACCACAAATCAACGAAACGGATCAAAAAGACCTACTTTGCCAAACCACCAACAGTCTTTTGTAAATCCACAAGTAAGTAACTCTTTTGTTAACCAAAGCGATAAAAATGACAGTGGCAGACAATCATAAGCTGAAGCAGTTAGAAGTAGCGCAACTAGTTTAGAAAGTCGTTTCATGGAGAGGCTAGAACGGATGATGGATAAAATGTTTGAAATGATGACACAAATTATGCTTAAATTATGCAAATAAATTTAAGGTTTGCAGCATGGAACGCCAATGGAGCTTCCAATCATACAAAAGAAATATAAATTTGTCTAAAAACTAACTACCTTGACATATTACTAATATCAGAAACACATTTTACGAATAAAACCTTTTTCAAAATAAAAAACTACGATCTAGTGCAAGCCAATCATCCTGATGGTAAAGCACATGCTGGCTCAGCAATTTTAATACGATCAAACATTAAATATGAAACTTTATCTCCACTTATCAAACCATTCGTACAAGCTTGTGGTATAAAAATCAAATGTAATAACGTGGGCTTATGTATTTATGCAGTTTATTTTCCACCTAGGCATATTTTAACTCATACTCACTACGATGACTTTTTCAAACAGTTAGGCACAAGGTTTAGTTCTGACCACACTCTTATCATTGCCTGTTACAATACTACTTTGCAAACAATTTCTCAAAATATAAAATTACTTTCGCCCAAAGCAGACATAAATGTCTTTAACAGTTGGCTCGAAGATAAAGCACAGCTTAATGCTAGCATTAAAACATCCGATGAACTTGAAGATTGTGTGGAGTCTTTTAATAATCTTATTCATGAAGCAGCCTTTTTGTATACTCCGCAGACACGATCCCAGAGAAGTATGTTTGCTATTTCTGCAGAAGTAAGAGAACTAATAAGGAACAAAAGAAGGCTTAGAAGAATTTGGCAACGAAGCCGGAACGCAGTGGACAAAACAAACTACAATTTCGCAACAAAACACTTAACAACACGTATTGCCGAAATAAAAAGTGAAGAGCTCTCGCATTACTTAAGAAATTTGGGAATTACAAACAATAGTGAACATAGCTTATGGAAAGCGACAAAGTATTTAAAGAAACCAATTTCAAGAAATGTGCCAATAAAAGATCAGAATGGCGGTTGGTGTAGAAACAGTAAGGATAAAGTCGATGCATTTTCAAAGTATCTAGAAGAAACATTTAACCCATCTCCAATACCATCTTCAGAAGAAGATAAAATTTACAAATTTTTGGATGTTGCATGCCCAATGGACTTTCCTATCAAATGTTTTACGCCTTCTGAAGTCCAGAAAGAAGTTAAAAAACTAAACATCACGAAGACACCAGGTTATGATAAAATTGGGCCTAACGTTGTTAAGTCTCTGCCAAAAAAATGCATTATATTCCTTACACTGTTGTTTAACTCTGTAATCAGGCTGTCACATTTCCCAATCCAGTGGAAATGTGCAGAAGTAATAATGATACACAAACAAAATAAACCGGAAATATCTTCATACAGACCTATAAGCCTTCTACCAATTTTTTCAAAAATGTTCGAAAGATTATTTAAAAACAGGTTACAACCTATTCTGGATAATCTTAATATAATTCCAGATCATCAATTTGGATTTCGTCACAAACATGGGACTCCGGAGCAATGCCACCGTATAGTGAAATCTATATCTGACTCACTAGAGAGAAAGTCCTACTGCTGTGCAGTATTTTTAGACGTAAAACAGGCTTTTGATAGAGTCTGGCACGTAGAATTATTATTTAAACTTAAAAAGATTTTACCAACTCCATTTTACTTGCTTTTAAAATCGTACTTAGAAGAAAGAACGTTTTATGTGAAAATAAATGATGAAAAGTCAAAAATATGTAACATCAATGCAGGTGTGCCTCAAGGTAGTGTTCTTGGTCCTGTCTTATACACAGTTTTCACTTCAGATATACCTGTAAACGAAAATATTGTAATAGCCACTTACGCAGATGACACTGCCATTTTATCAACAAATCTTTTACCACTTGAGGCTGCATCTGCTATTCAAACAGAACTTGATAGCCTCCAACAATGGTTGTCGAAATGGAAAATCAGCATTAATACAGACAAATCGACTCAGATTACATTTACTTTAAGAAAGGAAGAATGTCCAGCTATGTTATTAAATGGGTCCCCAATACCGAAATCTGATACAGTTAAATATTTAGGAATGCACCTTGACAAAAGGTTAACATGGAAAAATCACATTAAATCAAAAAGGCAACACCTAAATGTTAAAACGAAAAAGATGCATTGGTTGCTTGGAGCTAAATCAGAGCTTAGTTTAGAAAATAAAGTCATAATTTACAAGTCAATACTAAAACCATTATGGACCTATGGTATCCAACTATGGGGTACCTCAAGTAACTCAAATATAGAAATCTTACAAAGGTCCCAATCCAAAACACTAAGAACCATAACTAATGCGCCTTGGTTTGTTACAAATAAACAAATCCACAAAGATCTAAAAGTTCCTTATGTCCTCGATGAAATAAACAGATTAAGCCACAGATATTTGGATCGTCTAAGTAACCATAGCAATATTCTAGCAATTAATTTACTAGATGAAGCAGAGGAAGTTAGAAGACTCAAAAGATTTCACGTACTAGATCTACCATACAGAAAATAGTATTTTCTTTATCAAACTAATATTTAAACTTAATATTAATTGTAGTATTAGGCTTGCTGAAGCTTAATAACCTGTGTTAAGTATCCTCATATCCTTGTTAAATTCTGTAATCAAATTTACTCATTATTGTAAAAATAGATTGTAAATAAATAATTGAGAAAAAAAAAATAAAAAAATTTGTATTTAGTAGTTAAGAAAGTGATTTAAGAGAGTAGTTTACCCTAAAGTCTATACATACAAGTAGATATAGGGTTGCCAGAAGGGCCTGATTTGGCCTGATTGTCAAGTTTTTTAATGCGCGTCAAGTGTCAAGTGAAAAAGTGATTTGTCAAGCTTTTTTGTAAGTTAACTTTTTTTCTCAAATTTATTCTAGCTATGTAATAATACTTAAAAAAAGTATGTGTATATTTCTAAAAAACAAATCTAAAGCCCATATTTTTACTATCAATAGAACTAAGGACTAATATGATACATATTTTTTTTTGTGCAATTATAGTTTAAAAAATAACTATAACTTTCTGTACAATTATTATAAAAGTGCCAACACTGATATTTACCCCATTACTCAACACTAGTAAATTGACAACATTGAACCAGAGAAGCAAGTCGTGAACTTAGCCAGCTTAGCCGACTTGATATACCCATGGTGGAATAATACAGGCGGATTTTCATTGTTTTTTTAATAAAACTTATGTGTTTGAAGAATTGTCAAGTTATTTATGGAAAGTATTATTTATTTATTATAGACTAGCTAAAAACTCTCAGCAAAATTGTTTTTACGAGTAAAAGTTAAAATTTAATTCCTATTTTCCCAATAATAATTATCCAGAAGTTCTTCTTTAAAAACTAAAAATCTCTTTTATATATTTAGTATGAGTGTTTTTACTTGTCAAGTTTTTTTTTCAAAATCAATGTTTTTTTCTGGTCAATGTCAAGCTTTTTGACAAATTAGATCTGGCAAGCCTAAGTAGATGGTGGCAATAGACATGCGCGACTGCGCTGCCGGCAGTCTATTGCCACCATTACTTTTGAGCGAGCCAGTGTTGCCATCCTCTAGTTTTTTTATGTGTGTGTGTAGGTTCGTTTGCTTGCCTGTGCTATGTTGGTTGTGTGTGTGTGTGTGTGTGTAGGTTCGTTTGCTTGCCTGTGCTATGTTCGTTGTGTGTGTGTGTGTGTGTGTGTGTAGGTTCGTTTGCTTGCCTGTGCTATGTTGGTTGTGTGTGTGTGTGTGTGTAGGTTCGTTTGCTTGCCTGTGCTATGTTGGTTGTGTGTGTGCGTGTGTATGTTCTTTTGCTTGCCTGTGCTATGTTTGGGTGTGTGTCGCGGGTGTATGCTCTTTTGCTTGCCTGTGCAAATCTCGTGATGTATGTTTGGGTGTGTGTCGCGGGTGTTTCTGTTGGTATCTAGGCAGAGATATTTTTTGTTGGCAGAGAATGTGTGTATATCTGATTGTTTTAGGTGCGTCGTCATCACTGACGTCATAGCGGGGGGTGTGTGTTTATGCCGTTTGGTGTGTTGCTGATGGAATCGCGCATGTCTATTGCCACCATTACTTTTGAGCGAGCCAGTGTTGCCATCCTCTAGTTTTTTATGTGTGTGTGTATGCTCTTTTGCTTGCCTGTGCTATGTTGGTTGTATGTGTGCGTGTGTATGTTCTTTTGCTTGCCTGTGCTATGTTGGTTGTGTGTGTGCGTGTGTATGTTCTTTTCCTTGCCTGTGCTATGTTGGTTGGTCGTGTGTTTATGTTGTTGGGTGTGTTTCTGTTGGTATCTAGGCAGTGAATTTTTAGTTGGCAGAGAATGTGTGTATATCTGATTATTTTAGATGCATCGTCATCACATACGTCATATTATGTTTGTATGTAGGCAGTGAATTTTTAGTTGGCAGAGAATGTGTGTATATCTGATTATTTTAGATGCATCGTCATCACTGACGTCATAGCGGGGGTGTGTGTTTATGTCGTTTGGTGTGTTGCTGATGGAATCGTGGCAGAGAAATATTTTGTTGACAGAGAGTGTGTTTATTACTGATTATTTTAGGTGTGTCGTAATCACTGACGTCACAGTATGTTGGTATACAGGCAGAGATATTTTTTGTTGGCAGAGAATTTGTGTATATCTGGTTATTTAAGTATGTCATCATCACTGACGTCATAGCGTGTGTATGAGAGTGTGTTTGAATGTGTGTGTGTTGTTGTGTGTATGTTGTGATCACTTTGGTATCGTTGTATTAATGAGGTTTAGTAGATTTTATTTTTTGTTTTTTATATATTTAAGTCTGTTTTTATATATGTATGTTTTTGATTTTTCTCTATGTTTTCATAATTCTGCTGACTTCGAGATTTATTCCTTATAATTTGGCTATATAGATATATATAGCATATTTTATTTTTTGTTCTTTTTTATATTTGAGTCTGTTTTCATGTATGTTTTTGATTTTTCTTTATGTTTTCATAATTCT
Organism: Gymnocheta viridis; assembly: GCA_956483585.1. Lineage (NCBI taxonomy): Eukaryota > Metazoa > Arthropoda > Insecta > Diptera > Tachinidae > Gymnocheta > Gymnocheta viridis. The sequence goes on along the minus strand of OY101440.1, from coordinate 54,598,776 downwards.
GCTGACTTCGAGATTTATTCCTTATAATTTGGCTATATAGATGTATATAGCATATTTTATTTTTTGTTCTTTTTAATATTTCGATCAAATTGCGATTTTTAGTAATTTATGTATGTTTTTGATTTTTCTTTGTTTTCATAATTCTGCTGACTTTGAGATTTATTCCTTATAATTTGTGTCTGTTTTATGTACATATGTTTTTGATTTTTCTTTAAGTTTTCATAATTATGCTGACTTCAACATTTATTCATCATAATCTGACTACACAGAAAATTTTGCAGTCTTAAATTTTTTTTGTTTATTCTATACAGAAATATTTTTTTCTCAAATTTGTTGGTGGTCTGTAAATTGTATTTATAAGTTTATATTGCAAAGCTCACAAAAAAATAATTTTATGCGTATGTTTACAAAAATTTGAATTTCAAAATTTTACAATCGGGTTCAAAATCTTATTATTGTTTTTCCAGCACCAGGTCTATCTTGGGATGCTATGCTCAAAACCACTCAGGTTACGTTAGAGCTGTTTACTGATTCCGAAATGTATATGTTCATGCAAAATGGAATAAGAGGTGGACTAGTTCAATGCTCACAAAGATATTCTAAGGCCAACCATAAGTATTTAGAAGATTTTGATGTTACAAAACCATCTGAATATTTAATGTATTTAGATGCGAATAATTTATATGGGTGGGCAATGTCAGAATATCTTCCCTGTGGAGAATTTGAGTGGGTATGTGATCCTGATTTTGATGTGGAAAAAATACCTGATACATCACAATATGGTTACATATTAGAGGTGGATATAGAGTATCCCGACTCAATACATGATCTACACAATGATTTACCATTTTGTCCTCAAAATAAGACAGTTGGAGGATCTAAATTCAAAAAATTGATGGCAGACTTAGACCCTAAAACAAGTTATACTATACATTATAGAGTTTTAAAACAAGCCATTTTAAATGGTCTCATCATAAAACAAATCCGTAGAATCCTTAAATTTAGACAATCCCCTTGGCTTAAAAAATATATTGATTTAAATACATTCCATAGAACAAATGCTAAAAATAACTTTGAAAAAGATTTTTTTAAACTTTTAAACAATGCTGTTTATGGGAAGACAATGGAAAACATTGAAAAACGTAGGGACATTAGAATTACTTCATCATGGGAATCAACAAACAGAAATCATTTGGGTCTCAGAGCATTAATTGCAAAACCAAATTTTATGCATTTGTCGAAATTTTCTGATGATATGTATGCGGTGGAGTTGAAAAAAATGGAACCAGAGTATAATAAACCTATATACGTTGGCTTTACAGTACTAGAGTTATCCAAGTGGAAAATGTATGATTTCCATTATGGTTTCATGAAGCCTAAATTCGGAGATAACATTTCTCTCAACTATATGGATACTGATTCTTTTATTTACTCGATTCAAACTGATGATTTTTACGATGACATCCGTAACGATATTACTTTGAATTTTGACACATCAGAATATCCTATAGATAATCAATTTCATTTACCGCTACTCAATAAGAAGGTTTTAGGAATGATGAAAGATGAAAACAAGGGAGATATAATGACAGAGTTTGTAGGTTTAAGATCAAAAATGTATTCTCTGTCGACTCTTCACTCGAAAGATGTTAAAAAATCAAAGGGGGTTAAAAAGTCTGTAATTAAAAAGTTGACCATTAATGACTACAAGAAATGTTTATTTGAAAGTGAGATCTTGTCAGATGAAATGTTTTTATTCAGATCCAAAGCACACCAGTTGTATACTCAAAAACTATATAAAGTAGTTCTTAGCTCTTCTGATGACAAGAGAAATATTATGGAAGATAATATAAAAACGCGTGCTTGGGGACATTATATAGATAGAATTAATGATTCAATGGATATAGATTAATATGTTTTATTTTTAATATTACCTGTAAGATGACAATGACGATTTAATTTTATCCTATTTTTATTAGTTTCTATTGATTTATTATATTATTTATTAATTTATTTATTTAGTTTATTTAATTTATTTATTAATTTAATTATTGATTTATTTATTTACTATTATTTCATTTGGTGTTCTTACCTATGCCCAAATCATTTGTAAATAAAAAGCAAATATTGTATAAAGTTTTTTCCATATTTTTATTAATCTATAAAATTTAATCTGTATTATTATTACGATTTTTTAAGAAAAAAAAAAAACTAAATAAAAAATAAAAAAATGTTGAATTTTTTAATATAAAACAGTGAATAAACATGTGTATTTTCTTTATTTTGAAGTCTCTTTTTTAAGTAAAATTGCATTCTTTAAGGCACAAACACCATAGTTGTGGTAGTCACAGTAGAAATCGTCTGGATACTTGCTATTCATTTGTTTAAAATTAATGTAGCCAATTTCTTCAATGTTAAGAACTGTTTGATGAATCATTTCTTCCAACCATTTTTTCTTTTCTTCACCTTTAACATAGATTATAGAATATTTCAAGTTGTCTTTCAAAAATCTGCAAACTGATCCATCGTTCCAGTATAGATGATGATAGTTTTTTGTTAACCAATTTGCTTCTCTGCTTTTTTACCGATAAACATAGGAAATCATATGGAGGTTTTATAATGAAATTGGTGTGTTCATTATTGTTGAAAACAACTGCTACTTCTTTGGCAATAAATTTGTTTGAATTACTTTTGAAACCTTGTAAGTCTATGAAAACCTTGTTATCCTCCATATTACTGAATTTATAAGAGTTTCCGAACTTGTCCTTTTATAGGAATATATTCAATTATACGATCATGAATAAGAATACAGTAAGCTGATGTCTTTGATGGAATATTTGTGTCTGTTTCAAATTCAATTTTTATATCAATTGGTCCGTCATTGAGCGACTCGTTTTGATGGCTAACATCTACTACAATAATCGGTGCATTATTTTTAAATTCTTGAGCGGTGAGAAGCGGCTGAGACTCTCTCATGTAGTAGCTCTGTTGAAATCTTAGATACATATCATATAGAATTGCATAACGCTCATTTTTAAATTTAATATTTAGATCATCATATGGGTATGATACTGAATTTAAATGAACTTTTAAATTGGTCAGATCACAATGAACAAACTTATTTTCTTGTTGAAAAGCAATCAACACAAAACGGGGGCGTTCTCTACTTGCGGCTAATTTAACATTCCAAATATGACTTGTTCCTGTATTTAATTGTGGATTTACATGACAATCCCAACTACGGAATGCCATCGGTATAGAAGCACCATTGCTAATAATTTTAATCATATTCAGCTTACAAAGATCAGATAATTGTACGTGTGGAATTCTCCATGAGATGAGTGAAATTGCAAGTTTTGCTTTTTCAGTAGAAACGTTCGAGTGTACAAGATTTTCATCATTCTTATTACGTAAGAATATCAATTCATGCTTTCCATTTAGTATAACTTTATTATAGTCTTCAGCGAATCCTAAAAGCATCTTAAGTGGTACATAGAAATTAAAGTAGCCATTTACAAGTTTTAAATCATCAATTTTATTCCAACCAGCATTCTGCATTCCTGTGCTTTCCGTTGGTGATAAAGAAACCAAGTTTTTTATGGTGCTTGTGGCTCCTAAATATCTTGTATGATCAATTTCAATGCCATTCAGCTCATAGCGAATTTCATCAAATAGATATGCCACAAAGTTGTTTTTTAATTTGAAATTACCTGTAGATTTAGATGTTTTCTCATCTACAACAGATCCTTCCACATATATATAACTTTCACTAGGTAAAACATACAAATCTTGATTTTGTATTGAAATGCGTATTTCATCATTATTGTTGTAAGATTGTAGGTATGGCACATATGTATGATAGTCCTTTTTGATTATATTTTCATCAGATAATGGCTTATCCAATACATTTATTATTGAACTCATTTTGTCTTCAGTTTGAAATTAAGAAACTTTAGAAAATTTTTATTTGTTGTTGTCAACGTTTTTTGATGAACTGATCTTTTCAATTGTGGTTTAGGTTGTGATAATGTTTTAGGGTTGTATGTTGTTGCTGTTGTTATATTTTTCGATATACTTGAGTTGTATATCAACATTACTTAGTTGGTCTTAAATGAATTCTTATTGTTATTTCCTCTCCTCGAAAATTAATTAAATCGCCGTACTGATCAACTACTCGTAGCGTTAGTGAACCTACCTCTCTGGAGTTCACAGGTAAATAAATGAGGTTTCTAGGAATCTCAGCTATTTTATAGCCTGGAGGCACATTAATCGGAAACTCGTGTAGTGTATGCGATTTGGAATTGTTCATATATGTATTAACAGTGATACTACTTTCAATTCGTAATAGATTCACCTTGAAAATATTAACTGGAAGATCTGAATAATGATCTTCGTTTGGAGTTAGGATTTTATCGTTGAATCCTAAGAGTTTTCCAATTGTATTTTCCTTATTAAAATATATTGGATCCGTAGAGCTATTAACTTTAACCTGCATTGTGTTATTATTGGCTTCTATAAAAATTTTATTTTCTCTACCATATCGTTTGTATTCTTCCTCTATATAATCAACTATGTCATTCAATTCATAAGATCCAATTGGTATTTCAATCACATTTTCACCTATATGAAACAAATTGTTGTAGACATCAACATTTGGAATGCTATTATACGAATGAAAATCAGTTAGAGCACATTCATATGTCTCATTTAACTCAATAGGAGGGAAGTAATTGGCTGATAACTCTGAAGTGTTGGAGCTCAGAGTAAGTGTTATTGACATTATGCCTGCTTGATTGTAAATGAATAAAGTTGAACACACAATATGGTTTATAAAAAGCATTTTTATTTTAATTTAATCTTTTTTGTTTTGAATTTACATTATAATTTTTAATAGTAAATGCAATAATTCTTAATACAATAATTATAAATATTTTGTTTCAACTATAATATTTCATCTTTACTTATCCAAGAATTGTGTTCATTAGTAAATCCTAACCACTTAACATACGCTTTATCTCCTTTAGTTTTAATAATCTTTTCAACTAGATATGTATTTGGAAATCTAGTTTTTGAGAGTTGTTCATCGTAAAATCCACCTTGTATGAGATTACCACGATAATCCTCTAATATGTATGTTGCAGGATATGTATTTTGAATTGTTTTAATAGTAAAAATTTCTGTTGTCCAATTTGGAGTATAACCTTTTTCAAATGTGTGTTTGTATTTGCTTATCGCACATGATCTCCAACATTAAATTTCGAGATTTTATACATCTTCAAATGACTGTATACTGTATTTAATAATTTTTTCTCATTTGTTGAGTTGACTTTAATTGGAGGCATTTTGATGGTACGATGAACTTTACTGTTGTATGCTTTTAATAGATCTTTGTAGATATCCAACCAGTTATACGAACCATTAAAACTAAATTCTTTCCACATCATCCCTTTTAATGTTCTATTAAATCGTTCTACTATTGATGCTTTCATTGTGCTATACGTTGAATAGTGATTAATTTTGTGTTTATCCATCAATTTCGCAAAGTTTTTATTAAAAAATTCTTTTCCATCGTCTGTTTGTAGGTTTTTTGGTACTCGTCCCAGTTGAAAAATATCTACCATTGCTTGTGTTGTTTCAAGTGCAGTTTTTGTTTTCAGCGGTACTGCCCATGCATATTTTGAGAATGTATCAATTATGGTTAACAAAAATCTATAATTTTTATTGTCTATAGAGTAATTCCCCATTTCAACTAAATCAGCTTGCCAGAGATCATCTATTCCTTTCATCACAACTCTACGACGTGCAAAAGATTTTCGAGCTTGTTTATGGAGTTCGTTAACTAGATTTCTTTTTGAAGACATGTTTATAGTTTTAAGAATTGATTTGGATACGTTGTAATCTGCTTGATGAACTTTTACTTATTGATGCGAACATGTAATTTTCCCATCTATAAATCTTTTCATTTAACTTTTCTTTTGTAGACTCTCAACAAATCTTTGTAGATAACCATCTTCCACAAATGTATTGATTTTGGAAATGCTTTCTTCAATTTTCTTATTCTTTTCCAACTGTAATGTTGTTGCTTGTTGTAGCATTTCGAGTTGAATTCTAAAAGTATCATACATTTTGTTGTTATTTTCCTTAAAGTATTTTAATAGCTTGTATTCCATTTCTTCGATTTGAGTTTGCAGAAACAATTTATTGATAACATCGTTTTCCTCCACAGCCTTTGCCACATTTTTGATTCTTTTGTTTTGGACATCGATGTTGTTGTTCGTATCCATAAAGAACCCCAACAGTCTAGGGGCATTTTTCAGTGAAATTATATCGCTTGTACCGTTTAGATAGTGTCCAAACTTATCAACAGACATACTTTATATAGATTATTGTATTATATTAGCTTCGCGTAGTTCTTCAATAATTGATACAATCTCGTTATTGTGATTAGTATGACCAGCAGCTTGTGATGCTATCAATAGACGAAGTCGATCTACCAACTCATTTGGATCGTCCCAGTATATATAGTTTGGTTTATGGGGGTTAAATTGCATCAATCCACCACCTTTATAATTAGATGATGTCTTATTTGCTATTGCTTTTGATACAGACTGTTGGTTTTGCTCTTTAAACATCTTTTTAATAATATGTTTATATTTATATGCTTTCGTTCCCTTGATTTGACCATCAGGTTTATATTCTCTTCTATACGCATTTGTACTAATTAAGATTTTTTTGTAGAGTTCTAGTTCATATTTATCATAGTTTTTTGGCGTTTTATGAAACATTAGAGAAAACAGTCCTGGCGTTAGAGCCCATATTTGACCACCAACCTGTATTTTACCCTCATTTAATTTGAGGTTACTATCACCAAATTTCCATTCATTATTGAAATCTTTATGTGGTCCATAGTTAGTATCTAATTCATTTCTGCCCTCCAAGACTGATAAGTCAGTGTAACTCTCTTCAATATTTGAATTCTGTGAGTAAAAATTATCATCATCCTCATTATCACTATTACTTTCATTAGAATCATTGAATGATTTGCTATTATCAAATATTGCTCCTTCTACAAGTTTCTTTGGTGTGCTTGTCTCCAATTTAATTGTTGATTTATTAATATGAGGACTGTTAGTTTCTTCAATTTCTGTTTTCATCTTATTCTTTTCTTTTTTGATAATTCTATTGATATTGTTAGAACTATTTATAAATTCATTTAAGGGGTCTGTTATAGGTTTGAAAGTATCTCTTAGTTGATCACGTGTATCTATTTCACCAGTTTTTATACTACGAAGCTTTTTCTTCAAGACATTTCTCGTTGCAACCAATTCTTTTAAAACTTTCTCATCCATGTTTAGCAACAGCAATTATCAGATCAGGTAATCAGGTATCAGATCAGATTATCAGGTATCAGATCAGATTATTAGGTATCAGATCAGCTTATCAGGTATCAGATCAGATTATCAGGTATCAGATCAGATTATCAGGTATCAGATCAGGTAATCAGGTGTCAGATCAGATTATTAGGTATCAGATCAGATTATCAGGTATCAGATCAGATTATTAGGTATCAGATCAGATTATCAGGTACCAGATCAGGTTATTGGGTATCCTAATAGGTTATCAGGTATAGTAAATATTTTAATAGATATGTAGGTGTATTGTGTGTTCAAAGTCAGATTATATACTAAAGTTGTTCTTTTATGTAGAGTAATTTATATTGTTATAAAATAGTCAAATAATTTTCTATAGCGACCATTGTTTAACTCGTTATCTTTGCTTATCATCAGAAATCCATATTTTTCCTTCCAACATTCTCTACAAATTTCATGAAATTGTTCAAAGTTCATGTCGCCGGCAACATGATCACTATAAACATGCTTCATATTTCTGTCATCTTGTTTAAACATTATAATTACATTCGCGTTGTCTCTTATCAAATGCTTGGGAATTCTGGTATAAGTTTGACACAAGTAGAATGAATCCACATCCTTATGTCGACCCATACAAAAATAATCCCGTATATTGTTCTGCTTCTCACACGCAACATCATCAAATATCATAATTGAATTAGTTTTAGCTTCGTTAGGGGTAATAACTGATTCATTGTTGTCAAATGTGTAATATCCCATTCCTTTAATTGGTGAAATTAATCTCTTCAAGTATTCATATTTCGGCTGATATAAGGATTTTGAGTATAAATAGATGTTTTCAAATTTTAGTCCGTTAGGACTTTCTAGTAACCCAATCATAACATTAGTCTTTCCACAATTTGATGGTCCCACTATTAGAGCTCGGATAGAATTTGGTAAAAGTGAGCTGTGTTTTATTTTTGAAGTGATGTTCGATGAATCATCAATATTACGAACCAAAATATTTTTATGTTGTTTCACTAACCGCATTTTTGTAACTAAATATAATTTATGTTTGTTACCTTTTATTATAGAAAAAAAAAAAATAATTAAATAAAATGCTTATACATTACAACAAGTCGTTTAGTCATAAAAACACCTTCGTTGGAGCAGGTATAGTAGATAAAATAATAAATAATCTTCCTGTTGAACTTCATCTTCCTGGATATCAGTACTGTGGGCCTGGAACTAAGCTACAAAAACATTTAAATCGAGGTGATAAAGGAATTAATTTACTGGACTCTGCCTGCAAAAATCACGATATAACTTATTCTAAAAATAAGGATTTAAGTATTAGACATCAGGCAGATAAAATTCTTGAAAATTCAGCCTGGGATCGAGTTTTATCAAAAGATAGCAGTCTTGCAGAAAAATCATTTGCATATATGATTACTAACACAATGAAAGCCAAAACGAAGTTCGGTATGGGTGTTGGAAAAAAGAAAAATGAAAAGAAAACCAAATTAAATGGTAAAAAATTGTTCACTTCATCAATTAGAGCTGCAACAAAAATACTAAAGAAACAAAAACCTTTAGACATTAACTCTGCCATTAGAATCGCACGTAAAACTATCAATAAATCCCTAAAAGGAAGAAAATCACATGTTATAATACCACGCATAATAAGTGTTCCAAAAATTGGTGGTTTTTTACCCCTAATACCGATTCTAACTGCTCTGGGGGCAATTGGCAGTCTAGCCACTGGAGGTGCCGCTATAGCTAAGGCTGTAAATGCAACAAAGAATGCAAAAAATCAACTTGATGAAGCAACTAGACATAATAAAGCGATGGAATCTATAGCAGTTGGAAAAGGCCTTTACCTAAAACCATATAAAAAGGGATATGGTTTAGTTTATAAAGAACAGACAAAAAACTCTTAAGAATGCTACCCAACAGACCACTATCAGATGTTGACCTATTAAATTTTTCTATAAATATTCCTTATTTTAGAGGAGTATTCATGTTGGACTCACTACCAAACCGATCAAAGAAAATTGAGTGTGGAATAATCAATTTAGATTTATCAACAGGTCCTGGTACACACTGGGTAGCATATTATAAGAACATCGATGAAAAAGAGTATTTCGACAGTTTTGGAAACTTACAACCTCCTTCGGAAGTAGTCAAATATCTTGGTACAAATATAAAATACAACTATAATCAACATCAGAATTTTAATACATTTATCTGTGGTCATTTATGTCTTAAATTTCTTTATGAAATAACTAAGAAAGATTAAATAAAAACACAATCATATATATTTTACAAAACTCTTAAATGGCTTTTTTTATTTTTTATTTATAATTTACTAAACAGAATTAATTTATTTTAATGCCAAACGGGATATTGGCTATTTTGAATTAAAAATTCATCCATCTCACTCTCAAGAATTAGGCCGCACTCTCCTTCTCTGCATAGTTGAAATGATCCACTCGAGAGATCCTTAATTTCTTCATCTGTTAAACTATTATATTTTTTGGGGAGAAACATTATGTTGTTTTCCAACTCAACTTCTAGTTTTGGTCCATATTTTGTTGTTACCCGTGATATATTTTGAATAGGATATTTAACTGTTATATCCAGATCCTTAATGTGAATTAAGGATTTACTCTCCAGGGAATTAAATTTTGTTTTTAGATTTTTCACGGAGTTCATTTTTGATTGAGATCTTGTCACTTTGAATCTTTAATTGTAATTGAACTTAAAAGTAGCTCCGATACTTCCAAGAAAATATTTATGGTGAAATAGTGAATAAGTGGGGGATAGTGATAGGGTGAAGGGGATAGAGAGAGATAATAATATAAAATTGGTATAAGAGGGAGAAGGAAATAATACGTAATTTTAGATACTTTTTGGTTAAATATTTAGGAAAAAATCATCAGTATCGACAATTCCTTTGAAAAAGTAAGCAGAAACAAAATTAATACGGATGTTAATAAAATGAGTCAAATAAGAAGGAGTCTAAATAAATTCATAACAGATTTTGATAGCTTCAGACTATACGACCATTGGGAAATGATCAAATTTTTCCAAAATATGCTCGACGAAAATGAGGAATATGATGTAATGGAAGATGAAGACAACACAGAAGGACATTTTAAATGCTGTCCGTGGTATGATCCGAAATGTGAGGAAGGACCTGACACTTGTAGATGTTCTATATACTTTCTACGGAAAGCAATATTAGAAAATTTAATAGTCTCATACTATGAAATGTTTCAAACTTTATAATCAAAATTAAGAAAAATTAATAAATAAAATAAAATTGTATTATTAATATAAAATATTCTCTGTCTTGTATTATTTTTCGAAAAGATAATTAGGAATCATATATTTCTGAAGAAATCAGTAGAGATTTGTGTTTGGGTTATAAAATATCATAACTTATCAGATCGTTTAAATTTTCTAGTTTTATAAAATGCTATATAAATGCAATTTTATAAGATTGTAAAATTAAAATTCCTTTGTCAAGAAATAAACAAATAAAATCAAGATTGTGCCTGATTTAACAGTAGAGCTCAAATTATAAACAAAAATGCGTTAGTATGCAAAACAGCAAAACAATAAGATTTTGAAACCATTTGTAAAATTGCGTAATTCAGATTTTTGTTAACATATGCATAAAATTATTTTTTGTGAGCTTTGCAATAGAAACTTATAAATACAATTTACAGATCACCAACGAATTTGAGAAAAAAATATTTCTGTATAGAATAAACAAAAATATTTAAGACTGCAAAATTTTCTGTGTAGTCAGATTATGATGAATAAATGTTGAAGTCAGCATAATTATGAAAACTTAAAGAAAAATCAAAAACATATGTACATAAAACAGAATCAAATTATAAGGAATAAATCTTGAAGTCAGCAGAATTATGAAAACAAAGAAAAATCAAAAATATACATGAAAACAGACTCAAATATAAAAAAAAGAACAAAAAATAAAATATGCTATATATATCTATATAGCCAAATTATAAGGAATAAATCTCGAAGTCAGCAGAATTATGAAAACAAAGAAAAATCAAAAACATACATGAAAACAGCCTCAAATATAATTAAAAAAAACAAAAAATAAAATATGCTATATATATCTATATAGCCAAATTATAAGGAATAAATCTCGAAGTCAAGAGAATTATGAAAACATAAAGAAAAATCAAAAACATATGTACATAAAACAGACTTAAATTATAAGGAATAAATCTCGAAGTCAGCAGAATTATGAAAACACAAAGAAAAATCAAAAACATATGTACATAAAACAGACTTAAATTATAAGGAATAAATCTCGAAGTCAGCAGAATTATGAAAACAAAGAAAAATCAAAAACATACATGAAAACAGACTTAAATATAAAAAAAGAACAAAAAATAAAATATGCTATATATATATATCTATATAGCCAAATTATAAGGAATAAATCTCGAAGTGAGCAGAATTATGAAAACATAGAGAAAAATCAAAAACATACATAAAAACAGACTTAAATATATAAAAAACAAAAAATAAAATCTACTAAACCTCATTAATACAACGATACCAAAGTGATCACAACATACACACAACAACACACACACATTCAAACACACTCTCATACACACGCTATGACGTCAGTGATGATGACATACTTAAATAACCAGATATACACAAATTCTCTGCCAACAAAAAATATCTCTGCCTGTATACCAACATACTGTGACGTCAGTGATGACGACACACCTAAAATAATCAGTAATAAACACACTCTCTGTCAACAAAATATTTCTCTGCCAAGATTCCATCAGCAACACACCAAACGACAGAAACACACACCCCCGCTATGACGTCAGTGATGACGACGCACCTAAAACAATCAGATATACACACATTCTCTGCCAACAAAAAATTCACTGCCTACATACCAACATAATATGACGTCTGTGATGACGATGCATTTAAAATAATCAGATATACACACATGGTCTGCCAACAAAAAATTCACTGCCTAGATACCAACAGAAACACACCCAACAACATAAACACACAACCAACCAACATAGCACAGGCAAGCAAAAGAACATACACACGCACACACACAACCAACATAGCACAGCCAAGCAATCGAACCTACACACACACACACACAACGAACATAGCACAGGCAAGCAAAAGAACATACACACGCACACACACAACCAACATAGCACAGCCAAGCAAACGAACCTACACACACACACACACAACCAACATAGCACAGGCAAGCAAAAGAACATACACACGCACACACACAACCAACATAGGTCAGGCAAGCAAACGAACCTACACACACACACATAAAAAAACTAGAGGATGGCAACACTGGCTCGCTCAAAAGTAATGGTGGCAATAGACATGCGCGATTCCATCAGCAACACACCAAACGGCATAAACACACACCCCCCGCTATGACGTCAGTGATGACGACGCACCTAAAACAATCAGATATACACACATTCTCTGCCAACAAAAAATATCTCTGCCTCCATACCAACATACTGTGACGTCAGTGATGACGACGCACCTAAAATAATCAGATATACACACATTCTCTGCCAACAAAAAATATCTCTGCTTACATACCAACATAATATGACGTCTGTGATGACGATGCATTTAAAATAATCAGATATACACACATGGTCTGCCAACAAAAAATTCACTGCCTAGATACCAACAGAAACACACCCAACAACATAAACACACAACCAACCAACATAGCACAGGCAAGCAAAAGAACATACACACGCACAACATAGCACAGCCAAGCAAACGAACCTACACACACACACACACACAACGAACATAGCACAGGCAAGCAAACGACCTACACACACATATAAAAAAACTAGAGGATGGCAACACTGCCGGCAGCGCAGTCGCGCATGTCTATTGCCACCATTACCTATCTACTCATACATATATTTGAATATATATATAAATAGGCTAAGGCAAATTTTTAGGTCCCTGTTTCTCCTTTGTTTGCCAACTGATTTAGTTCATTCTTTTGCCAAGTGGTAAACATTGTTGAGCTTTAGTGACCCGATTATATATTATATAAATCGGTTCAGTAATAAAGGAATAAAAGGCTCATAAAGTTGATACCACTACAAATGCTGAAAATACAAACGTACACGCATTCACTTATGTAAGTATTGGTTCAAGCAAAGCGATGAGAGTGTTTAAGAGTAGCTACATACATACTTACATACATGCATACATACATACATATGTACATACATATGCATATATGTATGTAATAAGATTTTTTATAAATGTGCGTGTTTGTATGCAAATTTATTTGTTTTATTGTTTTTTCCGTGGGGAAGGGAATAAGTAATTAGGTATTTCTTCTGTTTAAATGAATGCAACAAATATATACGTTTAAATATACGTTTAGATATACGTTTAAACTGGCGGTCGAATTTCGACCCCTGGGCGTAATCTAGTTTAAAAAAAGGGTTTTAGCTTTTTTTATCACATTCTATTTAAAATAATTCTTAGAATTATTTTTTTTAAAGAAAATGTAGCAATAAAGAGAGAAGAAGCACAATTCTATCTAAAAATCCTAAAATTGTACAAACAAATTTGTTTGTCGTACTCTATCAGTACATAATGTCTACTAAAAATATTAGTTTGGTATGCATAGAATTGATAAATTATTTTTACAAGTTTCTTCTCTCAAAACATTTTACATATCTGTCTTCTAGGCCTTTTATTGATCTCGTCAATCAACAGAGACTCGCAATAAAATCTCCTTTATATTCCTTCTTATGAATTAAAGACGTGTAACAACAAGAATTGCGAAAACAGTTAACATGTGACATACAACATACTATAACTAAATGAGTGCTACTGATATTGTAATACTTCGCTCTCACTAACTCAGTCTCCTGAATAAACCAACAAATTTTACTTGTTTTCTTACGTCCACGACAACAATCCACTGCTTGCATTTGAGAAAATACTATTTGTACAACAAGTATAAGTGAGAAACTTATATTAAAATAAGTAAAGTCATAAAGTTGATGAGGGAAAGTGCAAATTTTAACACCATTTGTCGAATCGATAAATGGCTTTGTATTATAAGACCTTTATTTATTACTTTTATCCATTAAATGCTTTTATTATTAATAATAATAACCTTTAACTAAATGCAATTTGTAAAGGTCATTATTACAACTTGCCTTTGGTTAATCTAATAAATATAACATACATACATATGTACATATGTACATGGATATGTATGAAATAATTTATTTTTGTATTTTTTGTTATTAATACAGTAATTTTGCTTTAGCTGCACAATCAACTTTGCACAATTTTTTGTGCAGATAAGTTAAAAATGCTGTTATCTTAAATGTATTTTTGTATGTACATACATACAAACAAAATACATATACTAGTATGTACATATGAATTTTAATGACTTGCAATTTGTGTGACTTTTAGATATGCGTTATTTTTTAATTATAAATGGCATAAGTTGGATGTTTACATACATATGTATGTACATACATATACATATGTACATATGTATGTAAGTATATAAAAAAGTGGCCACCATACTTTTTAATGTGTTCAGCTAACTTTGATTTTTTATATGAAGATATTTTAAAACCGCCAAAAAATATGGTAACTATGCACGTACACAAAATGCAAAAAGGTTTAGGAAGAATAATTACAGAAAATAGGTATTTTTGGGCAGTTAAGTAAAAATTCAGCTATCGTTGATTTTTTGTATGAAAATAATTTTAAAATTCCAAAAGTTTTGGGCAGTTATCTTAAATGTGCAGGTACAAAGAAGCACGTAAAAAAGAAATTTTTGTGGGATTTGAATAGTGACTGAAATTATTAATTTTGTGCATTTAAGTCGAAAGTGCTCCTAAGCAAAAGCAGATAAATCAAAACTACTGTATGTATAACGTCTTTTATTGAAAACAACTTGCATTTACATGTGTATGTATATATGTATGTGTGCTTATTTATACTTTTGCTTATTTAAAAGAATGCGCACAAACATACGCACACACTTCCCAAATGGAAGCATGTATGAACTGCGTATTTAACAAACAGTATACAATGAGATACTTATTGTATGGTGTCTATATCTATTGTGTTTTCTTTGCTTTCTTTTTCCCTTTACTTCAACGCACTCAATCCATATAAGAAGACACAAATAACAACTAACACAACAAGCGCTAATTTACGTACAACTAAGCACAAGAAGCAATGATTTTAAAAACTTGTATCATTTGGATGGAACAATGCACGTCTTTTTTATGAATATAATCTTCTCGTGATGTAAAATAGGTTTATAGAATAGACAGACGACAGCGTTAATGTGCATTAACATCTCACTAATGCTAATTAAAATTTTACTCTGACAGACGAGAGTTTTGGATTTAGTAAGCAGCGGATTGTTTGTCAATAATTTTTTTGGCATTTACATCGGGATCAAATGGATAGAAGGCAGCAAGTACGATTTGCAGCTATGCTGTTGGTGAAAAATCACTATTTATTTGAAAGAAAGCTTAAATTACTTTTGCTGAAACTGCTCCATAATGTAAAAATTGTACATGCACTAGCTCCCAAAAATGTGAACGTTTTGCTCGCAGTAGGACCCTCTGAAATAAGACAAAGACAATTGTGGAAATTTGTAGGTTTAGTATTATCTTTTCATGTAGGGCATAATTCATATACATACATATATCATTTTTAAAGAACTGCAACAGTACTTTTTGGGAGTGTGACGTGCTTACGATGGACGATAACAGATTTAAAGAAAACTTTCGCCTCATCAAGAAGGCTTTCCAAAAAGTGTGTGAAAAAGTTCAAAATATGGAGAGGTTGGACACCAATATGAGGCTTTGTATTCCACTCGATAAGAGAGTTGCAATAGCTTTGTTCACATTGGGATCGGCAGCGGAATATAGGACTGTTGGTAGTTTGTTCGGTGTGGGACGAAGTACCGTTGGTGAAATTGTTATAGATTTTTGCCACGCGATATGTAATAATCTAGCTGACTGTATTAATTCGTATCCTCCAGATCCTGAACAAATTAAACGCATTGTTGACGGGTTCGAACAACTCGGGCTTCCGCAATGCTTTGCAGCTGTGGATAGATGCCATATAGAAATTCAGCCAAAAAAAGAGGATGCAGCAGACTATTACAATTATAAAGGCTGGTATTCAGTGGTTTTATTAGCAAGTTGTGATTACAGGTAATTTTTGTTAAGCGTTATTGAAAACTTTTACATTTGTGCTTTCATTCTTTCGCAGATCAAAATTCACATACATATATAAACATTGGATCAAGTGGGAAAAACAATGACTCTTACATTTTTGAACAAAGTTCTTTAAAAAGATTTCATGAAAGTGCTGAAATTTTTGCACAAAATAGAAAATTAATTGCCGACATCAGTGTGCCTGTGTTGTTTATTGGCGATTCTGCTTTTCGCTTATCGCGGTATATGATGAAGCCATTCCCATATTCAATAAATCAGCCAAATTTAGAAAAAAAAACTTTAATTACCGCCTGTCCAGATGTCGTCGTGTAATCGAAACTGCATTTGGCCAACTTAAAGCTAGATTTGGTAGAGGCTTACAAGTAGCACCAAAAAATATTAATATTATAATAAAAACATGTTGCATATTACACAACTTTTTGAAAATGGAAAACGATGAAGTTTCTTCCACATGGATAGAAAATGTTGCAGGAGACTTAACTGCACGAAGCCAGCCCAACCACTCAACAAGAGTTGGCGAAAATGACGTTGCAGCATCGACTATCTTTGAGTTTTAGTAAGTAGAAACACTAAGATTGTGCTTCATGCAATGTATGATTTTACTATAAGTAACTGCCTATTTCACGATGTCAAAAAAATTTCCTTTTTTCGTACAAATACTTTTAAAACAAAATTTAAAAATTTGTTTTTGTTTTAAATGTATTTGTACGAAAGAAACAATTCTTTCGACAACGTGAAATAGGCAGTTACTGGCTTATTTATTATGCACAAAATAACAATTTTTAAATCTTATCTACTATGGTTTTCATTAATGGTATAAACTCTGGCAGTTTCATTTTGCTCACGAATCGCATTAACGATTTCGTTTTATAGCAATTGGCTGTCTTTTACCACACTTTTCAGCATTACATTCTGCTCTTTCATAATTTTTACCACTTCACCTAAATTACTTCTCTTTTTTCCAGATGATGACGAAGCTGAGGCAGCTGATGAGAATGTGGTGTCAAGAGGAGAGAGTGGTGAATAAGGCGACGAAATCATACCTGGTGATGGCAATGGTTGTGACATCTGAGATGGCGATGGTAATGGCTGCGGCTCCGGCGACGAAAATGACTGTGACTCCGACGGTTGTAACGGCTGTGAGTCCAGCGATGGTAATGGCTGTGACCCCGACAATGGCTGGCAGCTTGCAGCTGGTGTATTTACCTAATTAAATTAAATTTAAAAATTTATTAAAAATGTTTAAATATATGAAATGCCAATTCTTACAAATGAAAACGATTCCGAAATTTCAGCACTATTGGCTGCATTGCTCCCAATTATTCGGTGCACAGAATTGTAAAATTTCCAATTTGATGGGCTCCCACCAGAAGGTCCCATTTGCTTTTTCTCCTCTCTACAAATTTCAATAGTTATTTAGTGTAAAAAAAATGTTGTAAGATAAAGAAATACCTGTAATTTTGCGTGAAATTTCTTATTTTAACGTGCACCTCTTCCGAACTAAATTTGTTGTTCATTTGCACTGATATCTCCTTGTAAATGTGCCCATTCATTTTTGCACGCCGCAAATCGGTGGCACGCCTCCCACAGCTCTAGCAGAACCTGCGCCTCCGTATCGCACCATACACTTCGCTTCTTTCCCTTGTATACCTTAAAATTAAAAGAATGCGTTTCCATTTTAATATATCTTTTTCTTTTTGCTGGAAACAATTAAAATAACTTACCTTTGCTGACTCTGAATCCATTTTAATTTTACAAAAGTAAACAATTTGACAGCAGCTGATTGATTGTAGACTGTGTTGCCATATTTTAATAGTTAAATTCAGTATAAATTCACTGTGATTTCGTGCATTTACGTTAAATCTAATACACATTGGAAAGGGCATAATTCACAAGTTAATTTGAATTAAGACTGCTAATGCAAATTAATTCTGTCGTCTGTCTACGCTATTAGATGCAACCGTATCACAACGTTTTGAATCCTATTAAAATTAAATATTCTTCATTTTTGAAAATTCGGAAGCTCTATTCCGTTATTGTTTCTAAACAATTCTTATCATTTCAAAATCTCCAATATTGTGCATCTATTTAAGTCATACATTTTTTTAAACCAGAATCTCTAAAAACTTATCACTATACAAGTTTTTTCTCAAAAATTTTACAAAAATACCATTGTACCAAGTTTGCACATTTTTACAAAAAATTAAAATGTTCAATTTTATACACACAAATAAACGAATTGTGTTATTATTTGAATCCAATCTTTGTTATTATAAATGTTAATAAATATATCAAATAAAGAAAAATATATTTTTTTTGATTTGTTTTCAAAAATAAGTTTGAAATAATTATATTATAAAATTTTTTTACAATTATATTTAATTTTTGTATTATATTTATTTATACGTACATTTACTGTATTAATTTTTTAGGGTAGATTTGGTCGAATGAATGAATATTTTTTCTATAATCTGCAACTGTTCGCATTATTATTTGCTTTTCTTCTTCGTCACGTGACAAGACCTAATTAAATTCTTCTATCAATTTTACAGCCCGTTCTGCAGTGTCATTAACTAATTTTAGGTTACATACAATATCTAAACCTGCACTGTCCACTGTCGGTCTTTTCCGTAACAAAATATTCAATATTTTTACATATAAACTGGAATTTTAAACTTTTTGATCTCAGCTTTATTGGGCTTTTGTAAGGCAGCCACCATAGTTTTTTTTGGATTTGTAGGATATTTGTTCATCCGGTGATAAGTACCACAAATGGTTGCAAAATTTCTGTAATAATTTTTTACTTATGTACTATATCTTCATCCACCACACCATATACATACGTACATATAAATTTTTTTATATATTTATATCTCAACTAGGGGCCTTAGCAGCAAATGGCACTTTTGTACAAAGTTTTAAATATATTTTCACTATAAAAATACAAACATCTCTAAGTAAACTTTGGAACCGACTCTCCAAAGAAAACTAAATCCAATTGGAGAAGTTCTTTGTAATCGTCCCGGGGTTGACTTTCTTTTAGGCTACTGAAAGCAAGCTCAACTGTATCTTTCATATCGCCTAGTATGTTTTTTACATGCAGATCTTCCATTCCGGATTTAAAAGACTTTTTTAATTTCTGCCTACTTTTATCTAAATTTGTTAAATAGTACCAGTAGATTTTTTTATTTTGTCATCAAAAACACTCCTCAAAAGAATTTCAAAGAAATGATTACGACAAGTGATATACAAAAGTTCTTTTTTTCAATATTTGCTCCAAATTAACGCATGGACCTTGCTTACGTCCTAAATTGGATGCTGTAGTATCGCAGCATAGAGTCTGCACTTTTTCTTCTATTGAAAATTGAAAATATCCGTAAACGGTCGACTTTTTCTCTACTCAACAATGATGGCAAAATTTACCATCCCAATGGACAGTTAAAATTTATATCAGTTTGTTTATAATACATCACGAATTTCTTGGTTTGTTTGAATTGCGACATCGGCGGATAGGTGTTGTGTTTGGCACTAAATCGTTAACGTCATGTTTTAAGGCTTGAGCGGTAGCTATTATAAATTGCACTACATCACGATGGCTTATTTTATATTTATCTAAAATTGCCACTAGTTTCGGTGTTATTAAGTAATATTGACCACGCTTTTTTGCAGCTGGATCATCTTTCGATTCTTGCGTTCCATCCGAATCATTATCATGGAGTTTTTGCTTATCGTTTGGTTGAAAACGTACAATCTCGTGCTCCTCTGTAAAACGTTTATGGTTGTGTCACAGTTTAATAAAATAGTTTTAAATCTATGTATGTACAATGTACACACATATATTAGGGGATAACCAAATTTTGGTCCTAGCACTACACGATAGCGAATATTGTGTTATTTACGAAAGCAATTTTTCTGGGTCGTTTGAAAATAAAAACCTCACACACAAAAGCGATTTGCTAAAATCCCTAAACAATAAAGTTTTATAAAAAAAATTTTAATATTTTATTAATAAATAGAAAATAAGTAAAAGAGTTTCTTAATTATTAAAGGAACACTTTTATTAAGACCCGCTTTTTAGAATTTTTTATAACACTTAAACGACTTCTTTTAAAACCCATTATTTTGAA
This sequence comes from Gymnocheta viridis, assembly GCA_956483585.1. NCBI lineage: Eukaryota > Metazoa > Arthropoda > Insecta > Diptera > Tachinidae > Gymnocheta > Gymnocheta viridis. The sequence continues at coordinate 54,577,974 of OY101440.1, read as the reverse complement.
GTATTAAACAGAAACACGGAATATTAATAACACGTTATTATATAATATTCAACAAGAAACTATAAGATAATAACATTTTTTGAATAGGCCTTTTCCATTAAAAATCTTGATTAAAAATGAATAGGGCAATTCCCTAATAATTTCACAAAAAAACTGTGAGTTTTTGGCTAAATCTATAAGTAAAAATAAAAAAATAATTTTCCAACTTTACCGCGTTTTGTGGTTGACCTTTTTTGAAAACCGCGAAAAATAAATATCATTTTTTTAATAGTTTTCAATGGACTATTCGACTATGCTAGGGCCATTTTGATATTTGCAAAAAGTGGGAATAAGCTATACCCCTAATGTACATATGTTGTTCAAGGAAAACATTTTTTCGTTAAAGACATATAATAACACTTTTACATACATACTTACTTTCCAAAACAGATACATGTTTCTCTTTAAAACGATCCTTTTTTGACGAACCCGGTCACTGCCCAACATTGAACCAGGTCTTCCTTATTTTCGTTGATTCATCAAAAATTATTTTTCTCTTCTGTATTTACCATATCTAATGCATTAGCGTTAGCAGCATCAAATATATCGTCGAATTTTTCCGATAGTTCTTTTTCGCGGTTTTCTTGGAATAATGTTCGCCGCTTGCAATTTTTCTGCAATTTATTTTATTCAAAGTACAAACTTTCCGCTTTTGAAACACATTTGTCGAATGCTCTTGTTGGAATTCTCACAAAATTTCTATTTCTCTTAACATAAGAGATGCACTTGCTCACAAGTTTGGTTTTACTTTGCGCAGTTTTTTATTAATTTTTCTTGGAAGGTAACTTGGTACCGATAATTTGGATGTCGTCAACCGAGCTTTAGTGACCCGATTATATATTATATTAAATTGGTTCAGTATTAAAGGAATAAAAGGCTAAAAATATACACTTACACTCATTAACTTATATAAGTATTGGTTCAAGCAAAGCCATGAGAGTGTTAAAGAGTACCTACATTGTAGGTCCTACATACATACATATGTATATGTATTCGTATATGAGTAATACGATTTTTTTTTTAAATGTGCGTGTTTGTATGCAAATTTATTTGGTTTATTGTTTTTTACGTGGGGAAGGGAATAAGTAATTGGCAAACTGGCGGTCGAATTTCGACCAGTAGGCGTACTCTATTATAAGTTATTCTTTAAAACTTAAAAAAACAATATGTGTGTTACAATATATCATCTGCGTACTTATCTTAACTTTCGGAAAGAGCATTGGAATTAGGAGATGAATTAACGGGTTAATATCCTATTAAATAAAGTATCAAATTGTTTTTAGATAGTTTTAAAAACAATTGTAAAAGTTTGCCTTTTGATGCGAAGAGTAAATAAAAAGTAACCCGCATCTCATCTATTTGATGATTCCTATATTATTATGATTTACTGTAGAAAAGTAAAGCTTATTGCATTAGTGTTATTCAAATTAAACAGATCTGAAAATTTAATATAGGCTGTCATTTTATCGCAACTTAAGGGCGAATTTTGCGGTACAATTTCGCAAGTTGAAAAATTAGGCGCTCCATATTGTACATACATGCTTACAAGTGTATGATGTAGTAATTAAATATTTGAGGAAAAGGAAAGCATAATAAATAGTTACAAAAGCAAATATGTATATAAGACAGTGGCGTCGGTAACAGCCGCCGATGAAAGTGATCTCGTTGCCAAAACAAGAACTTTGTGGTGCAGTGTTGTTAGCTAATATTACCCACAATTTAGTTACCCAACTCAACTTACCGCAATCTCAAACATTTTTGGACGGACTCATCAATAGTCTTAGCTAGTCTCAGCAAGCCATACAACTCGTGGAACACCTTTGTGGCAAATAGACCTTCTACACTTTTAAAAAACGTAGGCGTGGACAACTATAATCATGTTGCATCGCTAGATAACCTTGCTGATGTTGCTAGACGAGGATGTAATGTGGAAGAGTAAAATGAAGACAGATTATGGTGGAATGTACCCCTGTGGCTCAAAGAATCTCCGTCAAAATGGCCAACAACACACAAATCCTTTGAAACTCAAGCAGAAGCTAAAATGTGTCAATTGTTTGCGACTGCAGTTAAGGTACACCCTTCCTTGAAAATACGAATGACACTTACCCAGACATTTTATTACGATTTTCAAAATTATCAAAGGCTCTACGAGTAATGTCATATGTCTATCGATTTGGTGATCGTATATTATGTACTCAAAACTAAGCAACTCGAAATAAAAAAATAAGTCTGGGTGGAAGTAACGTTCAGTCTTTGTTAACCGAGCCTAGTATTGAACTTGAGGCGAGTGAAATAAAAGCAACTCATGACAGACTCGCCACTCTATGTCAGATTAAATATTTTGAGGAAGAATATAGTTGTCTAAAATGGATGCACCCAATTCCAAAATAGAGCAACTAACTCATTATATCTCCATTTTTAGACTCTGTCAATATTATGCATGCAAATGGTCGACTGGCTAACTCCAATAGTTTGTCGTATTCAGAAAGATACTAGATTGTATTACTCTATTCAAGTCAATTTGAAAAACCATTGACCTTACACGTGTATATGGTGAACCTACATGGAGGAAATCAACTTGTGCTAAGAGTAATTAGATCTGGTTGTATAAGAATGTTAAAATCGGTGCAGAAATAACTAAGTTAAATTTTTGTTGTTGCGATTTCTAATTTTATTAAAACATCACTCTAAAGCGGCGACAGCTGCCCTTCTCCTCCGATTAGCTTCAGGCGCGGAGGAGCTTATTTGCATCCAAGAACCATTGTTGTATAAAGGGTTTGCGGACTCAGTTTAGACGGCTATAGTACTTTGTACGCAGCTGAACAAGGTAAAACCAGAGCTTGTGTTATGGTCAAAAACGTCCTCAAAGCTTTTATTCTCTCTGATTTTAGCGATAAAGACACTTGCACTGTCGCGGTGGAAAACTAAACACGAACAATATGGTTTATGAGCTGCTACATGGCTCACGATCAGGACGATCCTCCAAACGGTTTAACCAGGAAGGCGATGTCGTATGCCAATAGGCGCAACATTCCACTCATAACATGTGCAGACGCTAATCCTCACCATACCATCTGGGGCAGCTCGGATGTCAATCTACGAGGTGAGTTACTTCTAAACTTTATAGTAGAAAATGAACTAACAGTAATTATTAGGGATAATGAGCCCACCTTTATTAGGACTAACAGAAGCGAATTTACTGATATTACGGTTATTCTCAGATATGATTAGCGATTGAAATCTGTCGAAGGGCTGTTCTTTCTCTGACCATATGTACATTGATTTCAATTTTTCTTTTAGAGTTGATTCAGTGAAACCCTATACGAATGGAAGAAAGACCAACTGGACTGTCTATGCTAGTGTACCAGAAGACAAGCTGCCTCCATGCCAAGTTTGCATAGGCAATGTGTCCACGCTTGACTCCGCAGTGGAATCACTAACGAGTGTCTTAACCGAGGCAACAGAAAAATTCTGTAAAATAATCGACAGGAAAGGCAAGGCTAAGCCTATTTGGTGGAATGCGGAAATTGCTGAAAAACGCAAGGAAAGCAGGAAGCTCTTTAACGAGGCGAAACGTAATGGTGTATGGAACAGTTACAAATTCTCAGTGAATGGATTCAAGAATCTTATAAAGAAGGCTAAAAGACGGTCATGGAGGGAATTCTGCAGTGATGTAGAAAACTCCTCGGAGACAAGTCGGCTACGTAAGATCTTATCCTTAAGAAAAGTTATTCCATCGTATATACAGAAGTCAGATGGATCCTGGACAACAAATAGTCAGGAGTCCCTTGAGGTTTAGATGAATACTCACTTCCCAGGCTGCACTGATGATGTGCCGAGGGAGGTAATTCTTAATGGCGCTCGGAATAACGCTATTATCCCGATAACCCGTCATCGTATGGAATGGGCTGTTAAAAGCTTTCACCCCTTAAAATCTCCAGGTCCGGATGGGATTATTCCAGCGGATCTGCAAAATAACCTAGAGACACTGATGCCATGGCTCTTGGTAATTTTCAGAGCCTGCCTAAGTCTCTCACATGTCCCATCTATATGGACAACATATAAGATTGTCTTCATCCCCAAGGGGGGAAAACATCGCGCACTAAGGCTAAAGACTTCAGGCCAATTAGTCTATCCTCCTTTCTGCTGAAAACACTGGAGAGGATTATAGACATTCATACCAGATCAAAACTAGGACATAATTCCTTGTCAATGGCTCAACATGCCTATACGAAAGGGAAGTCCACCGAAACTGCGCTTCACTTATTGGTGGGTCACATAGAGAGATCCCTACAATACAAGGAATTCCCATTAGTTGCTTTCCTGGATATTGAGGGAGCTTTCAACAATGTTAAACCAGAGTCGGTTATTAATGCTAAGAGGCTACTGGTGATCGACCCAGAGATCATCCAAATTATTAGTAGCATCTTGCACTTTCAGCGTATTGAATCTAACTGGGGCGCCGCAAACATTTCCAAAGTGGTAACCAGGGGCACCCCGCAAGGAGGTGTACTCTCGCCATTACTTTGGAATGTTAATATAAATTTCCTCCTCAGGGCCATGGATAAGACGTGCTGCAGAAAGATTGAGTATGCAGATGACGTCGCAGTCATGGTTATGGGTAAGGATCCCAGACTACTGTCTGAACTCATGGAATCCGCACTGGATGTCCTCGTAAAATGATGCCAGGGATGTGGTCTGGATGTTAATCCTGCCAAAACGAAACTGGTACTTTTCACTAGGAGATACAAAATTCCCAAATTTGTTACCCCAAAGCTGAATGGGGTTCCACTGAAACTATCCGATAGTGCCAAATATCTTGGAATAATAGTATTATAGTAAATTGAACTGGAATATCTGGTAGGGATATTCAGATCATTACCGATAGTAAGGCGGCCATTAGATCCCTGGAGAATGTGTTCATCACATCAAAAATTGTCAAGGAATGCCGGATATCTCTGGACGAGATAGCGAAACATTCAACGATCACCCGTAAGTGGGTACCAGGACACAGGGACATACACGGAAACTGTATCGCGGACGCGTTGGCGCATGCAGGCTCCACTTTAAATCGAAACGATTCAACACATGACATAGGCGAATCTCTCTCCCAATGAGTAAACAACTTATTGCTCATAAGTTTCACCTTACTGCAATTCAGAAATGGTTAGATGAAACTACCTGTAGGGAAACTAGAAAATCTGGCCCATAATAGATGAAAAAAGACTAGGCGGGCACTACAGCTTTCCAGACTTCATCTCAGAAACCTAATCGCGGTAATAACTGGACACTGGCCTATTGGGAGGCACGCCCAAAGGTTGGGGCTCAATTACAATGACATATGTAGAAGTTGCGGCGATGAAGAAGAGGAAGAATCGACGGAACATCTTCTCTGTCATTGTCCGGCATTCGATGATCTAAGACTTAAACTTTTCGGTCAAAGAACCCTTGGGGACAAAACTTGTCTCTCTAATATTGATTCAAAAAAGATCCACTACTTCATTGAATCAACCGGGTGGCTGCGTAAGAATATCAGCAGCCAGGTAACATAGGACCCTTGGAAGACGGGACAACATGGTAGCACAACGGGAACTAATTGATGGACCCACGTGAGCTGTGCTTGATCACGGCTGCCAATGGAACCTAACCTAACCTAGAACATCGTTAAATAGTTTTATGGTATCAATTTGTTTAAATAAAAAGAAAAATGAAAACACAAAATTATTAAAGTTTTTACACTTAAAATTTTAAGAGTTTAATAGTTAACAATAGAAAATACAACAGCTGCTTAGAAGTAACTAAATAAATCCAACAAATAAAAATATTTTCAAAAATTTATTATACACACACATTTTTTAGAACCTTGTACCATGTTTTTTTCCGGGTAAACAACTAAACTCCACAGCACTAATTGTTTTATTGCCTAATATCTTTCAAAAACATGTTGACTCTATTCAACTATGAATATAAAATATTTTCTTAAAATTTCAAAATAATTGTCTAACTTAACCCGTTCACTACCATTGGGATCACGCGTACCAAGAGAAATTAAAAAAACGTCAGAAATACAATACTAGCTCTCTTTAACTTAGAAAAAGTCCCATCGGTAGGTAGCATTTAGTTTTTTCTGTACATAATTAGCTGTTTTGAGTGTGTTTAATATTTTATATTGTAATTATTTCGCAACAACTTTCGTGTTTTACGATATTTCCAGCGTGTATAAGTGCTTTTCTTTTTTTATATTTATATTTTGCAAATAATATAAATATCTGATGTTATAATTAAGTGAGTAACGAACAATATGTGATACAAATTTTATTTTATTCCAATTTTTTCCATTTCGGATAATGGATTACACTGGTTTTGTTTAGACAGCTTAAATGGGATACATTATCCCATTAATAAGGCAATTCGTGTCTTTGCAGAATGAATAGAAACTCATATGTTCATATTAAATAAATAAGTAAAATAAAATCTGGCATATTTAATTTCCATACATTCGCTACTAATGGAATATTTAGTCCTAATTTATGATGCTTTAAAAACTCAAACACACATATTATTGCGGAACATTTTTTCTCCTGAAGGCCAGAAGAATTAAAAAAAATTATGCTCTTATGTATCACATGTACATATACGAAGAACTTACTTAACATTGTTAAAACTCACTTACTTACTATAGTACAGTATTGAAAGGGTTAAACAGTCAAGTATGGAAACAAATGAATATATTTTCATACATGTTTTATACACACATACTTATTAGAACCTTGTACCGTGTTTGTTTCATTCAAAACGTGTTGACTCTATTCATGGAGCTGATGAAGGTGTTGATTAATTTATTGCTAGTTATGGGCTGCCACCCGGTGATTGTGGTCTTTCTGTGATTTGAGCGATGTTAGATTTCTTGCGCTTTTTAGCTCTGACTACGATACATACGAAAACCACCGCGCTGACGATTAGTGTAGCGTATGATACAATGTTCCCATGGTTTGATGAAGGGTGAAGTTGGAATTGTTAGCTATTCATAGCTTCTAATTTCTGTTGTAAGGTTGTTAATTTGATGAACTGTACTGATATTTCATCGGGCACTAATGACTGGTTGATGTTGTTGATCTTCAAAAAGTGTTGATATGCTAATTCTGATATGTTGCTAAGGCTTTTGTACGACGATACAGTTTTAGTTACGATTGATTGCTGGCCGGCCATCTGACTGAAATCACCTCACAGTACACTTTTAGAGAACACCCATACATACATTTATTAAACTGAGACAGGTATTATACCCAGTTCCGCCGTCGCCCTTACCCTTCCTATGCCATTTGTGATTACACATTCCTAAATGACCCCATATACTTTTTCTCATCAACAACTTACTTTTCCTTTTTATGGCATGTCGTCCATTTCAAACTCAGGTACCTGAAACCCTTGAACACAAAATTTACCAACCCATAGACATTTTTTTGTTTTTTTTTAATTCAATACATACTTTATTAAAACACTTACATATGTACCTAAACTTAACTACATATAATTAACGTGGCTCAAATCTTTTTAGGTTTCTCTTTTTTCTTAATTAATTAAGGATCGCACTAGATAACAAAAATCGGCCTTTAAACAATTTTCTAGCCTACTCTAATTTTTTGTATTTATTTATTAATTCTCCCTAAAAGAGCTCTCTGAGGGGTTTTTTATTGGAGCTTTTCTTTTACAATAAGGGCGCTAAAAAAATATTCAGGTTATCAACAGAATTTTACCCTAGTACGAACCTTTCACAGGACATACACATAACATAAACTTATCCTAACTATTTATCAAATATTAACTTAATATATATTCAAAAATCCCTAATACTTTCTTTCACAAATTTGTGTTTTTGGCCTACGGTGTTTTTGTTTTTCCTCGACTGAAAACTGTAGATTCTAAGTTAATGGTTTTGATCTCTTCTAAACCACTAAATTACGGGAGACTACACCTGGATTTAACAGAAAGCTTGTCCTATTCCAATATGTTAAATCACTTCGTTTTATTTCTTGTTTGGGATGCCGCTTTATTAATAAAGGAAAAGCTAATGAAATAAAAAACCGATTACCTTGTTTTTCACTTTCTTGATGTTTTATTTTACCGGAAACAGAGGAATCTATCTTCCGGCTCATACCTTCCTCCCGGACAACATATTTTCCTATGTCCCCTTTTAAGAAATTTTCTGTCTCCTCAGTTTAGCTGTTTAGTAGTTTAAGGAATAGTAAGTAGCCTTTGAATTTTATATTATCTAATTTTATAAAAAACACAAAAACTTATTACCACGAAAAACATTAGTTTGCACAAATTTATTTTCACTTACTGGAATGTATGTATGTATATCTATAAATTTACTTCACTTTTATATCAATTTAATTGAAACTAGCAAACTATTTACTTCCTTTTTTTATTTTTAACCACTACTCGATCAGGACTTTATGTCAGCCACTTTCAGACTACTTTCTATTTTATTTGTTCAGACATAAAACCTAAAACAAAAAAATTCGCGCACAATCTATAACAACAAAGACTAGTAATAAAAAAACAAGTACCGATAAAACGAACACAACAATCACTATCCCCTTGCATGTCTGTATAGGTCATTGTCCACTCTCCTTTGATCTTGGAATTCATATTATCTTATAATATCCCTTTAAAAGGATTGCAAGAGCATCACTTTCTCTTAGTTTTTTAGCACTAGTTACAATACTTAGCGATCTGGCTACTCCTTCCCTACTATTTACTACATCGTAGGCACTCAATACATATTATTACAACATGGACTTCCAGTGTATATCAAAATTAACATGTCACTCACCAGCTAACAGATCACGATTCAAGACAGCATTAATTAATTTACACGACCACTAAACGATACCAATAATAAATAAAAATCTTACAAACTATAGCAACAAAATAACAACGACAATCTTCAACATACTCTTTGCCACCTCATACATTATTTAGCATTTAATACAATATAATACATCTACACACATATGTATGTATGTACACGCATACGTCACTATACATTTATGTATGTACCAACAAAAAGCTACTAACCGCAATAAGGTGCTACATGGAGTTGAAGACATCAGTGACAGTAACCAATTTGATTGCATATTTATTGTTTTGACTCGTAATTATTAGGTGATTTTATTTATTTTTACATAGATCCTGTCTCTTACAGGACTCTTACCACCAGCAATTCTCGGTAGCCACCCTCAACAAAACTCTGTTGTTTCAAAGTTTCTGGTCGAAACAACAGTGTGACGGGTGGTATACCCTACAAGACGTCAACCAGCATAAATTTCTCGTTACACCTTAGAGTCTGTCTATTCTAAGAGGCGCTCAACATGGCTACACCCACGATTCACTATCAATTCAGGAGTTAGCCGGGCATTCAATAGGTCTACTAAAATTTGATTCTTTGTATATCTAACTACTTTGAAGAATATGTGTATTTGTAACTTTCTAATATATATCTATTACTTTCAGGTACTAGTATAAAATAATTGTCACAGCAGAAAATATCACAGCAGACTCGAAGTGGACAAACTACAAAAGTGTATAATTAGGAGAATGATTTCCAATAATAGACGTACACATCCTACTCACTAATACTATAACTAAATATTGCACCAGTAAGTAAAACTAACTATTCTAATATTGCACACCACCCTTAGCTACTCAAGCTTATTGCTCCCGCCTTACTCTAAGTCTACTGTCGGATATCTTTCGCATGATAGACCCCTAATGGTAAACCATTTAGTGTTTCTACTTCATACATGTTATTGCCCAGTACCCTTAATATCCTACACTTAGAAAAGTTCTTACAGAATTTCGCATTTATGCCCTTGCTGAAATTGCTCAAGACAAAGTTTCTTTTGAATACCTCCTGACCTGGAACGAAACGAGTTATGCGCGCGCCCTTATCGTATCTAATAGAACTTTTCTCATATCAATCGCAATCTATCCTTATCTTCCAAGAAATTTATTTCGCTTTCATCTAACGCTTTTAACTTCTTCGCCAACTTGTAGTCTGTCCCTGAGGTGAACATATTATGTCCAAATAATGCCATAAATGGACTAACCCCTGTCGCTGAATGAACAGAATTTCTCAAGGCCAATTCGATTGCCGGTAGGTTCAAGTCCCATTCCCTATGATCATTTTCCAGATAAATTCTAATTGCAGATAGAATACTTTGATTCACTCGCTCGGCTGCATTCGATTGTGGAGAATGCACTGCAGTTCGCATATGGCATATCTTATAATCTTTCACCATTTTTCCAAATTCTCTTGATAAGAATTGTTGACCATCGTCCCAATGTATCGTTTCCGGTACACCAAAGTTGTGAAATACTTGTTCTACTAAAAATTTAACTACGTTGTGAGCTGTGGCTTCTTGCATTGCCTTAATAAAATGATCCACTACAATAAATATGTATGCATTTCCGGTTTTAGATCGTGGATACTTGCCAAGGAAATCCATATATATTTTCTGGAACGGCCTATCTGTTATCACTTCGTCTCCTATCGTTGGTGCTAACCTAACATTAACAGATTTGCATTCTTTACATATGTCGCAATTATTAATACAGTTTTTGACTTGCACTATCATGTTGGGCCAATAAAACTTTGTTCGTAGGCTCTGCAGTGTTTTTCTTATACCCCAATGAGCTTTCTCTAATGGTTCATGAGCGAGCCTGATCAACTCATGGGTTAACGAGTTCGGAACCCATAACTTCTACTTGAATTCCTCAGTAATATCTGAATCTGACACCTGGCTTTGTTTCTTAAATACTAATTCATTTTCTATTTTTAAATCTGGTAATTTGTCTAAATTTTGTTTAATTGTTTCTCTTAAGTCCCTATATTCCTCCGACTAAAATTCTATTGTTTCAAATCCTACTAATTCTTCTGGGGTAAGATACAGTTCTTCTACCATTCGTGATAGCGTATCGGCTATGACGTTCTCTGAGCCCTTGCGATGTTCTATATCAAAAGCATAGCCCTGCAATTGAAGAGACCATCGGGCTAGGCTACCGCTTAACTCCTTTAAAGACATAAGCCATTTCAAACTGGCATGGTCGGTTATAACAGTGAAAGTCATTAACTCGATGTAAGGACGGAATCTTTTGATAGCTAGTACGGCGGCTAGACATTCTTTTTCCGTTACACTATAGTTCTTTTATGCCGGATTTAATTTCATGGAGAAGAATGCGATTGGTCCTTCATTATTACTTTCATCTTTTTGAAAGAGTACAGTTCCTACACCATAACTAGATGCGTCACACTGGATATAAAATCGTTTTTTGAAGTCTGGATGGGCCTATACCGGAGCTGAGGTCAATGCTTGCTTAAGTTTTTTGAAACTATTGGTTGCTTCCTCGGTTATTTTGAATTTAGCTCCTTTTTTGATCAGATCTGTGAGTGGTAGGGTAATTGACGAAAAATTTTGTATAAAACGCCGATACCATCCTGCGGTACCGAGAAAACTACGAACTTCTCTTACTGATTTTGAATTGGAATTCGTTTTATGGCTTCTATTTTCTGTGGATCGGTTCGCATAACACCTCCTCCTACAATGAAGCCTAGATACCTCAATTCTTTAAAGCAAAATTTTGATTTCGTGAGACCTATCTAAGTAGACAAATAAGTTGGACTTGAGCTCTTGTGGGATTACTTTATCCATGATTCTACACAGTCTTTGGGCCGCATTACACAAACCGAATGGCATTACAGCATATTGGTATAATAAGCGTCCTGGTACGGTAAAGGCTGTGTAGATTCTAGATTTTTCCTCCAGTGGAATTTGCCAAAATGCAAACTTTAAATCTACACTGTAGATCTATAGTAGGTCTCGTCTAACCTGCTCAGTATCGCCTCAATATTTTGTATGGGGTAGGCGTCCTTTATCGTTCTTTCGTTGAGTTTTCTTGCGTCCAGAGAGAGGCGATTTTTTCCAGGTTTTCTCACCAGCGTGCATCGATTACTCCAGGGACTCAGGCTCTCCTCTATTACGCCTAGTTTAAGCATTTGGTCAACTTCGGCATATATAAGTTCTTGTATCGCAGGTGATACCGGGTAGTACCTCTCTTTTACCGATGTTGCTCCCTCAACCAGGTCAATTTTATGGCATTCTATCTTCGTCCTACCTAACCCATGTTTCTCAAATGATCTGAACATTTGTTTGATTTCTTCTAGTTGTTTTCTCTCCCCTTCTGACAACTCATGCTGTTCAACTTCCTCCGTATCTAAGGGAAAATCTTCTGCCAGTTTTTGTATGTCAATTTCAGCGTTTTGAAATAATTCGGGGGCCAAATCAAACGCCCTCCAGAAATCTACGCCTAAATAAACATCCTGGATTAAATCAGGGCACAAGAAAAATTCGATAGTCCTAGCAAGATGCTTGAAACCTACAGGAATTTTTATTCTTCCTAGTACTTTGTACTCCTTACCTCCTGCGGTTTTAATGCTAATGAAAACTGGATCTATTGCTAAGCCTAATCTATCAATAATCTCATAACAATTATTTCCTAATATGCTTATGGACGCACCGGAATCTAGTAAACCTTTTACTGCTATATCTCCTAATTTAATCTTCGCGAAAGGCCTTGGATCATTATCCCCTTTACTGTTTATTGCACAACACTTTCTAACAGACGATTTTATTTCCCTACACATCATCCTTTTCTTTCTAAATTTATTTCTAACTTTTTTTATTCTATTCAACCGAATCTTGTCTTTTTCCTCATTAAAAATTCTATTTCGCAACGTATTATAATTTTTTAGTCTACCTATATATGACAATTTTAAATTGTTTGACTTATGAAAGGATTTATTTGTATCTGTAGTATTTAAATTTCTATTCATCCCTTTTTCTAATAATCTATATCTGTTTGTTACCAATCCCTTCTCATTAAAATTTGATAAGTCTACCTGTATCTCACAGTCTTTTACATTTCTTCGGGCGTTTGAGTAGAGCGTGTCTCTCCCGTCTCCGACACACTCCTCATTGGGTTTCCCGTTCACTTGTGACATTTAGGAGTGATAACACCCACCATACCGCATTTATAGCAAAATAGATAACGCTGCACAGACGGACAGTCTATGAACGAATGTCCAGGTAGTCTACAGTTCCAGCAGGTTAAAGCATTTGGGTTGCTTTTATACTTAATTTTGTTATTTTGGTTGCCTCGAATTTCTTCTACCTGTACGCACTCGTTTACATCAGGTTCAAAATTATATATTTCATCCACGGTTCGCCTTGATTACGCATATTTCGAGATTGGCCTTGATACAACTGTCTCCCTTTTGAAATAATTTTTCTCAATCTCTTTGCATTCATCGCGGAGTTGTTCAACTGTGTAAATTCTCATTGAATATACTATTTGAGATAAATTCGGTCCCAAATTTCTTTTCATAATTCGAATTATCGCAGTTTCGGGTAGCGGTGCTCGAAGTCGAGCTCTTAACTTTCTCATGGTAGAAAAATATGCCTCTATCGACTCTCCTGGTTGTTGTTTATGCTCTTCGAAGTCGCGCCTAAATTCGTACTCACTACGATTTGACCTATATTGTAGTAATAAATTTTCTTTTAACTCTGATCAACTTTTGATATCTTTTTCTCTTATAACCGACCAATCTGGTATTGGTTCTTTGGCTTCTCCCTTCAACAATTTGTGGAAATCCCCCATTACTTCTAACCAGGGACAGATGTTTAGGTTATCCGTATTTCCATCGAAAATCACATCCCATTTATCTACTCTGATGACTGGTATCTACCTACTTAAATTGCCTAAACGACTATTATCATTAGAGGCAGTATCGCCATTTTGTGGTATAAGTGGAAAATCTAATCTTCTTGGCAACAAATTCTGTAATTCCTCTTCATCCTGTGCTATTTCTAATCCAACATTTCTTCCATTTTCATTTTCTCCCGTACTAACTTCAGATGGTGCTCCTGACGATTTGTTTGCGTTTGTTATCTTTTGAATTTCTTTTAGCATTTCAGAAAAACCTACTTTCAAACTATTTTCTATTTTCAGCTCAATATTCTTCTCCAAGTCTCTGCGGTATTTGATGTTCGATTCGCGTACCGCCTCTTGAATTACTCTGGTGTATTCTTTGGCGCCCTCATATGCTGGCTGGTTTTTGGGCTTACTAATCAATGGTGGAGGGACAGAAAATTGCAGTGGTGTGTTTCTATTTTTGGGTACGGCTCCCAGGGACTGCAGGGTGACTGTTCCGGGTACCTCTGACTTAACTTTCGGATTCTGGCTTGCTACAGGAGCATTTGCTGCGCTATTTATATCTAGAAAATTATTTCTCTGCTCTCTATCCATTTCCTGATTTTGTGATTTTTTATTTGAATGGGCTATAAACATTGTAGGCAATTCTTAACTACAACCAACAAGCAAATGAAAAAGCCAAAACTTCAGAAGACCAATAAACTATTAGTTAAAAGCAATTATTTGTATTCTTACTAGATCGCAGAATTTATTATGGTCAATTACCAAATAAATATATAATAAAAACACATAAAAAAATATACACAACGATACAGACGAATTCACACTTAGTTTATATGACAAATACAACAATAACCATATCAGGATTTCAGTTCCCTTTTTGTTCTATTTACTCGGACAGATTTTACATGCACATAGTTTGCGGTTGATGAGTCAGTAGACGGTTCCCTTATTATGTTTTGTTCTCTAAATATGTGCTATACTAGTAAAAAAACTTTATTTTTTTTGAAACCACTATTATATAATTTATAGGATTCAAACATATTTCGATTATGCAAACTGATTTGACAAATTCAGGACATAATTTTGCAGAATACAAAGGAGTTAAATAATGCAAACAAACCTCACTAGTTTGGTCATTATTAGAACTCAATTATTTTATTTTTTTGTATCTTTAATGCCAAATTAACTTATTAATATTCTAAATATGAATCTGTAATATTTGTACTGCCTTGCTTAGCAATTTGTTCTAGAATAATATCGAAATTCACAATTAGACGGTTAACCTTTATCTAAGATGAATACTCATATACTCCTTACAGTTTTGCTAAACAACCAACTATTTTCATGGATCTTTTTATTTTTTTGATTGGGCGTCATTTACTGTTGCGAAACTTTTTCTCAGCGAGGTCTGTGGAGTCCCGAACTAGCTCTTTTATTCTCTTCTCTCATTAACCGGGGAGTGCCTTAACTCTTCACCACAACTCAGTTTCGATCAGCAAAAACTAATATAATCTAACTGATAACTAATTTAAAAAAAATCTATATTACAAAAAAAAATATTTCTAAAATCACTAAGACCTCACAGTACACTTTTAGAGAACACCCATACATTTATTAAACTGAGACAGATATTATACCCAGTTTCGCCGTCGTCCTTACCCTTCCTATGTTATTTGTGATTACACATTCGTAAATGACCCCATATACTTTTTCTCATCAACAACTTACTTTTCCTTTTTATGGCATGTCGTCCATTTCAAACTCAGGTACCTGAAACCCTTGAACACAAAATTTACCAACACATAGACATTTTTTTGTTTTTTTTAATTCAATACATACTTTATTAAAACACTTACATATGTACCTAAACTTAACTACATATAATTAACGTGGCTCAAATCTTTTTAGGTTTCTCTTTTTTCTTAATTAATTAAGGATCGCACTAGATAACAAAAATCGGCCTTTAAACAATTTTCTAGCCTACTTTAATTTTTTGTATTTATTTATTAATTCTCCCTAAAAGAGCTCTCTGAGGGGTTTTTTATTGGAGCTTTTCTTTTACAATAAGGGCGCTAAAAAAATATTCAGGTTATCAACAGAATTTTACCCTAGTACGAACCTTTCACAGGACATACACATAACATAAACTTATCCTAACTATTTATCAAATATTAACTTAATATATATTCAAAAATCCCTAATACTTTCTTTCACAAATTTGTGTTTTTGGCCTACGGTGTTTTTGTTTTTCCTCGACTGAAAACTGTAGATTCTAAGTTAATGGTTTTGATCTCTACTAAACCACTAAATTACGGGAGACTACACCTGGCTTTAACAGAAAGCTTGTCCTATTCCAATATGTTAAATCACTTCGTTTTATTTCTTGTTTGGGATGCCGCTTTATTAATAAAGGAAAAGCTAATGAAATAAAAAACCGATTACCTTGTTTTTCACTTTCTTGATGTTTTATTATACCGGAAACAGAGGAATCTATCTTCCGGCTCATACCTTCCTCCCGGACAACATATTTTCCTATGTCCCCTTTTAAGAAATTTTCTGTCTCCTCAGTTTAGCTGTTTAGTAGTTTAAGGAATAGTAAGTAGCCTTTGAATTTTATATTATCTAATTTTATAAAAAACACAAAAACTTATTACCACGAAAAACATTAGTTTGCACAAATTTATTTTCACTTACTGCAATGTATGTATGTATATCTATAAATTTACTTCACTTTTATATCAATTTAATTGAAACTAGCAAACTATTTACTTCCTTTTTTTATTTTTAACCACTACTCGATCAGGACTTTATGTCAGCCACTTTCAGACTACTTTCTATTTTATTTGTTCAGACATAAAACCTAAAACAAAAAACTTCGCGCACAATCTATAACAACAAAGACTAGTAATAAAAAAACAAGTACCGATAAAACGAACACAACAATCACTATCCCCTTGCATGTCTGTATAGGTCATTGTCCACTCTCCTTTGATCTTGGAATTCATATTATCTTATAATATCCCTTTAAAAGGATTGCAAGAGCATCACTTTCTCATAGTTTTTTTTAGCACTAGTTACAATA
Organism: Gymnocheta viridis; assembly: GCA_956483585.1. Lineage (NCBI taxonomy): Eukaryota > Metazoa > Arthropoda > Insecta > Diptera > Tachinidae > Gymnocheta > Gymnocheta viridis. The sequence goes on along the minus strand of OY101440.1, from coordinate 54,561,074 downwards.
CTTAGCGATCTGGCTACTCCTTCCCTACTATTTACTACATCGTAGGCACTCAATACATATTATTACAACATGGACTTCCAGTGTATATCAAAATTAACATGTCACTCACCAGCTAACAGATCACGATTCAAGACAGCATTAATTAATTTACACGACCACTAAACGATACCAATAATAAATAAAAATCTTACAAACTATAGCAACAAAATAACAACGACAATCTTCAACATACTCTTTGCCACCTCATACATTATTTAGCATTTAATACAATATAATACATCTAGACACATATGTATGTATGTACACGCATACGTCACTATACATTTATGTATGTACCAACAAAAAGCTACTAACCGCAATAAGGTGGTACATGGAGTTGAAGACATCAATGACAGTAACCAATTTTATTGCATATTTATTGTTTTGACTCGTAATTTTTAGGTGATTTTATTTATTATATATATCCGCATCCCACAGAACTCTTACTACCAGCAATTCTCGGTAGCCACCCTCAACAGAATACAGTCTGGATTGATAGTTAACAGACCGGAACCCAGTAGATTTATTGGTATGATATCTTTTCAATAAGCCGCTGTGGCATGTGTAGAGGCTAGTGATGAATATATCCATTTGCTTTTATTAGTTAGGGGTGTCCACGTTACATTTGTTGGAAGCTTCTTCAACATCCAATATGGTACGGTGGTATTTTTGAATAAGTTAATTTCACAAGAGCACATTTCGACGCCAAAGTTATACTGGAGTTGCACAATTACTTCACGGCCTTTGGTCGTAGAATTGAGTTTATTGCTATTGTCGTGGTCTATTAATGGCAGCATTATGCTGAACAACATATGTTCCTGAGTAGTTTTCATAAATTTGTAAAATTTGAGGAGGTCATCTTCAGGTACCGGCAACTCCAATGATTGTGGAATATGTGCTCTAATTTCGTGTATTTCCTTTTCCAGTAGAGGTGGAGTCAACAGTAATATATTAATTCTCTAATTAATTAATTTGTTACACCCATACTGAACAGGTGGTCAAGCTTAAGTTGGGTGAAACTTAGTTGCTCTTAGACTTTCTTTCACAATATTGATGGTTGAATTAATAACGGAGGTGTGATCTTTAATGAGGAGCAGCAATATATGAATCATTTTCTATGTCCATTGAAAATGTGTAGTGGGCCTACTGTATCTATCTGAACTGTATGAAATGGTGTTGCTGGTGTGCTAATACTTGTTAAGAGATATTTATTGTGCTTGGATATTTTATTTTTAGCATAGTTTATACACTGTTTAATTATTTTATTTATGTGTATCCATAAATACTTTTGTTCTATACTACTAATAATAGTTCTTTTTTTCTCTTGCATGACCTCCTTGTCGTAAGGGTCGGTAGTCTTTTATAATTTTCATCTGCTCTCCCTGAAACTCATATTTACAACCAAAATTGGTCAACAAATTCGTGACAATATTAAAACAAGTTTATGTATGTAGAAATTAAATAATACTTTAATAAAAAATTAAATAAAAGCTGATATGTATGTTAAAAAATTAAAACAATTCAATTTGAACACTTTCGAGAGCAATTGGGGTAACTATGAACATGTCGATATCTTAAAAAAAACTTAAATAAAAATGCATTTGTAAAAAAAATTAACAAAAAGTTTAACAAAAAAAAAATCAAGTTTTAAGAACAATTTTGTGTTAAGTTGAAGTAAGTGCATACCGATAGCTTAATATAACAAGTAAGATATATTCGGCTGTGCCGAATATTATATATACTCTTCTTCATAGTATGGAGTGACGAAAGAAGTCACAATCACGAAAATTCACGCCCACGAAATACGAAAAAAAAAGAATTTAAATAGAAAAAATTATATTAAAGCAAAAAAAATTGCCACTCATCGTCTCACGGACGCACGCTCACGTGATGGAAACAAAAAAATAATCACGATCACGCATTATTGGTTCAAATCTCTATTTCTTAGTATAGGCTGATTTCATAAACACAGCTTCCAAAGCAACACTGGAAGCATGAGTTTACAAGTGTTGCTTTGCAAACTGCGTTTATGAAGTCAGCCATAAATTATGAATTTCGTAACAAATTTGTAGCCCTTTCTTGCTTAGAGTGCATTATAAAAAATATTAACATCCCCTTATTAGCAAGTATATCAGTTTTCCCACATCCAAGAAGTGTTTCAACGTCTTTATCAAAAAGCCAATGGACTTCGACTAAACGTAAGAAAAGGTTTAATAATGAAAAAAATCTCCCAAAATTAATAAGAATATCGCCAACTATTACATAAATCTGTTAGTCTAATGATTAAAATGTTCCAATATTATCTTCATATTGAAAATAATTTAAAGCTATCAAAAATTCTTTAAAAAAACGAAGTTTTTCAAATAAAAAGTAAAAGTAATAAAAATATCTAAAATGTATCAAAAATTAAAAAAAAAATTAATAAATGGGTGGTCAGGATTTGAAACCTTACCCTACCCGGTGGCACGGTAGGGTACACAACAAAATGCTATTTTTTTAAAAGAATTTTTGATACATTTTAGTTGTTTTTATTACTTTAATTTTTATTTGAAAAAGTTTGTTCCACAATTTATTTAAAAAAACATCTCATTTATAATATTTTTTTAATTTTTTCGTTTTTTCCAATTTTATGAACGATAAAAAGTTTATTTTTCAAAAATATCCAATATGTTATCAGATAGGATTTTGTACAGTGATAAAATAATTATATAATGAATTCAGTAAGTTGTCGACGTTTTTATTTGATATAATATAATAATAATAATACCAAAAATAAAAATAACTTGACGGTGTAACACCCAGTTCATTCGCTGATTTAAAAATCATGTTTTATTTTTAATTATCTTTTAAAGTTGCTTCCGAAAACTTTACAAATTCATACGATGATTTTTTCCCAAGTTTTTAGGTTGATTTTTTTTTGTCCGTAATCGGATATTCTTATTTATTTGCTTATTTGTATAAAACAAGTAAAAGTAGTTATAATTAAACAAAAATAATGGTATTATATTATATTATTCACATTATGTGATTTTTTCTTTACCCCGTTTGCTTCTCCAACCCTTTCGTATACATACACCAAAAATCATGTTTTAAAAATCATAGAAAAAATCATCGTATTATAATCATCGTAAATTATAAAATATAACAATATTTTTAATTTATTATTTTAATTTAATTTTTTCTTTGAAACTCGTATGATATACATACGTATGTATGTAAATTAGTGGTATTCTGATAGTTGTCTTTTTTAATTTTTTTTAGTTTTCCATTTATTTATGTGTATTGCGGTTGGACCAGAAGATAAAGGTTTTTTTCAATATAACCTGTATATTTCTGATATAGAAACACAATGGAATTTCAACTACAATTGATTTAAAAAATACGAATTCGGTAATTCATATTCAGCCTGCTAAGAAAACAGATGGATTTAATTAAAAACATTTTTTATTTAAATCTTCTTCTGCGTTTACTGTGTAAGACAGAGGAATAAATATAAAAAATTACGATCAAATCGCAAACAGAAAGCTTTTTGCTCTGAAGTCCAACCCATAATTCGACTTATTTTCATAATATTTTTCAAATAATACGCATCCAATTCCGTAGTGCGTGCTATCGACAATGCGATATTCCGCAAAACTATGATTTTTTAGGTGTTTTTAATGAATGCAAGACCAGTTAATTTTATATGGATATGAAGAAATCAATTTTTTATCTGCTAAGATCTTAACTTATCATTTCGTATATGTTGAATTGGGGAAAATATGCAAAAAATAAAATAAAATACAAATATGTGTGCATATACCATTTTTAGACGCGGTACAGCTCGCGAACTATTATCGCTACGCTTTCCAAATGTTTTGAAAGTTTTCCTCAAATATTCCGATCTGAAAATCCAAAGTTCATATGTATGTATATGATAGGAACTGATTGTTTGAAAAATATTTGATGAATTGCTAACGATTCTTAGAATACATTGTAATTAAGCCCACAATAAATTATTCACTTGGATGAAGCAATGTAGAAGATAAATATAAATTTGTGGAAAATGGCAATACTTTTATTAAAAATACAAATGCATTTTATATTTTTAATCCAAATACAAACCAGTTTTTAATAAAAGTTTAATTTTCACAATGGAAATGATATTTTGTAAGTTTTTTTACTCTATAATTTTGCTGTTTTTTAATAAATATTGAATCATACAATTTTTCTGATGTTCGCATATTTTTAAGAATTTTTTGCATTTTAGAGATTTTTTTCAAGACTTTTGGCTGCCGATTGCCAATTTTATGATTTTTTAAAATAAATTTTGGGACTAATTTCCAATATTGCAGTTGCAATTTTTAGAATATGCGCTATTTTCGCGGGTTTTCACATTTTTAGTTTCTTTGCTAATTACATTTTGGAGCTTGATATCAAATTAAATTCTTACATTGAAAGCAACAGTAAAGTACCAAGTTGTGAATATAAAATCCAAAAATTAGAAAAACGCAAAGTGAATATGTATACTGAAAGTTTTAATTAAAAAATATTTCGGAACAGGTATCAAATTCTAGCCGGGAAGAGATTTTTCTGCTTTGTTATGTGTTACTAAGTATCCAAACAACATTTTAATTGTCAAGAGATTTTTGATCACATTGTACAAATACAATAATAATACCGGGTTCTGATATACTGCAGGTACGCTCTGCACCTGAATATAGAAAATAATTAAAATTATTATTCTGTGCACACAAGTATAAAACAGGATATAAGCATCAATTTTGAATTTCTTCTGAAATCACAAATAGTCTTAAAAATGAAATATTAATACATTTTTAAAATAAAACTTAAATTCAATTTCATTGATTTTGTATATTTACTCGTACATAGTGTCTTGACGATCCATTACATTTCTTTAATATAAATAATATAAAAAATAATTGTGGTTATTTATATACGAAAAAAATGTAAGCGATAAAAAATACGGTAATACGCGTGCATAATATTATACTAATAAACGTACAAAAATAAGTTTAAAGAAACAAACAAAAAACAAAACAACAAATCGTTACTTTTCGACTGTTTAAATATGTACATGTATACACATAATGTGTACATGTGCCCATGAACGCATTTCAGTATGGATGGATGTGTGACAAAAAGGGCCAATTTACAACACCACACAAATTTCCATCAATAATTTGAAGTTTTATGGCCAGTTTCTGACCATATTTAATCACGCATTTAGTTAATTTTCATTTAAATTTAAGTTGCATTTAAATACAGTTTCAGTTCTTCAGTGTTATATTATTGTTTGTATTTAATTACGATAAAAAATATGGCAGCATCAGGAAATTCTTTCAATTTTTTGGAAAAACAACTGTTGAACAAAATTAAAGAAAAACTTCTAATGTGGATTCTTTTTCAGGCTGAAAAGTCTACAAAGAATCTTATGCAGAGCGTTTTTAATCGTGGAAGATACAGCGTACGGGAGAAACTGTTACATGTAGATGATTCGTCTGCGAGAGTCTTCCACAACGCAGCGAAAGACGCTTGTATTAATCGTAGATAGAATCATTGAAGATTTATTTACAGATTATCTTACAAATCTTTTAATAAGAAAATGAAGAATCGTCTGAGGCTCATGCAGAGATTATTTTACAACTTCTGAACTGCTCTTCATGTTATTATTATATGAGTCTTTGAAAGAGTCATTTCATTTGATGATAATTTGTCGAACCCGGTAATGCTCGGTAGGCTGTTCATTTTGCAAGCTATGTATTAAGAAATCAATTTTAGTTTTTGTATTACAAATTAATTAATAAAAACATTTTTCATTTATTGAATATAAAGTACTTTATGAAAAAATTAACATAGAATATTTCATGAAACGAAAAAAATTAATGAAGAAAACAAAAAATTAATTCAAACTATGGAATATGTAAAAAGTCATAAAGATGTAACAGCCACTTTATATTGAAAAATAATGGAAGTTATTTTATTTGATTTCGCTTTGTTAAACGCCTTTCGATACGGTCTTTAGCATGTACAAAGTGTTGTTGCAAAGTTCTGTTAATAATAGTGTCATTACAATGTGCGAATTTGGAATGACACAGATCTATAAAAAACAAAATTAATCAATCGAACTAGCTTGTTTAAAAAGTTGTTTTTATATACTTCTCATAATAGAAACAACGGTATATTGCTGAATACTCTCTTTCTCGCTCGTTTCTCTCCAAGTATATTGAACTGCAATTTCGTCACGCATCACTTTTTTCACAGCACCTCTAAAGAAAGGACGCTGGATCGACTGTTGTAACCTTTCCCAATACGTATTGCTTAAATTGAAAAAAATGTTAATACTATGCATATATAAATTAAGGCATGTAAACAACTTACTAATTGCTTGTACATTTCATCGTTTTTCAAATTTTCATTCAGCAATTAAAAAGATTCAATATCTGTAATTGGCAACGGTGGCAGCAAATTCGTAGGAATTACTTCAGGGACCAATTTTAATTGTCTCACATCATTTCTTAGGGTGATAACTTTCTTGTTAAGTTTTCCAACAATTTTGATTGATTTTGTTCAATTAGCAAAGCTTCATGTTTGCTTCTCATTTTTATTGCTTGCGATGACAACATTATGCTTTTTCAACTTAAAACTTTTTACTAAATAACAAACACTTTCACTTCCACTTTCACTTTCATACTTTCCTTTACAAATTTTTTTATTTTATTTTCTTAAATCAATTTTTAGTAATAAACACATATAATTTATAATATCTTTGATTCTTAAAAAACCACTTTACACAACCGGCACGAGTCTTAATCAAAACATTAATGTGTAATTAGCGTAATATCATCTAATACGCTTAACATTAGTGTCCTGAAAATACAACATTTTCTATTTCTATTCCTGTTAACTTTTCTTCCTTTTTTTAACACAGCATGCACAAATAAAATTTTTCTCTGTAGCTTTGCGGTCAAACTAGGTAAAATTAATGGCCTTGAACTCACCCCACTAGCCGACGAGCAAGAGCTGGAAAATGTTGCATGCTTAGGCTACCATTTACCTACAACGTAGACATTATCAACTAGAAAATACCCGTTGCATGTTACAGATAATTATTTTTGGCGCCCAACGTGGGGCCCTACTGTCTCTACTTTTTATGACATAAATAATAACACCTCTTTTGATCTTAGAAAATCAGTGCGTCTCACACAATTTTTTTATTTTCTTTCGCATTTCTATTTCTGTTAACAATCTTCATAGGTACGTCTGGAAACGGATTTTGTATTGAAAGCAAAATAGTCCCAGATATCTATACTTTTAGCTAAGTTGTAATCCAAATTTCCTTTTCCTTATTTTCCGTTGTATTTTTTTTTTGATATATATGTATATGTTATTTTATTTTTGGTCTGCCTACTTAGGAATCGTGGAAATCGAAAATTCTTTTCATATATTTTTTTTCCTGTTAAAAAACGGGTTTTTCTTCATTGATTCGTTTAAATAATTGTGTGGAAAAATTTTAAAACATTTTTAGGTGGATTAACTGCAATTTTCCACATAAATAATTTTTTTTGCTATTATATGCATTGCATGTGCATATATATAAAATTTTTCTTATATGTATCATATATATAAAAATTTTCAAACAAACATATATTATTTGTAAAACCTAGAATCTGATCCCACTTGAATATTTGGGTAGGATAGTAAAATAATAATTTTTTGGAGTTAAATCTATTTTTTTTCATATTGTCTGAAATTTTTATTAGATATATAAAAAAAAATTCTATTGAAGGATTAGTTTTATAGTTCGAATATCTTTTAAATATGCCCTATTAAGAAAATAAATAGAAACAAAAATTAAAGCAAAATGTTAGCTGAAGATGATTCATTATGTACAGGCTCCAGTTTACCTGTCTGCGTAGTATGTAATTCTGCAGTAACCGATCAAGTGTATCTAATAAAGACTGTATGTGGACATTTTTTTTCATAAATCATGTTTTCACAAATGCACGAAAATACATCCAAATTGTCTTCGTTGTAAAAATAAATTGGCTTCCCGACTACACCTTCTGGTTTGCCTCCCGCATTAGCAACACGTTCACAAACTCAGAAAGCTTTAAATTTTGATGCCGATGGAATCTTTAGTCAAAATTCTCCACCTGTTTCCGGAGCTTCTCAGGTATCTCCACCACATAATTTAGGAGTTACATTTGACACACTTGGCGATCAAAGTGAGCAGATAAAAAGAACAGTAGCTTCGGCAGTTAATACACAACAAGCCCAACTAATGTCCAGACTTACTCAAACTCTGACTAATTTAATTCGTCGTCTAAGTCTAGAAGGAAAGCAGTCGAATCAACGAAACTCAATTTCTGTTAACGAACCACTAAACCTCAACCCAAATGATGTCGAACGACAAACTCTAGAACAGTTGCTTGGTCTACCTTCTGGTTCTAACCAAGACAATGACTATAATCCTCACAATTTGACTGCATCTAGGAACGAACCTATGAGAGCATCTGATGTTTATTTTAGACCCGATAGGATAGGTCATATTATCCACAACTGGAAAATAAGATTTACTGGAGACCCTAAAAGAATGTGGGTAGAAAATTTTATTTATAGGGTTAGAGCGTTAACAAAACAAACTTTGAATGGAAAGTTTGAAATTTTATGTGACCACATATCTATACTTTTTGAAGCAAAAGCTAGTGATTGGTTTTGGAGATATCACCAAACGGTTTCACAAATTAGATGGCCAGATTTATGCACAGCCTTGAAAAAACAGTATAAGGATTCACGAACCGATGTAGATTTTCGTGAATTGATTCGCGATCGAAAACAGAGAGGAAACGAAACTTTCGATTCTTTTTACGAAGCGATCGTAGATATTGCTGATCGACTATCTGAACCACTATCGGAAAGGATTCTCGTTGAAATATTAAGAAGAAATTTTCATACGGAAATCCAACACGAGATTTTAAATATAAAAATTGACACGGTGACTGAATTACGTGACATTTGTAGGAGACGAGAATTTTTTTACAGGATATAAGTCATAAGCAAGTTGCTCAAAAACCTGTGAATCATAGATATGAGCTAGATAATGAAAATTTTGATCATTCGACAACAGAAGAACTGTCAGCCATTGCACTCATATGCTGGAACTGTAGACAGTCTGGTCACCGTTATCAGGATTGTTTACAAGAAAGGCGAGTATTTTGTTATTGGTGCGGTGCGGTAAATGTTTACAAGCCTCAATGTGCAGACTGTAATAGTTCAAAAAACTTGAAAGCCAGTGCGCTGAAAAGTGCACTCAGACAGACACCAACAACGAGTATGAACAAAGAGTAAACTTCCCCGTATCTGAAATCCTAGATAGCAAAAACATAATAGATAAGACACATGAAACCTTTTCTAGTTTTGAAAATACTTACCCTGCTGAAAATATTAGTAAGTTTGATAATCAATCGCCGATTATAAAAATCCTGACTAGGAATAGTCCTTTACAAACAAAAAGCCCTGCTATAACTTTAACATCCACACATCATAAGCCATTTCATGTGCGACTATCGGAATACATGGCCCGACGAGCTGAAATATTCAGTGATAAAACACCTTCGAATAGGAAGAAACGATCAGTCGAAAGACAGAAAAATTTCTGGCATTTAGTTAAGAAAACTAGGAAAAGTCTATTGAGCACCATATATGACAAGCAAACAGATGTAAGACCTTACGCAGACGTTCAACTATTTGGCCAGATGTGTACGGGATTGCTAGATACAGGAGCATCTCTTAGTTGCCTAGGCGCAGACATAGCTAAGGAAATTTTACATTCTGAAAAAAGTTTTAAGAAAATTTATTCTGGAGTTAGGACTGCAGATGGAAAAATGCACACTGTGTGTGGGATTATTAAAACTGATATTAGCTTTCGTGGTATAACCAAACCAATAACTCTATATATAGTTCCAAATCTTTCGCAAAACCTATATCTTGGTATTGACTTCTGGCATTTATTTGATCTTCTCCCTGTCGGCATTGGCTCTAATATTTCTACAGATATTATTTCAAAAACAGCTTATGAGATATCAAATCAAAGACCACTGTCGGCTACACAAAGGCAACAATTGCAGCGTGTTATTGATTTATTCCCATCCTTTGCCAAAGAAGGCCTTGGCCGCACGAGCCTGATCACTCACTTTATAAATACTGGTAACGCTATTCCAATAAAACAGCGCCATTTTCCCGTTTCTCCCGCAATTGAAAAATTGATTAGTTCAGAACTTGAGAGAATACTACAACTAGGCATTATTGAGGAATCAGATGGTCTATGGTCGTCACCTATCGTACGCAAGCACGGAAAAATTCGATTATGTTTAGACAGTAGAAAAGTTAATTCAGTAACGGTCAAGGATGCGTACCCGCTTCCAAACATTGATGGCATTTTAGCACGCCTCCCCAAGGCAGAGTTTATCACGAGTATTGATTTGAAAGACGCCTTTTGGCAAATACCGCTCGACAAATCATAGAAAGAGAAAACAGCATTCACCGTTCCTGGTCACCCTTTGTACCATTACAAGGTCATGCCTTTTGGTCTATGTAATGCGCCCCAGACTATGTCAAGATTAATGGACAAAGTGGTGCCAGCAACATTGAGAACAGAAGTATTCGTCTATCTGGACGCTTTGCTGATTGTGTCGGACACATTCGAGAGGCATTTGCACGTGTTGCGAGAAATTGCTGAATAATTTCGAGCCGCCGCACAGTGGGGCCAAATGCATGAAAAGTGGCGATTAATTCAAAATATGAACTTTAAAATTCATGATCGTGTTTGGTACCGGGTGAAAGTGGATAAAATTCTGCATCACTAATTGCAAAAATTATACTTTTAAGTTGTTTGCTTTAGTTGAAGTGAGCACTTAAAGTTGAATAATTGTTATTTTTTTTGTGCATATTGAAAAAAAGTGAAAATTTTGATATTTCAATTGATAATTTTTTCTATTAATACTTCTAAAAGTTAAATTTTTATAATGGAATCGTCAACTTCAGGTAGTTTACTATATAGTACATGTTTTTTTGTTTGAATAAATGTTTTAAAAATATTAAATGTTAATAAAATAAAATTAGCCCAAAAATGGGCTATTTTTGATTTATATATGGAGTTTCAACAACTTTGTTTGTGAGCTTGCGTAAAATCGTCTATATAGTGTTATAATATGAGATCTCAACTAATAAACCCCAAAATATTTTTTTGCGATTTTTTGCGATTTTTGAGTTATGCTTGTTTTTGTGAAATAACTCAAGATGCTAAAAATCCACAAATATGAAAAAAAAAAAACAAAACAAAACAAAACATCAAGTTGTTTTTACTTTGTTTTGTCATTATTTTCGTTATAGTAGTTGTTATTGTAGCTAAAAAAATGTGTTGTTAATTAGAGATGGGGGCGTGAGTAACTTTAATTCACGCATGCTCACGTGATTGCGTATGTTGGGTTTGTTTACTATGAATAAAACTAATTAAATTATTTTACATGTGTTTATGATATTTCAATGAATTTTACTTAAACATTTGTTAATTTTAAATTATTAGAAAATTGTATATGGCACAAGTGCACTATTTTGAAAAATTGAAGGAGGTCACGCTCCCATCCCTATTTATTATTGTCATTTATTTGAGTCCTACATAATAACTGTTGGTCATATACATGCATCATACGAGTAAAGTTTTAATTTTGTTTTAAGGTGGTGATATCAATCTACTAATATAATGATAATACATTTTTAAGAATTTCTATCCATCCGTAGGGTATTATTGATTCGGTACTGACACGTTTATTTATTGTTTTAGCTGTCAATGTTTTGTGATGTGATGTTACATATTTAAAGTGTTGTGAAAGTGTAAATTATTCGGTACAGGGTTAAAGGAATTACTTTTTGCAAATTTTAAACGAATAGAAATCTTATTAATTTTAGGAACATGTCCCAAAACAATTTTCATTCCTCGTCATGAGTTGCATAATTGTATGAGGAGTGCAGAACCTAAATCACTTCAGGATAAATTTAAAATTTTGAGATGGGAAGTAATAAAACGTGTCGACCCTTCGGATATGGTAGATTTTATGACAAGGTTTCATAATTTTTGCTCTAGCTATGAAATTCGGTGGCAAAAATGTCATAGAAAGAATGAAATTTTTGTAAAAAATAATAAGAATTGGCTGGATGCCTCAATCTCATTCAGTCCACCACCAGAACCACAACAAAAGAGAGGTCGCAATGATCTCTCATTTGAAGAGTGCAAAGAAAAAACAAAAGTTAAGAAATGTAAAGACATAAGAGATCAAATTTCTTTGCCTGTTTTGGCTTACGCCACACAAATGAGCTTGAGAGCTGCTGGAAAAATAGATGAATCGAAAATTGTTAAGGAAATAATATCATCTCCAACAAAAGCCAAAAAATACCGAAAAAGTATAGAACAGGTACCACCACAGCAGTTAACTCCGGATGAAGCTCTGTCCGTTTTGGTAGAAGCGAAGCTAAGTCGCCACCAATATAATGTTATTAGAAAGGTTGCATCTGAGAAATTTCCATCATATAAATTGCTCCAAAAAGCTAAGAAAAAATGTTACCCAAAGGGAGAACAAATGAAAATTTCTGAAACATCAGCGCAAGTTAGCCTACAAGGAATATTGGATCATACCACTGAACGCCTTTTGTCGGTTAAAAATGCAGATTTAAATTCGTTAGACAACGAAGAAATCGAAAAAATTACTTTATACACTAAGTGGGGCTTTGACGGAAGTTCAGGGCATAGTTCTTACAAACAAGCCTTTCATGACAGTAATGCATCTGATTCTTCTGTATTTATTACGTCAATTGTACCATTAAAATTAGTTTGTAAAAACAAAATCATTTGGCATAATCCTCGACCGTCTTCAACTAGGTTTTGCAGGCCATTAAAAATTGAATTTATGAAAGAAACGGTCAACAGTATTAAAACAGAAAGAGAAAGAGTGGAGACAGAAAAAAATGCTCTTATCGATACAGTAATATCAGTTGGAGAAAGAAAGATAAAAGTGAACCACAAACTAATTCTCGTTATGATTGATGGTAAAGTGTGTAACGCGATTACAGACACAAAGTCCCCACAAAAGTGCTACATATGTGGCGCTACCAGCAAGGAGTTCAACAATATTGAACAAATGATTTCTAGAGATTCCAACGTAGACTTCATGGAGTTCGGTTTGTCTGTCCTACATGGCTGGATAAGATTTTTTGAATGTCTTATTCACTTGGCATATAAACTTCCAATTCAAAAATGGCAGGCAAGAAGTGACGAAGAAAAAAAAATTATTGCTGAAACTAAAAGTCGTATTCAACGCGAATTTAAAAAGAGAACGGGATTGATCATTGATCAACCAAAACCTGGTTTTGGTAACTCTAATGACGGGAATACTGCAAGACGTTTTTTTAAGAATGCAGAAGTATCTGCTGAAATTACTAATATTGATTTAGAGTTGATCAAAAATATGCACACAATATTAATTGTAGTTTCTAGTGGTATTGAGGTCAACATTGAAAAATTTACAAACTTCGCTAATAACACTGCCAGGCTATTTGTGAAAAAATATCCATGGTACTATATGCCTCCTACTCTTCACAAATATTTTATTCATGGGCCTGAAATTATATCATTATCGCCATTGCCAATTGGTCAGCTAACCGAAGAGTCTCAGGAAGCCAGAAATAAAGATTTTAAAAGTTATAGGGAGAATTTTGCCCGTAAATGCAGTCGAGAAAAAACAATGGAAGATATCTTTAATAGATTTCTCTTAAGTTCAGATCCGTTTATAACAAGCATGAACAATAGTTCTAAAAAGAAAAAAGAGCTAATGCCAAAATCTGCATTGGAGTTGCTTGTACTTCCCAGCAATCAAAATAGCAATGATGAAGATGGAGATGAAGATGAAGATGGAGATGAAGATTAAGATTATTGTAACGAATTAATTTATGATTATGAAATTGAATGTGAAGTAAATACTAACATTGAAGGTAATAATGATTATAATAAAATATTGTTGTTTTCAAAAAGAAAAAAAAAATAGAATAACCGAATTTAATTAAATTTTTTTTAAATAGTGTGTTTATGGTTATTTATCAATAAAAAAAACAATTAGATTTTCAAATGTTTCATTTTTGAGCAAAATTTTAAAATTTCGAGAAAAAAGGTATGATTTTAATTTAAAAATTTTCTAATAGAAATACATATAAAATATTTATTCCTTATTATTTTTACAAATATTACTTATTTTTCTTAAAGCACATTTAGTATGCTTTAATTTGCAATTTAATTGAATAATTTATAGCGCACCGTTCCCAAGTTACAGCAAAAAATGTGAAAAAAGAGGATTTTTTACACAACACAAAATGGCCCATAAAGGGTTAAAAAATGTGTTTTTTCACTCTGTTTTTTTTTAAATGTTGGTTTTTTATGTATTTATAAATATCCATTAATAAAAAATATTTTTTTTTTTAAATTACGACTTCTACGAATTAATCGCCACTTTTCATGCATTTGGCCCCACTGTGCGCCGGACTGACTATTAACGTGGAGAAGTAAAAATTTTGTGTGACAGAGGTTCGTTATCTTGGACATGTCGTTGGTAACGGTATTATTCAATCTGACCCTGATAAAATTTTGGCCATTCTAGAATTTCCAGTACCGCGATCTGTAAAGCAAATTCGAAGATTCTTGGGTATGTCTGGATGATATAGGAAGTTCATCAGGAACTATGCATCGATAACTGCACCTCTGACTAATTGTTTAAAGACTAATCGGAAATTCTGTTGGAGCGAAGAAGCTCAGAAAGCCTTTGAAGAACTAAAAACCATCTTGACAACCGCCCCTGTACTACATAGTCCAGACTTCGCAAAGCCATTCTATATACATTGTGATGCCAGTAGTACCGGTGTGGGACGTGTGTTGGTCCAAAAAACAGCGGAAGGCGAAGAGTTTCCTATTGCCTTTATGTCAAAGAAGCTCAACCAAGCCCAACGTAATTACTCTGTGACCGAACAAGAATGCTTAGCAGCAATGCTTAGTATAAAAAAATTTCGTGCGTATGTAGAAGGGCATGAGTTTACCGTAATCACAGATCATGCCTCACTTAAGTGGCTCATGTCTTAGTCCGATCTTAGTTCGCGTTTGGCAAGATGGGCTTTGAAGCTTCAAGGGTTTTCGTTTAAAATAGAGCACAGAAAAGGTAGTCAGAACGTAGTTCCTGATGCGCTTTCCCGCACTAATACCGAAATCCTAGGATAACCGCTATCTGTATTAGATAACTCTTGGGTTTTCATAGACTTGAATTCCGAATATTTCAAAAGTACTACCTACATCGAACTCTTGGACCGAGTCAGTAAAACTATAGATAAAACACTCGATTTAAAGATCATTTACGGTTTCTTGTACCGACGAACGGAGCACTGTTCTGGTGAACAAGTACAGTACGACCTCGCCTGGAAGCTCTGAGTACCCAAAGAGTTAATAAAAGACATCCTTCACAAGGCTCATGATAGCCATCTTTTCCGCCTCATAATGAGATAAATAAAATGACAGAACGAATTCGACGTTTTTACTTTTGGGCGAACCTTGTTAATGACGTGAAAGATTATGTTAATTCGTGCAATGTTTGTAATTCCACGAAACACCCAAACTAAATACTGAGACCGCCAATGGGAAGAACTAGTGAATCGTGCAGGTTTTTCCCAAAAGTTATACATTGATTTTTTAGGAC